>JAMXBB010000007.1:16005720-16605720 GCA_024138015.1 Lumnitzera littorea
CTACTTTCTTTCTTTTTCTTTTTTTATTTTTTATTTTTCTTCTCTTTCTTTTTTTCTTTTTCGTTCTTTTTATTTCTTTTCTTTTTCCTTTCTTTTTTTTATATTTTTTTTTCATTATTAGTATTTTCTATTACATTTACACAAAACAAATAAACAAAAATAAAACAGCAAAAAATAAATAAGAATTAAAAATATTAAAAAAGAAAAAACTTTGGACGGATTTGAATGCATGGGTTGGACCTAGGCGAGTTGGACTGGTTGGATTGGGTCGGGTTGGACGGGTCGATCTAGGCTTCTTCTTCCTTAGCACCAACGGGGCACGAGTCAACTTGTTTCATCTACCAAAATGAGCAGGTGATAATCTTTTTATGAGTATTGGATTGGAGATTGGACGGTTCAGTGCATTGGTGTTTTAGAGTCGTTTAGGTGGTTTTTGAAAGTTAGCTGTGGGCAACGGTGGTGGTTCGGCCGTATGGGGGCTGCTGGGTATGATTGGTGGGTTAGGATGGGTTTTTTAGAGTGTAGGGAGTTTGGATGTAGACTTAGTTTTGCTCGAGGGTGATTGGGGGTAGTGGTTCGAAGAGAGAGAGAGAGAGGGGGCGGTTAGGGTTTGATGGTGGTTGCTTGGTGGCACGGCTGGGGGTTACGGCGGAGGTCGAAAATAGCTAGGTTGGAGAGCCTGAGTTGCAGCTAGTCTTCCTAGAGTGGTGGCTCAGCTCGGGTCGTAGTGAAGAGAGAGAATCAAAGAGAGAGAAAGAGTGGGTTAGAGAGAGAAAGTGATCGGAAATGGATAGAGAGAATGTGGGGATTGATTCTGTTCGTAGTGTATGTTCGTCTATGTCCCATGATCATCAATTTATACACAAATCCAACACAGAAACAAAGGAAAGTTGGAATTGGATTAATGAAGAATGCCCAGGAAAACAACTTGTTTCCAATTTTCGAAACTCAAATTGAATGCTCCTTTAACTATATTTAGACATGTTTTTTGTACTGATTCACAATAGGTTATGTTTATTCTGCAATTTCGCCATTGATTTGGTGAAATTGCAATGAGAAAGGGTCTAAAAATCATGCTGAAGTGGGTGGTCTAAAGTGGAAAGTGCTGGAAACTTGGAGAAAGTCGAGGGAAAAAGAGGGAAAGAGAGGGAAAGAGAGGAAAAAGAAGGGAAAAGGAAGGAAGGGGGAAGAAAAAGTGGGCTGACGTAGCGCCACGTCAGCTGTGCCGACCAACCCCGGCATGCCACGTGGTGCCACGTTAGCAGGCCAACAAATCCGATGATGCCATGTGTCAGATACGTAGCGCAATTAGACCCTGATACATAGCAGTCCCTAATGTGATTGAAAACCAAAAAATGAGAAAAAGGCCTCCCTACCTTTGCTAAGTTTTGAACCCAAGACCTTATGCTTAATACTAATACTATGTCCATATGCTTAACCGTCAAGCCGTTGGCCTGTACCTTATCCATATGTGCAATTAAAATTGCACATATGGACTCGGTCAGCTTAGGCCATATTTAAATCTAAGCCCAAGTTCAATGGCTCAACTTGTAAACCTAAATTTAATCTAACAAAATGTTATTTTCTAAAATCTTTTATTTATTTATTTTTGTAATTTTTTCAAAATTTATTTATTTTTTTGTATTTTCTCAATTTCTTATTTTTTGTGCTTTTTTTTTCCTTTTTTCCTATTTTCTTATGTTTTCCTAGAATTCCTATTTTTCTAAATTTCTTCATTTTTTGGGGCTTTCTTTAATTTTCTATTTTTTTTTGAATTTTTTCTAATTTAGGACCCTATAACCTAATTTGAAAAATAAAAGGGGGAAAAAGTTAGGTGTCTACAAAAATTATTTTCCATATTTTTATCTAATTTTTATGCCTTAGAAACCTTACTAATACAAAATGAATAATTTCTTAAATATATTTAGAAATTTTTTTTTTCAAGAAATCCACTTAGATTCTAATTTAAGGTGTATTTTGATATCTTGAACTGTTAAATGATGTTGATGGAGGATATTTGTAGTGTTTAGAGTGTTAGATGTGGGCATTATGAGTATAATATTAGTAAACGTGTAATATGTGAAATAGAGAGATAAATGTAGTATGGTGTGTTGATACAAATTAAGGTGATGATTAGGTTATGTAGGGTACTATGATTCTGGTTGTGAGTAAAATTCTAGGAATTATGCTAAAATATAGATTAACCTCAAATTTGAAGCAAAATGAGAAGTTAGATTAGGAACATGGTATATAGGATGAATTAGAGGTGATTTGGAACTAAATAAGCGACTTAGTATACTTAAAATATAGTTAGTTGAACTTCACAGAATGAATTGGGAGGGAGTGTGTTGAAAACTAAGCCAAGAATAGATAAGGCTGGTCGTTGGAGTAGGTTTGATCCTGTCGAAGGAATGAAAATAGTATGGGTTTAGTGAGGGTTTTAGTGAATTCGTGAGCCATCTGATCGAATATGACGCACCAGTTAGATTCTACATGGCTTAAGACTTACTAGATTTGACTACCAGTCTAAGTGATAAGGTTGCTCACTACAGTCCTTGTTAAAGGGATTGATAAGAGCTAATGAGAAATAGAGTTTTTCAAGAGTGTAGGTGGTGGCATAATTTAGGAATAATACAAGAAATAGGACGTCTAAATAACATAAATAAAAACGAGTAATCAAATGAAATATCTGGGTGAGGAGTAGATAAGTTCGACTTTAGCATTTAGGTTGGGTCGATATCTGGAGTCTTATCATTCCCTCTCCCTTAGAGAAGTTTCAGCCCAAAACTTGGTATTTGGCGGCTCCAAATCCCACCGGGATCAAATACCAACCTATAAAAATGAAATGTAATTATAGAGAAGTACTTCAGCTCCTTCACTAGTGTTATCATTGACTAATACTCCTTCCATTCATCATGAGCCCAATCAACCAAACTCCTCTTTAAGGATCCTTCCTTCCATTCATCATGTATCCTGTTGATACTCAATTTTTTCTCATCTAATGTACTCGTTCATTCGACTATCGATATGCCGGGTAATTGAATCTCTTAGCATATCACTGGATAGATGACACATGACATTTCTACCAAGTAGCTCAAATTTGTTCCTGGTTTGAATTCAAGTCCACGGCGTGAATGGTGATCACAAGCATGGTTATATTACATAACTGTCTGCTCTCCCTACATGTTAGGGAAGATGTTAAATCAAGAAGTTTCCATGTGTCTTAATAGTTATTCCAACAACTGCCTTAGACACTATAACCTCCTATAAGTATTGGAACGAAACTCTATAAGGGCTCTCCGACACCTTTTACTTACTCTCATATTTTCTATACAAAGTTACCCTTCTAACTTAGGCATCGGAGTGGTCACATCGGATTGGTCCTGATATAAAGCATTTTACTTTCTTTTGTAAGATTTTTCCTCATCCTAAAAATCACCAACAACATTCGACGCCGTCCATTTTTTTCCTAAACACATCTGCATGGCTAAAACACAAGTATCTAAGAGTACAGGTGCTGGCACTTCTTCCTAACACCCTAAAGGAGGGAGTCGGCATATTGATGAGCAGCGATTGGCTAAGCTTAAGCAACCCTACCTTGACTTAGCTAAAGAAAATCAAGAATTAAATAAAAAACACGAGCAAATCCTTAACCTCTTCCATAGTAATATCCACCCAAACTCGATCCAAAACAAAGACTAAGGCCATCACGCCGCTGAACATAGCAATGATTCAATTTATTCACTCGAGTTGCAAAAAAAAGTAAGCCAAGAATATGATAAGACCTTCAGCTTCTGCTTTTCAATAAATGACAAAGGCAAACAATCGCAGTAAGTGCACCATGCGGGTCCTTCTCATGTTAGCACCCTTGCTGCCCTAAGCAAGTAGTTCCAAATTAAGAAGAGTCCCTTTGTTCCAAAGATTTTGGAGAAAGTGATACCTCGGCACATCAAGTTACCATAGTTTGAGACTTATGATGGAATAAAGGACCCTAAAGATTACTTGGAGTACTATCATACATTGGCTAAGTTACATGGTTTAAGTGATGTAGTGGCCTATCAAGCTTTTCCTTCAACATTGAGGAATGCAGCTAGCATATGGTTCAAACATTTGAAACCAAATACCATTTCCTATTTTGATGAATTAGTAGAGGTGTTCCTTCAACACGTCCTTGCAAGTAAACTTCTTGTTATGGATTCTTCAATCCTTAACACCATCAAACAAAAGTCCGACGAGTCAATTAGGGAC
Organism: Lumnitzera littorea; assembly: GCA_024138015.1. NCBI lineage: Eukaryota > Viridiplantae > Streptophyta > Magnoliopsida > Myrtales > Combretaceae > Lumnitzera > Lumnitzera littorea. The sequence goes on from JAMXBB010000007.1 coordinate 16,009,969, forward strand.
TACTTGGCCAAATTTATGATTAAGATGGTTCAAATCCCAAAATTGGATATGAGTGTGCCCTTGAATGCTGTAATTGATGGAGTTAAGCCCTATAGAGACTTTTTCAAGTCTCTTGTAAAAAACAAGCCAAAAAATTTCACCAAGTTTAAGGCTAAAGCTATCTCATACATATGTTAAGAAGATAACATAATGGCATGGTGAGAGGCTGATTAGAGCAGAGAAGATGGAAATAATGATAAGCGAAAAAGTGTGAAGGATAGACTGGGCACGGACAATGACCACGGTTCAAATGCTAAGAGGAACAAACTGAAGATCTCGACATACTCATCCCATACGCCCATCAATCATCTAATTTTGGACATTTTGATGGAGGTACATGGGGAAAGAGGCATCCTTTAGTGGCTGGAAAGAATGAGAGGGAATCTCTCAAGGAGAAACTCCAACAAATACTGTGATTTCCACTGTGACAAAGCTCACAATATAGATGAGTGCATTCAACTCAAGAATGCAATTGAAGATGCGATCTAACGTAGGAACTTGTGTAAGTTCTTGGCGCATGATGCTGAAGGTATTGAGAGATCGTCTCATAGGAGATGTAAGGAACAAGACAATGACATACGGTCGACATCAGTTGTGAGAGATGCAAGGGACATGAATTCTAGCAGGGTACCCAATGGAGTGATCAACACCATTGTCAGCGGACATATTATAGGCAAGTTGAGTTCTTTGAACTTGATTAACGCCAAGAATTACATTTGCGATATTCAAGGCAAAAAGCTTAGGATTGACAATACAATATCTTTCAAAGAGGAAGATTTTGAGGGCATCTAGAGGCCGCATGATGATGCACTCGTCATTAATGCGAGAGTTGCCAACTTCGAAGTTAAGAAGATTCTTATTGATACAGGAAGTTTGGCCGACATTGTTTTTTAGCATACCTTTGATTAAATGAGACCTAAGATCAAGGCGTAGTTAAGGTCTTCTAAGTATGATCTCTATGCCTTTAATAATCAGCCTGTCTAAGTAGCCGAAGTGATCTCATTGCCGATTCAGATCGGTGATGACCAATATGTTGCAGAAGATAAGGTAGACTTCCTCATCGTCAAATACTGGTCTTCGTTCAACATGATAATGGGAAGGTTGTGTCAGCATTTATTCAGCATTGTCCCTTCAACTGCATATTTGAAAGCTAAGTTCTCTACTCCTACGAGAGTTGGTGTGTGCAAAGGAGATCAGTAATTGGCGCGATCCTTATATATAAGGGCCTTGAGATGAGATGAAGTATTTCAAGTTAAAACCCATCTAGAAGGTAAGTCAGTTGACATAGAGAATGTTAAGAATGATACTAAGGAAATTCCTATGGAAAATGACCTCGGAAAGATGACAAGGATAGGGAAACCCTTGTTAGCAGATGTTCGGTAATGTTTGATTGACTTCTTGCAAGCCAATACTGATGTGTTCGCATGGTTACCTTCAGACATGTCGGGTATCTCGAGAGAAGTTATGGTACACAAGCTCCAGACTAATTCGAATGTGAAGGTGGTACAATAGAAGAAGAGACATTTTGCGCCAAAGAGACACGTAGTAATATAAGAAGAGGTCCAGAAATTATTGAAGGCAAGATTCATTCTGGAAGAGCCTTATCTGACTTGGCTAGCAAATTGTGTGCTGGTAAAGAAGTTTAATGGCAAGTGGCGAATATACATAGACTTCATAGATCTCAATAAGGCCTATCCTAAGGATTGTTTCCCTTTGCCAAAAATCGATTAGATGGTAGATGCAACTGCTGGACATGCATTACTTTCTTTCATGGATGCTTTCTTTGGTTATAACCAGATCAAGATGGATAAGGCAGATGAAGTCTATCTTTTGTTACCAATTTTAGAATGTATTGTTATAGGATGATGCCCTTTGGGCTAAAGAATGCCAGTGCAACATACTAGAGTCTAGTTACAAAGATGTTCAAATCTTAGATCCATAGAAACATTGAAGTATATGTAGATGACATAATTGTGAAGAGCATGAAGGAAGATCAGCATCTTGCCAATCTAGAGGAGGCATTTGCTACATTGAGGAGATACAACATGAAACTTAAGTCGAATTTTTTAGATACATGGTTACTCGATGTGGTATTGAGGCCAATTCAAGAAAGATTGAAGCCATAAGGAACACGAAATTACCTCACATGATCAAAGAAGTATAAGAACTCACTGGATGAATTGCTGCCCTTAACAGATTTGTGTCAAGAAGTACGGATAGGTGTGCATAATTCTTGAAAATTTTAAAGAATCCAAAATAATTTAATTGGACCAATGATTGTGAAAGAGCTTTCAATGAGCTTAAGGAATTTCTTGCATCACTCCTAATACTCTTAACACCCATTTATGGAGAAAATTTATATTTATACCTATCAGTTAGCTGTTGAGCTCTTTCTTCCGTACTAGTTCAAATTGACAGCAAAGAGTATTGACCCATTTATTATGTGAGTCATGTTCTATAGGGGCTGGAGCTTCAGTATGCAAAGATTGAAAAGTTCGTATTAGTAATGGTTCTCTTGGTAAGAAAGTTAAAGTAGTATTTTAAAGCTCACCAGATCATTGTTCCCATTGATGTACCATTAGGGCAAGCATTGCAACGACCTGATTCCTCGAGGAGGATGATGAAGTATGCCCTAGAGCTTAGTGCCTATGGTGTACAATATAAACCTAGAATGGCATTAAAAACTTAAGTATTGGCAGATTTTATAGCCGAATTTATTGGTGAGGAAGATTGTGTGGAGTTTACTGAGAGACCTATCTAGTTCCTTTATGTGAATGGTTCTTCGATGTGAGTAGGAAGTGGTACAGGCCTAATTCTTCAAGGCCCCCATAATGTCAAAGTTCATTATGCTTTGAAATTCGAATTCTTAGCCAGCAACATTGAAAAAGAGTACGGAGCTCTAATCACCGGATTGAAACTAGCAAAAGAAATTGGTGCCAAGAAACTCCAAGTGTTCTCTGATTTCAAATTGGTGGTTAATCAGGTGATAGGAAGTTATGCGGCAAGGGAAGAAGAAATGAGCAAGTACTTACTAGTGGTACGAACACTCATAGAAGAATTCTAATCTTTTTCCATCCACAAAATTCTAAGAAGTAAGAATATTGTGGTCGACAAATTGTTGAAGTTGGTTAGTATGGCATTCCTTAAATTCAACGATAAAATTTTCGTTAAGTTTCTTCCATAGAAAAGTTTGTTCACTCTCTCGCAGAGCTATGAGTTGGCTCCTTACCCGAAAGAAGAATCATGGATGGATCCCCCAGTAGATTCCCTAAGAGATGATACTCTCCTTGATAAAAAGAAAGGAGCGCGAAGGTTGGCACTCTAAGTTGCTAACTACAAATTAATGGATGGTCAGATGTATATATGCGACATATCACAACCCTACCTTTGATGCCTTCCTCTAAGAGATGCCTAGAGGGTGTTATCCGAGCTGCACAGTGGCGTACGCAATAGCCATGTAAAAGCGCAGACACTATATGTCTGAGCACTCTGACTCGGTTATTATTGGCTAACTATGAGAGAAGATGCAAAGGGAGTTATCCGATACTGTCCTTAGTGCCAAAAGCATGAGTCATCGAGTCATGCGCTTGCAATTGAGTTATGTAGCTTAACCAAGCCTTAGCCCTTTAGCTAGTGGGGGCTAGATATTCTCGGACCATTTTTGAAGTCTACTACCCAGTGACAATTAGTCATTGTCACTGTCGATTACTTTACCAAATGGGTAGAGGTCGAGGCAGTGGCGAAGATCAACAAGTAGAAAATGGAAGTGTTCGTCTTCAGCTCCATCATATCAAGGTTCGGAGTTCCTTACATGATAATTATGGATAACGACTTGCAGTTTGACAATAATAAGTTCTAGGCATTTTATGAGAAGCATGGCATTCGCCTCAACTATATATCTGTAGCACCCTCAGACGAAAGGACAAGTTGAAGCCATAAATAAGATCATACTACACAACTAGAGACGGAAAGTAGATTAAGTCAGGGGGAAATGGGTCGATGAACTGCCAACTATTTTATGGGGGTACCGAACCACCCATAAAACTACGATTGGGGAAATGCCCTTTAGGTTAGCATATAGCATAGAAGCCATGTTGTTGATTGAATTGGATTTGCCAAATTTTCAAATTCAAAATTTTGATGTTATGGTTAATGAAGTTAGATTTACAGCAAATTTAGATACTATCGATGAAATTCGGGATATAGCAAGAGATAGGATCGCAGCATACCAGCATAAAGTGGTAAGGTATTACAATCAGAAAGTGAAGCACAAAGTTTTTCAACCTGAGGATCTAGTTTACCGAAAGATGGAAGCTGCTGGCATGTGGGCAAATTAAGGGAAGCTTGGCGTGAACTAGGAGGATCCTATCAGGATCCGGGAAATCGTCGGTGATGGGGCCTATTGACTAGAGAGGTTGGATGGATCTATCATCCCTCGAGCATGGAACGCCGAGAATCTGAAATTATATTTCAATTATTCTATTGGATGATTTTTACCACCACTCATTTGGTGACAGCCAACTTGTTTGTAAGACTACAATACTTATTTATGAGAATTATATTTGAAGTCTCATTATGTTTGTTTTCGTTGTGATTGTCGAATTAATGAGTTCTAGGTTGCATGGCAAATAAACTAATCTAGGTTCTAACCTAATGTAGTTAACGAACTATATAAATTAACCTTATGGCTAAGTAATGCGGTTTAGTCCACGCCTTAAACAACTAACAGACTGTCTATAAAGACATTCAAAATGGGCATGTGAAATAAAACATACCGAGAGATAGTTGGGCATGTGAAATAGAACATATCGAGAAACAAATAGCATGTGAAATAAAATATGCTAAGAAATAACTAACGTATGAAATAAAACATTCCAAGAGATAGTTGGGTGTGTGAAATAAAACGTGTCGAGAAACAAATAGCATGTGAAATAAAACATGCTAAGAAATAACTAGCATATGAAATAAAACTTGCTGAGAAATAACTAGCGTGTGAAATAAAAAATGCTAATAAATAAGAGTGTGAAACAACACATGTATACCATACATGCTGTAAAAGTGTAGTATGTGAAATAAAACGTATTGGAAACTTGTATGAAAAGTATTTTTGTTCAACAATGGTTACAAGCACTCAGCATTATATTAAAGATATTTCGATTGATAATTACATGAGAATGCAATGTGCCAATACAATGGAAATCCTATATGGCCTACTCTCGGATTCAATAGAAGTGATTTTTAGATTAGTGGCTGGGGCTTCTTCAACAACTAGGGTCTCAGAGCAAGCAATTTCCTCGACATGAGCTTTATTGTCACCTTGATTCAAAGTCTCGACACCTTTCTCATCACCTTCATCTTCATTAGCATTGCTGACTTTGTCATTAACGTTAGTAAAGTCAAAGTAGGAGAGATTGTAATCAGGGAGAAGCTTCAAGATCTCCTCTCTTTCTGCTTAGACCCCTTCTAACAATTTCTTCCTTAAGAGTCTCTCGTATTGTTAACCGGGAGTGACTATATCGAGTGCCTCTTCAACCGAAGGTCCTCTTTGCACAATCTCTTCTAGCTCGGCAACACGGCTTTGTAAGCTTGAGTTATTGCTCTCTAACTCTTTAATCTACATTCTGAGCTGATCTTCTTCCTCGCTCATTGTGTAGATTGTTTGGCCTAAGCCCCAGCACTCTTCTTTCTTCTTCCACAGCTCCTCTTTTAGGACTTTAGACTCTTTGTACTGCTCTTCCATTTTAGCCTTCAAGCTTGAGAATTCATCGGTGGTAAGAGCATGTGCTAACTTCTCGGTAGCAAGGTCTTCTTAGAGCCTTCTCACCTTAATGTCAGCCCTTAACCATGCGTTCTTGGTAGTAGTAGTTTGGGCTTTCGATGCATTGTATGCATCCTCAACTCTTTGCAATAGATTTATTTAATACAATCAGAAATGATTCAGTAGAACACATGAATACAACCAAGGATATTACCTTATTCACCTCTTTGTCGGCTCTATCTAAAGTCGTCAGAATATGGTTGCGCATCTAGAAAAGGAAATGAGTTAGTAACCCGAAATAATTCGACAATTAAAAGTAATGGTTATGGATACTCACATCATACAATTTGGTCACGATATAGACTTTATTACAACCATCGACTATATCAACATCCTTCTAAGTAAAATCTCTATCCTTGGGAAGAATTACTCCTTCCATTAAAGCTAAGGACTTTATCCTATCACAGGTCGAGTTAGTGTTTGAAATTGCGTGGTTCTAGTAGGGATGTAGTACTTGCTAACCTCCTTATTAGGGACAAATTCGGCACTACTGATGCCAAGTGCTTTATTGCGTATTGCCTCCTTTACCCTCTTGTCCAAATCTTTGGACTTTTTGGTAGTTGGTTGGCTGACAAGTTCTTTCCCCAGTCTTTTATTGTTGATTAGTGCCACCTCCACTGTTAGGGATGACCCTTTTGCGGTAGTGGCATTCTTAACCTCCTCATTGTGATTTGCCTCTCGACATTCATCATCCCTTGGCTAGACAGAAGTTTAAATAATCTTGACCGGAGGCTCCTCAGAATGAACAACCTCGGTCGATAGTGTCTTCTCACTCTCCTTCTGGCTCTCGGTTGGATGGAAGGTCTTTTGTATGGCCGCTTGCTTCATTACAACCTACTTCGTTGCCTTCTTTGCGATAGCAGGTAGAGTGGTAGTTATTGAGGTAGTTGCCCTCTTATTAGCCTTAGATTTCTTAGCCTTAGCTTGGGCTAGTAACTTGATAGGATTCACCTCACCAGTACCCATATTTGCGATACAAGTAAATAAATTAATATAAATATGGGAGAAAGATGAACTTACATTTTATGTGCCCAGTAGGGCTCAAAGGCTACAATTCTCCCCCCAAGTCTTGAGAAAGGCTTTCCTCTTGTGGCTATACTCGGTACGACGGTAACACATTAGCATCCCTTCTTTTTAAAAAAAGATTGGGTCTCATTTTCATAACGCCGTATAATTCTCTTAGCATCCTAAAAGAACATTTTGTTCCTCCTCCTTTCTTGAATTTTCCTCTTTGCTACTGCGTCATTCGGCATCAGATCTATATCTTTTGTATGGATTGGCTAGGTCCATTGGGTCCAGAAGTCCAAGTCCTCGTTGGACACTATTGACATGAATTTATCATGTCACTTGTAAATCTTAGATTCTAACCCATCCATGAACTTATGCCCATGCCTTGCAATAGCAAAGTACCACCTATTGAGCTGCCTCTTAATTGTGAAAAAATATCGAAAGAGTTGAGGTGTAGCCCTAACCTTAACTTCTTTGTAAACTATCTCGAAAGATGTTAGGAGCTGATATGTATTCGGTGAGAACATACTTGACGCAACTCTAAAATATTTGAAGAATCCCTTCACGAACGCCAAGAAAGGGAAGCGCATCCCGAAATCCAAATACTTCAGATATATATGGAATTTATGCTCCCTTAGGAAACAAAACCCTCTCCTCCTCTCTCGGCCTCATGCCTTAAGAAGATCTTGCCAGTACCTGTTATATTTCATTATGAGAACTCTATTGGCAAAATTAGCAGTTCCATCTTGAGAGTTGCGAAAGTATGCTATGGTATTGCACAAATATCTTGCTGAAGACCTCCCTTCTTTATCCTTAGAGTAATTATCTACAGGAAGCTTGTTAATTCGAGCGTGTTTATCCCACCTTGCCTTTATGCTATTGGTTGAACTGCCTGAAAGACATGCCGCCTCACTCCTTATTTGGGGAAGGGAAGTGGCCTCAGTTTCCGTTGCCTTGGAATCAGAGAGGATAAGTCGATAAGGAACATTACGAACCATACTTGAATGGTTGGTTGAAATGATATAACACAAGTCTAAGAATGTGAGGTTGAACATGAGAACGCGAATGAAAGTTTGAGATGTAACCAGAGAAATGAATTCTGATTGTGAACAGTACTTTATATATGGACAATTCGTCCTTGTAACTGCAAATCTACTTCTAACAGTAATGATGCACTAATCTGGTAATGGCATGGATTGGTGATGCGTGTTTTGTGACAGAAATTTGACGGCTAATAACTTTGTGACAGTTATTAGGCCTGCAACAAAATGATGACCTAAGCGATAGATGTCATGCCTCTAACTTCTTAGTTTCTCGAATTGGTGGGAGTTTAGAAATTGTGATCTTTCGACTAGGATGTGATCCGTCCTACTTCCTATCTTGGTCGGCATTAATTTGAAGAATCATCTCCCATTCGACCTTTAGTGCAATTTATATATGCAACTCCTTTTATTGATGACTCGAACAAGGGAGTTGGGGGGCAAATGTTGATAGTTAGTTTTTCACTCATTTGATATACTTGTTCATTTGGCTACCGATATGCCGGGTAATCGAATCTCTCGGCATACCACTAGATAGATGACACATGGCATTTCTACTGAGTAGCACAAATCCATTCCTGGCTTGAATTCAAGTCCACAGTACGAACGGTTATCACAATTACGGTTATATTACATAATCGCTTGCTTTCCTTACATGTTAGGGAAGATGTCAAATCAAGAAGCTTCTACGTGTCTTAATAGTTATTTCGACAACTGCCTTAGACACTACAACCTGCTATAAGTATTAGAAAGAAGCTTTGTAAGGGCTCTCTGACACCTTTTACTTACTCTCATATTTTCCATACAAAGTCACCTTACTAACTTAGGTATTAAAGTGGCTACATCGGACTGGCCCTGATACCAAGCATTTCACTTTCTTTTGTAGGATTTTCCCTTATCCCAAAAATCACCAACAACATATCCAATGAACTTTTTCCAAGCAGCCCCAGCAACTATTAATCAAGGGGAATAATACAATTGTTGGCTCAAACATTATGTGATGAACCCGAGAAATTTGAACATGTAAAATCTCAAACTTCTCTTCTAACTCAAGAATCCTTAAAGCTTCATGCGCTCTCAATGTTGGCCTCACAACATTATGCTCAGTAACATTCTCCTCTTCCACTTCCTCACAACTCAATGCTTTCTCCTCCCATTTATACACTTCAAATTTTTCCAATGTGAGAGGACTAAGGATAAGAACAACACAACCTACATAGGAATATCCATCACCATGACCTCAAAATACACCAAGATACAATCTATAGCATCTCATAGGTATAATACTACTACAAAACATTTTACTTCCAGAAAACCTTAGTAATGGATCAAAATAGAAGAGTCTCACATGTGGAAGGCTAATACAGTAGTACCAAGTGTCATTGGCAATAGGATCATGTCAAGAATAGGGGTGTTTCATGGTAACACTTCTTGTCCTTTCTTTTTCTCCTCTTCAATATTCTTTGTTTGAGTTATCCTTTATCACCTTCTTTCTTCCTTAATCTCCTCGACCTTAGCTAGTATAACCTCTAATTGTCCCAACACATAAGGGAAAATGGGATTTAGGATTTGGTAATAAGACTTTGCCCTTAAGCCTCGTGTATTATGATTCCTATGTTGAGCCCTACTGGCCATATAGGATAAATTTCAATTCAACGCCACCTTGGCATAAGCAAATATAGCTTGAAAAGGTTAATAGGCATAATGGATAGCACTACAATTAGCTTGGAAATTTTTTGTAAAATAGTTAACTTGGTAGCTTCTCGAACAAATCAACTTGGCAATTCTTGATTTAGTTTGGCACACATAAATTTTCACGACACAATGGCTTGGCAGCAACTAGTCACACTTATACATGCACAAGCTTAGAGACACATAGAAACACTTTGGCGCTAACTCACATGGGCTTGGTACTTTGGCTTATACACATTAGATTAGTTTGGTTAGTTTTGTACACAATTGGATCACACACGCACTAACATGCAACACTTTTACAGTAGCATGTACTTGTGGCAACTTAGCACTTTAATATCGGATAGCAGCTAGTTTGAAAGAAAATTGTTGGACAACTTGAAACTTAGTGGCATGAAAATCAATAGTTCGATAATTTAGCTTGAACAACAATTAGTTCGACAGCTTTAAACACACATGTCAACTAGCTCGGAAAAAGGACAATGCATTACTCTCCAAAGTTATAGTAGATCAGTTCAATTTAAACACACCAACTAGATAGTGGCTAAAATATCCAAGAGCTCCGATAATCACTTCAACTTGATCGTAGTTTAGACTAGACACTTCAACTCGATAACTTGGACTCTTACACTCAATGCAACTCGAAAACTACTTGAATGGTAGTAAATAGAGCCTCAGGTTTAGTTTGAAAATTTGCTCACACTATGGACACAAATTGAACATAGTTAGTAGCAACTTAGATAAGTCATTTGCAGCTCAATGTTTTACGGTAACTTAGAAATAGGTTCACTCTACTTTAGCACTTCTTTCACAGTAGCTCGGTCTAGACACTTCTAGTGCTCGGATCTTCGATAGCATAATAGATCGGTAAGATTTTTCTCAGTTTAGATGAACACTCCTCTAGCTTAGTTCAGATGCTGACAACTGGAGAGCTCGGCAATGGCTAAGAACAAAATCACTTGAGTATGTAATTAAACTAAATAGCACGTCTCTAGCTTTCATCAACTCGGACACTTTGGTTCTTTAGTTTAGTAGTTCTTCAACTAGCTCGAATCATACTTGCACAACAGTGAGCTTGGGTTAGTGAAACAATAATAGCTTGGCAAAAATTATATAGAGCAGGTTGCACAATCAATTGTAGTTCGACAATCCATTTCTGTAAAGGACAGCTCGGTACTCCTTGAATCGCGACACTAAACTTAGTCAGCTTAACATAGATGGAGCTTGTAGTAGTTCGGTGAGTGAGTAGCTCAGATTAGGATTATCTTTAGCTCGGTAATGTGACAGTTTGGTAAGTTCAGCAATGTTACTTAGGTCGGCACTTCGAATTGCAGTAGTTCAAAGTTTGGATCATTACTCCGATCCAATTTAGCTTGGCTTCTCACACAACTCGAACAAGTACTTGGTTCACAAGGGCCAATTAGCTTGATGCTTCGCTTTTGCAATTAATAACAGTACAGTTAGCACAATAACAACGCTTAGCACAACAACAATGCTCGGCACAACAACAATTACACACCCACTGTAAACCCCTCAAATTTAGCCTTCTAAGTATAGAATTAAACTCATGTACTATAGATGATCCCCTTCAGTCAACAAAGTTAGCAAAATTTAAAACTAACTAAAATTCCAATTCAAAACCTAAAGAGAATATGAAAAACCTTAAATTATTAATAGAAACTCTAGTCACGTACAAAAACCTTAAACTCTAAATATATGTAACTTTAAGAGTTTATATCTTAAATGTATATAAACCCTAGAGATTGCACCCCAAAGTGATAAAACCCTAAAATTATAACTTTAAAGATATAAAAGTACTAATTCATCATAACTTACTCTAAAACTCTAATTGACACTATATCCTTATTATCTTATCAAATTATTAGTAAAAGATCAAATATAACTTTTAATCATCCATAAATATATATAATACTAGAGATATCCATTAGAAACTAGGATATTGCATTATAGATTGCATCCATCTTTCAATTATATAACTAGGTTAGTAATATATAGAGTTAAGTGTTTAGTTGATGTTTATACCATATGTAGTCAATATTAATATATTAAATGATACTTTTCATGATAATTACATTAAGTAGCCTACTGAATGATGTGTATAGGATATAAATACCTAAAGGAAAATCTCATTACCTATTCATACTAATCATTTCAATAAAACCCATATTTCCTTTTATTTCCTTAATTTTCTTCCTAATTTTCCCTAATTACTTCATTATATACACTTAGATTACATGTAATTTTAAAGAGTTGACTAAGTCAACATGTTGAAAAGTCAACAAAGTGTCATTTTCATCTAGAGTCTTCTTCCATTTGTTTGATTTTTCATTCAATTAACACATGTCCATTTTCTTCCTTTCCTTTATCCTTGCTGTCCACTTCATGGACTCATCTAGACCCCACTTGTTTTTTTTTTTTATAAAAACACAATTAAAGACACAAAACACTCTTTTCCTCCACTTCCAAAACCGTGAGCTCCCCTTTGTCTTTATCCCCTTCAACTTTTCCAATTTCACTTTCACAACTCTACTTACTAACACAAACTAATAACACATATATACTAGCTTTCCTTTTCATATTACAAGTAAGAGAAAGGTCTGTAATTATGTAATTTCTTATCTTATTTAGTAGTTAGATGTATAGGTTAGATTAATGTAGAAATTTGGTATAATATATGCTTTTGTGTTGTTGAAGATGGGAATCCTTATACTTATGCTTAGAAGTGTAGGAAATCCTTAGTAAATGGAAGAAGAACACATGTACATATGCTTGAGCATGTAAACACAAGAATATACTTAATGAATATATGTATGGGTACTCTTGTACATGAATATCCAATATGTACATAATCAAAAAAGGAAGAGTATACTAATTATATATACATATACCTTGCTAAATATACCCTTAAAGTGTAAAAATATGAAATTTATGAAGCTTTCTTAAGAGGGTACTTTGGCATACGAAAATACGTATAAAAATACTTGTGTCACCGTATGCGTATATGGGTATATGTACTTATATACATATGAGTACACAAGTATACATACTAGTATGTTAGAAGTATAAGTATATATATAATGTATGTGTAAAGTATATGAATACATAAGGATAAGTATACATATGTAATGGATGGTGTAAGCTATAACATAAGCGAATGATGACATAAGCCTTTAAAATAATAAACCACGGGATCATCTAAGTGTAAGAATTAATGGCTAATGAAATCATTAACTACTAAAATAGAATATAAAACTAGCCAATAAGAATATTCAAGCTTCAATAATTAAATTTCAATAAATTTAGTCCATATCGTAAAACACGATTCTTAACGTCCAAAATAGACCTTACTGTGTAAATGTACATTCGTAAAAGATAACAAACGACTATAAGATTGTAAAAATTGGAGTTAAGATGAAAAAGCTACATGCGACTAAAGATGTAAGATAAAATTGAAAGAAATAGATAAGATAACTAAGTAATAGAATAAACCTTATAAATTGATAATGAGAAGAAACAAGTAATTAAATATATAAAGTACCATAACTTACAAATATATGAATATAGTTACAATTGATCCCACTAAAGCATGATAAACCTTGTATATGTCATACTTGGGTCATATTGAGAAACTAGACAAACTACAATAGCTTTTTAGTTAACTAAGGAATTTGTTTCTTAGGATACTTATAAGTTTTATTATCTTTTAGGTGTTTCGATATCAAGTTCTAGAAACTCTAAAGGCTTAGAGAATGAGTAATAATCTAGGCGAGGGAGTTCTAATGACCTGCTACTTATTCGTACGTGTTACTTGTATGATACTTTGCTACTTGTTGTTGCCTATATGTCTAAATGACCGTTTTGCTTGTATGCCATCATTTGTGTGATCACCTTTTAAAATTGATAAATATAAATATCTAACCAGAATAACAGGCTCTATTCGTCACATGTCTATGACTTAGTAAATGTATGGATGGAGAGTGTTAGCTTTGCAAAATTTTGAAAAAGGTATTTTTAGAAAAAGCTTTTCTAATCTTAACGTATTTTGTACGATTTTGATAAGGGTTCACAGTATTGGAAATGATATTTTATTGTTAAGGAAAAATTAGCTTGGCATCTCCAATTAATGGCGAAAGGACTCGCTTTATTGTGCCTGTAAGGCTATAGGTAATTTTGATTGCGAGAGGACTCGCACGTTTATGCTCGAAAGGCCTTGGATGGTGGATAGTCCTAGTTTAGGATCTACCTATTTGGATTGGAACTCTTTTCTCGACTAGGGTAATAGTCGAATGTTGCTTAGAGGGGTGGTGCCCCTAGATAGCCTTTTGTAGATAAGTTGAGGTGTCCTATGCGGTTAAGTACAGGGGATAATCGAAGTGTAGACGATGTAATTCTATACCGTCCATAGTTCTGGACTCCTATGGATGTGTTACTTGCATTCATCACACTTGCATTCATTTCGTATGTAGATAGCTTGTATAACGACCCAACAGTATCGTTGTCGTGATAGGTCGCCGTGTACCGTATAAAGGTCTATTATCAACCCCCTTGCTGATCATAGGCCTTTCATACGACACACAAGGCTCCTTCCACTCTACGTTACTACTAGGCCCATAGACTAGTAATATAGAGCAAATTAAACTAAAATTTCTTTTATGTTATAATTTAACTAATTGTGTGGGCTCGTGAGACCCACACCAAAATAATATTACAAACAAATGCAGTTCATAATGGAACTACATAAAATCTAAGTTATGCATAAATACATAAAAGTATCTAAATATCTATAATCTATTACAAAATATCCTCTTCGCTCTCTGATCGCTCCAACTCGTCTCTACTCGAGACTTACCACGGGCATGCCTCGGCCCGGATTGACGAAGAGGTTCTCCTGCACCAACAAAAATCTATAGGGGAGTAAGCTTACGCTTAGTGAGATAAATGCCCTCATCAGTACCACATAGCAGAAATTTATTATATGCACAATCATATGAATGCATGAACAACCAGTATGCCAAACAACGCATGCAGTGACCTAGGAACTGCATACGACTCAGAATTACGCCCCCTGAAGTCGGGGTTTGGAGATAATTAACCGACCCAAACCAAAATCCGGGTTCTAGACCTTGGGTTTTATTTCATTTGCACCATCGTGCTCATACCAAAACAAGACTCTACATATATATATATATATACTTCCTTTACTAAAATCAAATCGTATCTTTGAAAATCCCAAGTCTAGCGGTGTGGTGGCCCCCGCAGTCCACAAACACACGCCCTAAGCAGAAGCCACAAGACTCGGCCCCTCGCCGACGGTTGGCGTCTCCCGGCGCCTAGTAAGCCCATCAGCTTAAGACAGAGACTCAATATATATGCTGGCGTAGCTAGTGCCCAATCCTGCAGGAAACTCGTATTCCTATAAGTCCCTTCCCATCTTCTGCGTGAAGCGGCAGTCGGTGTTATCCGTATGCAATATGGGGAATGCATGATTCATTTTGAGTTCTTAATCATATAAGCAATTAACTTGATTTTTTTAGGGTGATCAACCAGTTTCATTCCATACAATTCATATGTATATATTCATACAAACAATTCCCATTATTATATATAATTAACAAGTCATCACATTCATCCACAAATTCATACACATGCATCTCCCATATCCCACAAGCATCCAAATTCATATATATAAGTTTAGGTGCATCTATTTCTACAAGCACAATCAAGTAAAGAGTCATCGGGAATTTACTCACTCTGCCATGTGGGTCAGTTAAAATAATCCGGAGGCAAGTCCTCTCCGTAAACAGTGTCCCCTGGTCATTGAAATAATTTTTATAAGGAATTGAAACAAACTTAAGAAACTATGTAAGTTTTCTTTAAGTTATACTCTTGACTAGTTTTTGAAATTTTTCCCGGTTTTTACCTAAAGTTCAATCGCGTATAACTTTTTCGTTTTAAATCCGATTTTTATGATCTTATAGTCAATCTTCATCGTTTTCAAGTTTACTTTAATGTGGTAAGGTTAGATTTTCGAAATGAGGTATACAATTCTGTCCATGGGTCAGAACAGTAGCGTTCCTCATGTGTTGGAGTGTTTTTGGGCCTTGTTTGGTAATTGGGCTTTTTAATAACTTAAGAAATTCTTTGGGCTTGGTCTTTAGATTTTATCCTAAGCTCAAAATACTCCTTAAGATCAGATTTACAACTTTGATTTATATTCCTAAGGCTAACAACCACTTCTTGGGCCTTTTAGTGGGCTTAAGTTATCAAATGGGCTTGTTTTTGGTTCAAACTAAAGTTAATGACTTTGGTGGGCTTATGGGGCCTTAGGTGGATTTCTTATGAGCTTCAAAACAACTTCTCTTGGTTCTTTAAGTTGCTGGTCAGATTTTTGTTGAAGGCCCATCTTAATGTTCTAAGCTTGTTTTGAGAGTTTTAGGCCCGGTTTTGAGTTTTAGGCTTTGTATGCTAATCGTACTTGCTTTGGTTAATCCTTTCACTTTTATCATATTTTTAGGCCTCATTTACCCATGTTCCAGATCTGTTCATGTTGTTCCTAAGGGGTCCTTACTTGGTTTTTCAACTTGTTTCATCATTTCCTTAAGTGTAGGTGATAGATTATGCACTTAACTACTTGTGTATAAATCTTAACTTAAGTTTCCTTCCATCAAATGATCCTTTAACTCATGCTCCACATAAAGAAATAAAAGATCTAATACTTCATAAAACCTCCATATCATAGCTCATGTCATACAAAGTTGATTTCTTCATAAAACTTCATGTGATGGATTTTTCCTTAACTTAAGTCTAGTTTTGAGCATGTTTAACTAAATGGAAACAAAATCAACATTCAAATGATCATGGAACCTTCACGTCCAGCATGCTTACCCTTCATCAAAGTTCTCATTTCAAGATTTCCTTAGCTTAAAATCTTCCATCCAAAGCATTAAACAAATGTCCATACAAAACACCAACTTTACATGCTCATATTTCAACTTCATGTAATGGTTTTAGGGTTTGTTTCTTAAAACGAATTTTTGTGCTATAACAACTCAAACCTTACTCATATCTTCAAGAAATCCAAGTCTTCTAACATAAATATTAATCCACACATCACAAGAATCACTTACTCGTCCTTAACGCAAAGTTTGGTGATTGTGCACTAAGGTTCCTCTTAAGCCTTTAACTTTGCTTCCTCCTTTTTGCTTACCTTTTGAAACCCGAATCCTTTGTTCTTTTGGAAAGGGGTTTATGAAAGATTCTAATGGTCTTAAATGATCTTAAATGATGAAAGAAAATGGCACATGAACAAAGAAAAAAAATGCCGTGAGTTGAAGCTTTCAAAATGGAAGAAAATGGATTTTGTGGGGTAAAGTTGTTTCCCCTTTTTATGTTTGTTTCAAAAGAGAGAAAGATGAAGTGAAAGTGAAGTTGAAAGTGAAGTTGAAAGTGAGAGAAATGGGGAGGAGTGCAGCTGGTTGGAATGAAGAGAGAGGGAGTGTTTAAATGCCTTGAAAGTATTGTCTTAAAGCTTACAAAAAGTCAACAATTGCAACTCTTGATGATGTAAGCATTAAGGGGTGAATAGTGATGTGTAAGAGGAAGTGATTGATGGGTGAATGACAAATGCATGGCCCCCTCTTCTCTCCTTTTTAGATCTGCCATGGGAAGTCTTTTAATGGCATGGAGTGGTCTTGTCACCTTTATTATTAAAGTTAAGCTTATGATTTCTTGTGAAAATTTGTCCATATGTAGTATAAGTGAAGAGGTGATAAGGAAATTGTCTTATCACCAGATTTTGATAAGTTATCAATTGATAAATGATTCCAACTCTCAATTGATAAGTTATCTAAGATGATTGGTTGGTCTACTTATTTATATGTAAAGCTTATGCATGAAGATAAGGGCATAGCCTTATAGAAAATTGTTTTAGGATTTTCATCTTACATTGTTTTGTGATTTATGATTTGATTTTTGTAGAATTGTGAAATTTTCTAAAGTTGAATGAAATTATTCAAATTAAGTTATCGATTAATTACTTAGGGTTAAAATTCCTTAATGGTTTTAAGGTTTAGGGTTTTAAGTAGCTTTAGAGCTCGCGGTTCTTCAAGCTCGGGTTTTATTGACAATTGGCTTTTGAATTGACAATTGGCTTTTGAATTGTAAAAATTTAATTTGTTCCTAAATATAAACTTAAGTTTTTTGGTTTAGTTGATCTTTAGGAACGTTTGGGAGGTACTCCTAATCAAGTCTTAGGCTTACTAAAAGTAGGGTTTACAGCTTGCATGTGTGTTAATAATGTGTGATAACTTGCTTAAACAGTAGTGGTGAGGAACAAACTCACTGAGTTGTTTTATGTTCATTCCCCCTTAGTTCCTTTTGTAGGTTTACTTACGTTGAGATTAGGATAAGTCTTGAGTACCGAGTGCAAGGTGACGATAAGTATGTTAGTATTAGAATTAGCTAAGATCTTTATAGGTGATACATAACATCCTTTGTAGGAAATATTTGTATGTTAAAATTTCATATAATTAAATTTTATTGTAATTTTATAAAGTTGATATATCCTGTTTTATTATTTGGTAGGGGATATCTATTCTTTACAGTTCTAAGGAACTATAGGATATTGGACATCCATAGTTAATTATATTTTACAATAAATTAATTATTTAAAAATCAGTAACTTTAGTGATAAATCATTTAGAGTTTTGCAATCTCTGACTTGTAAGACGATTTTCATATCATGGGTGCACACGTGCTATGGAAATTTTAGACAATCTTACTAGGCCCTTTAGGGTCTTGACACCCACGGTTGCGGCACTCAATTGGATAACATGCTCTTAACAAACTTAGTACAACAACACTTTGGCACCTGAAATTTTACGTTGCACTTGTTCAGCTCCAATTTGTAGGGATCAGTTAGGTACCAACTAATATAATCTAATAGCTATCTACAACTGAATTCTACAACACACTACTTCAATAGTTGGGTTAAAAACAATAGTAAATTAGTGGAGCAGCATGACAAACAATAATCAATAGCTTGGAGGCAATTATATAGAGCAGCTCTATGGCTGTCATAGGAGCTCAGCAACTTACAACTCAGTTCCAAACTTTAGTGGTTTAGCTCAGACACACAATAGTAGTCAGTTCGGATAGCTAGACAATTAAGGATGCACACCAACTCAACAATTCAAAGAACTAACATGCCGATAGCCTCCAACTACCATACACAAGAGTCCACTAAGAACTTATAGCGCACCACCATGAATTAACCTCTCCTTAGTTGTACAAAGTTGTAGCACTACACCAAGTCATGGCCACTCTTGACAGCATACCTAATCACGGTTCACAGTCTCCTGCTTTGAATACCAAACATAAGTGCATCTGAGCGAGGTGGAGCATTATACGCACAAACACAACCCAGCAAATGACTCTACTAGATAGTTGCAACAAAAAAATCACTACTTGGTCTATAGCTATTAAACTCTACTATTACTACACTTATCTTAAGCACTAACTATAGACCATGATGAAACATCCAAACTTACATACCCACTTTCATATACACACAGAACCTTCAATCGGGTGAAGAATAGAGTAGCATCGATCGCCAAAGTCACTTCTTCTTCTTAGGCTTAGTCATAGCACACTTCTTACAATAGACACACAAACCCATTTGTGTAGGTTTGTGTATAGCCAAATACACAAACCTACTTATGTGAAAGAAAAACCTTGTACTTCCAAACACTAAGCGGTAGCAAAAATAATCTAAACCACTAATTTTCTTCCTCTTTTAATGCGTCCAAATAAAACCCTAATTTCAATTTCATTCCTAATATTTCCTTCAAAAGGTAGATCGTATGGAAATGATTTAATGCTCTTTTTAATATTTTTTTATAGCAACTATAATATAAAGAAATTTAGGGACAATGTTTGAATAAAAAGAGATTCAATTATTGATCCCATCTGCAAAACCCACGCGATTTTACACTAATAAATGACACTTTTGAGCAATGTTTCCTAAGGACTTCCATATGAGCTTGTAATTAAAATCTTCTACAAATAAATCCTTCCATAGTATGACTTTAACCAATAATTTAAGTCTTTCCATTATCATACTTTCGCTTTGATACTAAGATGTTACGAACTAAGCTAAGAACAGATAAGGCCAATCATTAGGGTGGGTCCGATCTTACCGAAGGAATGACAATAGTATGGGTTTAGTGAGGGTTTTAGTGAATCTATGAGCTACTTAACTGGATATGACGCACCAGCTAGATTCTACATCACCTAAAACTCGCTGGATGTGACGCACCGATCCGAGTGATAGGGTTGCTCACCACAATCCTTGCTAAAGGGATTGATAAGAGTTAATGAGAAATAGAGTTTTTCAAGAGAAAATACTAAAAGCGTTTTCCATTAATGTTCAAATCTATCTAAAACCCTACATACATAAGCTATTTATACAAAGTGGCAAACTTGTAAATAAAGTCACTAAAAGGATGCCTTAGTGGCATTCCCATAAATACAAAATAAATAAGAGTGTAATTTAGGAAAAATACAAGAAATAGGATGTCTAAATAACATAAATAAAAATAAGGAATCAAATGAAATATCTGCATGAGGAGTAGATAAGCTTTGCTCTAGCATTTGGGTTAGGTCGATATCCCGTGTCCTATCAGATTTTCTAGGACTTATGTGTAAAAACCATAATAAGAAGTTGAATTAGAAGCTTATTTAAGAGCAAAATTAGAACTAGGGTGTCTATTAGCATACTATGGAATTGATAAAAAACTGAATTAGATACCATTTTCACTCGAATTAAAGTTAGATAAACTTTATCAAATAGATTAGAAAGAATTTCTAAGATTTATGATTACTTGAATCAAGGACTAAATCAGAAGCTAAATAAAAAACTAGTGAAATATGAAACTAACTGTAAGAGACTTAAAACCTAAATAATTAAATATAGTAAAATCTTAAACTAAAGATAATACTAAGAGTTACAAAATAAAGCCTTTATATAGTAGTTATATGAATACTAAAATGATATATGTATTCTAGGGACTATTGATGAGGGCTTGTTGTGAGTCACACCTTAAGTGAGTAAGCAGGACATCCAAGTAACTTTGGGGTCAATTCATAGTATTTGGAGACTTAAGATTAGGTTATGTATGTTAGGTAGCTTGATTGTGCACATGCTTGTGTGTAAGTGTGTATGAACTTAGTTGTATGATTGTAGCTTACTTTTCTAGACTATAATTGTTTGAATGGCATGTATTGATTGATTGCCTTGAACCGGACCTAAATATATATGACTTGTAATCTTCACCGATCGTGCAATACAACCCATTAGGGGACGCTTAGGATTCTTTGACCAAATACTGAGCCCTTCAAAAGGGATGGTTGGAGCATAATGATCTCTTCTTTATCCTTAGTTGAGCTAAGTGATAGGAGAGAAGGTTGTAGCAAGGATAGAGGTGGTGGTTTGAAGGTAATCATGTGAGGGAGTAGTGTCTCCATTGCACAAGCTTGGTTTTGGTCATGAGCTATTGAATGTGCATTAAACTTCTTAATCTGGATTAGAGTGAGTGTAATTTATCTAATCTCACGATGAACCGAATAATGTCGTGTAATGACATTTGTTTTTTGCAATGCATTTAAATAGTTGGTTGATAACCCTACCTATGCTTGATTTATAGTCTTATATCTCCATCCTAACTTATTAAGTGGTTGATTGCTCACATCTCTATAGATGTTATTGCAAGTACTAGCTAAGAAGCGGCATTATAATTACCCTAAAGCTAGCTATTGTAGGATCATAGGGAGTGAGGATATAAAATTGATGATTAGTTACAATTATGAAATTTTAGTTCTTATTCTTGAATCTTCTAGTATCAAATTATGTTTACTTATGTAAGATTAGGTTAATAAATCATGCAAACATTACTTAGGATATTTGAATTCTAGTATATGTTTTTCACACTTTCGTAGGCAATTAACATTTTTAATTTATAAACTGTTTACTTTAAAGTGGGTTAGTCGTAGATACCTTGTGTAAATCAGATCTAAGATTGCAGCAGTGAGGTTGGATTCTATCATAGAATGGTTTACAAGGCAGTAAATCAAATTTAAGATAGCGATAGTAAGGTCAGCTTCTATCTTAAAATGGTTTACATGGCAGAACTATTACGACTCTGCCACTTTAGGGTGTAACAGTTCTGATAAATTGCTACTTGCTCGTGTTTGATAATTGCTTGATGTTCTGTTGTTTTCCCTTGATTGGCTATCTAACTGACTAAGGTTGTTGAACTCTCAATTTTACTTAAAATCACTAGAGGGTTTGTAGAATTGAAACATAAAATCGAAACATTGAAACACAAGTTTTTACAATTTATGTAAAATAATTTTTTAAAAATTATAGATATACTTATAGTAGTTATAAAATACTTAAAATACATTATAGAAATAAAGGAATGAAGAAATTGAGTTCTTGTTCCATAAAAAAGTTCTTCATCTATAATCTAATATTCATGAAAGAAGAATAAACATAGTCAAAACTAAATTTTTTTTCCATTATTTTGTTTGAAAAAAGAGTTGAATTAAAGAGAATCAAATGTTTCAAGTCATTTTGAGTTATTAATGATATAAATTTAAATATATAGTTTTTCTTGTAAACCTTTCTATCGGAGTTAAAACTCGAATGAAGGATATAAATATTGAATAAGGGACTTGAAGAGAGAAAAAGAGGAAAAAAATTATAGTAAGATAGGGAAGTTGATTTAATACCTTAATAGTTAATGGCCTAGTATAAGCTTAGTGATATATATGTTTTGATTTTTGGCTCATTCAACTTATATATATAGAGTCAGTAAATTGTTTGTGATTGTACCCTGGGTCAATTATTGGATATTGTCATTATTATATTTTATGAATTAAGAGGCATTCATTATTATATTGTTTACATGTTTATTCTATAATAATATCCTTAAATAATCATATAGTTATTCTAAATGTCCTTAGATGCTCATTATTATGGGAACAATAATGAATTAAATCTAGTATGAGGCTTGATGATAATTATTGGATGTTTATTTGTATAGAGATACAAATCAAACTCATAGGTACATATTAGAGAACTATGTACTAGATCGACCCACTATGAGATCACTACATGGATCAATGTCATAAGTGATTCTCATTATAACAATGTTATTGCATCCTTAAACCTAAAATCACCATGGATTCCAACATGAGGAACATTATGATTCGACTCAATCAAACATTATCTTTACTCGTATAATTATAAAGGTTGTGATTGGGCATAATGTGAATCATGTAAAGAGAAATGAGTGATTAAGATGGGATTTGTCCATCTCATTATGAGATAGAGATCTCTAAGTCCCTCAATAAGTGAGATCGAGAAATGCATGGCCGTGCTCAAATGAATTGATAGCATGATCAATGTCTTTTGTGATATCAATCTACTTGGAGATCGAGAAATGATAAGGTTGAACAATTTAAGAGTGATGCTATCCATGCCTTATGTTCAATCTAGATATCATGTAACAAAAGGATTATGACATAAGTTATGGATTAGGTAAAGTCGGATCATCGATCTTCACTTAATTTGGGCATACATAATGTTTTGCAAGAGGCCACTTATGTCTTGCAGGCTTGAAAAGAGTTTAAGCCCACTACTAACATTAAGTAAACTTATAGGGTTACACACAAAGAACGAACAAAATAGGCTATGGGTTTATTTTGATTAAGCCTAGTAGGAAGTATTGAAATATTTATTATTCTTAATGATTTAAGAATGATAAATAATTATGTTTTATTATTTTTGGTGAAAAATAATAAATAATGTATTTAATATTATTAAATTCATTTAATATCTTATGGAAGATATTTTTGTTGGTCTATATATATATATAGATATAAACAACTCTCTATTAGGGTTATGCTGATGTTATATGGTTAACACTAGACTTGTAGAGAAACTCTATAAACCAAAAAATAGAGAGTGATATGTGAGATATTGTTAGTGTTTCCTACATTCAATTTTGGTGCTAACACACTGCAGTCTATTCAATGTGTTTGTTCGAGTGTGGATACCGTAGAGGGGGCTCGAGAGATCGCAGTGCCTATAGATCTGCATCACCAACACAACCTAGATTCGCATAAGGTAAAAGATCTAAACTTGTATCAATTCAATTTATTGCATGGATTTACCAGCGTTTTAAGGATTCAGATTTTTTCAAAAAGAAAAAATTCACTGCGAAAGGAGATTTTCAGATCCCTAAATCCCAATAACTTGGTTACAAACATGAGTCTTTATTGAGTTGGATATGTAAAATCAGTTAAAAACGTAAGTTTCTATAAGAAAATGATTTTGTACTTAAGTTAACTTGGAAGAACATCTTAAAATCGTAAACTTGTAAAATTGCATGGGTAAAATCATGATTTTGACAACTATGTGAGTGATTGTTTGTTTTTTATGTCAACATTTATATGAATACTTTATTAAATTGATAATTTTAAATATTTGGTCAAATTAACTAGATATACCTGTCGCATGCCTATGATCTAATAGTTGTTGAGTAGGATGTTTATGGCATTGCTAAGTTTTCTAAAAAAATTGTGAAATGCATTTTTTGAAATGTTTTATGATTCAAAGAAAGATTTATTACGACATTTTACTTATTAAAGCAAAGTTAGTAGATAATCTTTAGTTGATCGATAGCAAGTAGCTTGACTTAGGACTCATGTGGTCAAACCCATAGGGAATTATATGGATTTGCTGATAGTGAGCTTGTGGGGCATTATATTGATTGTTGATAGTAGATAGCTTTAGATGAGATCCACTTAATTGATTAGTACGGTATTCTCAACTAAGGTAATAGTTGACTTCCGTTTATTAGGATAATACCTACAAATAGCCTTATGCTAGTAAGGTGAGGTGGCCTGTACGTTTAAGTATGGGGGATAATTGATGTGTAAATGATATAAATTTATACCTTTCATGGTTTTAGAGCCCCATGGATGTGTTACTTATATTCATGGTGTATGCATTTATTTCATATGTAGCTAAACTGCATTTTTGTTAATGATGTTTAATAACTTGTTTGAACAATAGTGGCAAGGGACAAACTCACTAAGCTGTAGTTTGCCTACCCCCCAACAGTTCCTTTTTGCGGGTAACCAAAAGCTAGGAGTAGGCTAAGATCCAAGTGCAAAGTCTTCCTCCAAGCAAGAGGGTTAGATAGATAAGACTACTGTAGTTTTCTGTATTAGTTAAGCTATACCTTTATAATATTTAGTAAGTTGTGACGTTGTTGAAGTTTATTATCCCGTTTTATTGTTTGCTAGGTGATTTTGACTCTTTATGGTCTTGGTAGACTGTGGATTGTTGGGATACCTTAGTTGCTTATAAAAATAAGTAAATGTATGTAAAATAAATAAGTACCCTTAGAAACTAACTAGTTAGAGTCTTGTAACCTTTAACTTATAGGGCAATCTTTATATCATGGGTGTATACATAATATGAAGATTTCAAGCAAAACTACTACGCCCCCTTTCTAGGGTGCTACAACTACTGTAATTGATTTACTATTTTGATGCTATATATCTATTCTATTATTATTGTACAATATAATCTTCAAGCCATCTAGGCCTTCCAATACTTTGTTTTGTTCTCGTTGTATCACCTAGAGTCATAAAACCCTAAATTGAACCTCAAATACTAATTAAACCCTAATTCGATAAAATTATCACTAAATATTTAAAATCCTGTAAAATTGCTAATGAACAATTAGAAATATCTATAAAGAATAAATTGATTAAATTAATCCAATTAAAAATAATAAATTAATGGAATTATTTGAATACAATTTCGCCCTACTCCTACATCTATGGCATCACATATATGCACATCTATGTACCTAATTTGATTTCTTACACATAATTTAACTTCATGTACACTACCTATTCATTATAGCAAGTATTGTACATGTATAATTATATAAGATATTTTCATCAATAATCCCATCACATCATGTTATAATCCGACTACTTGTTATGTCGTATTAGAAGTGACTTAATTCCCCCAACAAGCATCCTTAAAACATGGAAGACCATATAGTGGTAAGTCAATCAAGTACAATTTCCAATGAAGCTCTCCTTCCTTTGCTCTCTCTCCTTCTTATAGCACCGAATGAAGCCCATACATACACATACCCATTTTTATTTTGAAAATTCACTTGTTTCTCAAAGAAGAAGCCCCCTCACTTCCTTACCATCACTTGCCCCTCACTCTCTATTCCATTCCACATTTCCATCCCATTTCTCCTTTCAATTCCAACATATTTTCACTCCAACATCACCATCTAGACACCACCACCACCTTATTCCTAAAACCATAACACCCCTACATACATCTTCCACTAGACATCATGTCTCCAACTTGCTCTTCACTTCTTAGAGCACCAATATAAGAGGCATTAGAAGCTAGAGCTAGGAGTGAGATTGAGCCACCAAGACAGTCCTAAGGCTGTCATTAGCAAGTCCATTAGATGTAACAAACCACTATCCTCTTGCACCTTGTAACCATTGTGTTTTCTTTAGTTTTTATGCTCCTTAAAGTAGCTTTAGGACATGGACACTTGTGTGAAATAATTGTTGTAGTAGGAAACTCATTTTAGCATGTAAATACTAGATTCTATGATGTAAAGTTAAAATAACCTTAAGGCTTTCATGTATAAAGCAACATGCATGATTATTTACGTATTTCTTTGAAGACCATTCAAGAAAATGGAGAAAATACACAATATATATGTATGATCTTGTATATGTCAAACCAGGGGAGGAAAGACATAAATTTCTTTAGATTTTTATTTAGACATGTCATAGTAATACATAATATTATGCCATTAGATTTAGGAAAAATGTGTGTATTATAAAAAATTTGGCAAAATCTACACTAGAGTCCCTTTATAAGCCCTAGAACATGCATCATATGTTGATCCATAATTATTTCCACTTGTAAGATAATATTAACAATTGTTGTGAACTATGACCAAGAATAGACAAGGTCGATCGCTAGATGGGTCTAAGGTTGCAGAAAGCTTGAAGGAAAGTGAAGGGGTATGTATAAAGGGACAAATACGAATGAAGGATAAGCAAAAACCTATAAACAACTCTAGAGGATATGACGCACCAATGGAATTTTTGAGGACTTACGGTACAATCCAATATGATGCATTAATTGGTCCGGTGAGGCTACTCGCCACCTAGCCTTGCTTAAGGTTTAGGATAAGAGTGATGTTGAGAGTAAACAAGCAATTTTTATGTAAGGAAGAAAATATTCAAGTGTATTAAGGATAATCTGAATCTTTACAGCTATAAGTACAAGGGTATTTATACTTATAAGTTAGGGCAACTTGTTTAAAAGGAAAAAGATAAAAAGGGCATTTCCTAAAGAAATAATATACAAGATATAAAAGGGTAAAAATGAATATATAAGAAAAACAATTATTGGTGCAATGAATTCTACACATGATACTGTATACGTAGTAATCCTATAGTGGTGATGCCGTAGTGGTGATGCCATTGGAAGATGTGGACAAAAAGTACAGATAGCTTGCTTGTTCGAGCAAGGGTGGCTTGGTCAATCCAGACTCTTTCTCTCGGCATTTCGGAAGGGGTGCGGTCGAGTAAGTGATTGGCCAGGCATGTGTGAGAATGAAGATGGGTTGTTGTCTTAGCCTTCCGCTTTTTGGTACATAACATGCAAGAAATAGGCAATCACTTGGCTCGACAAGTAGAATGGGTTGGCAAGGAGATACTTGACCTTCGCATGAGTTGGCTGGAACAGGAGGATTTGTCTTGCCAGTCCTTCTAGTCCTTGGGCTTGATTGCGGGTCAGTGGTCTGGTAGCCTGATTACCATCATTCCCTTGGGGGTTTTTTTTTTTTTTTTTTGGATTTGGGATCAAATTCGAATGGTCTTCATTTAGCTCTCTATCAGGGTGATACGGATTGAGGTCAGCAATGTTGAAGGCATTAGAAACCCCATAGTTCTCAGGCAACCCCAATCTGTAGGCATTATCATTGATTCTCTAGAGGATTCTAAAAGGTCCTTTAGCTCTTGCAAATAATTTGTTCCTTCTTTTGTTTGAGAATCATTCCTTACTAAGGTACAACCATATTAAGTCTCTCGGTTGGAATTGTTTAGCCGTCTTACCCTTGGTCTTCTCTTGCATTCTTCTAGTAGCTTAGTCAATGTACTGAGTTACTTTATCATAGATGTGTTGGAGGGATTGTTCTTGAGCTCTTGCGTTAAGGTCCTCTTGTGCGGGTACAAGTACAGGGGTGTAGTTGAGGGGCAACTCGGGATTAAAACCATAGACCACTTTGAAGGGTGTTTGCTTAGTGGTCTTATGCATTGTATGGTTGTAAGAAAATTTAACCACTAGTAAGTAGATGTCTGAATTAGCCAAGTTCTTTCCTATTGCAACTTAGAGTAGTGATCTTAGAGTGCAATTAACCCCCTCCATTTGGCTATCAGTTTGGGGATGACAGGAAGTATTGGATAGTAGTTTAGTCCCCATCTGATGCCATAAGATCCTCTAAAAATGGCTTAAGAACTTTAGATCCCTATTGGAGACTACACTTCTCGGTATGATGTGTAATCACACAATCTCCTGCAAGAAAAGAGAAGTAATAGTCGAAGTGTCATTAGTTTTTGAGTAGGGCATGAAGTGTGCCATTTTTTTGAAATGATCCATGATGGCCATTATAGAATCTTTGCCTTGGATAGTTCGTAGTAGTCCAAGAACAAAGTTCATGGCTTCGTTAAGACAAGTAAAGGCATTGCTTTCCCTTACTTGACTTGGCACTTAGCCCTTTTGCACACAGCATGGTGTCAATAATTTGGTGCATATCTCTCCTCATCTTCGGCTAGAAGAATTGACCATTCAATAGTTCACAAATCCTTCTTTCTCTAAAATGTCCGGAGAGTTCTCTACTGTGGGCTTCCCTGATTAGTAGCTCCTTTAGGGAATAAGTTGATACGTATAGTTTTCCACCTTGGAACAAGTAACCATCCTCCACATGATACTCATCCACTGTCCTTCCATCAACGCATCACATGATTATGGGTCCAAAGTTTGGATTCCTAGAATACTGTTATTTGATTCTTGCAAACCCAAACAGCCTAGTCTATAGTTTAGTTAAAAGTGCATGTCTACTTGAAAGAGAATCTGCAACTATGTTACTCTTTCCTTACTTGTATTTTATTACAAAATTGAATCCTTCAAGGAATTTAACTCATCTTGCTTGCCGCTTTGCTAACTTCATCTGACTTCAAAGGTACCTCAACAATTCATGGTTAGTATATATGACAAATTCTCTTGATAGTAAATAGTGTTTCCATACTTATAGTGCTTGGATTAGCGCCAAGGGCTCCTTGTCATCCATAGAGTAATTTAACTGTAGCCCTTTAAGCTTCTTATTATGGAAGGCAATTAGTAAACCTTCTTGTGTTAGGATAGTACCTATTCCCATGCCTGATGCATCACTTTCTAGCTCAAATATTTTCTTGAAGTTAAGTATAACCAATACCGAGACAGAGGTCACTCTTTCTTTTATCTCGGCAAAGTTTCTCTCCTCCCTTTCTCCCTATCGGAAGTGGGTGTTATTCTTTGTAAGCTCAGTAAGAGGTGCAGCGAGGGTGTTGAAATTATTGATGAATCGTCTATAGAATGAAGCCAGTCTATGGAAACTTCTTACATCGACACAAGTAGTAGGAGTCGGCTACTTTACAATTGCTCGAATCTTTTTATCATCCACTCGTAAGCCTCCTCCACTGACTACATAGCCCAAGAATATCACTTCCTCCTGGAAAAAGCAATACTTTTTGAGATTGCTGAATAGTCTCTCTCGACATAGAGGATATCCAGTACTTCTTGGAGATGTTTACAGTGATTCAACATGTCAGCATAGTAGACCAATATGTTGTCAAAGTGCGCTACGACACACTTTCCAATTAGATGTCTTAACATGTGGTTCATTAATCGTATGAAAGTGCTCGGGGCATTCGACAAGCCGAATAGCATGACCATTCGCTCATAGCATCCAGGTTAAGTTTTAAACGTAATCTTCCATTCATCTCCTGACCTTATGCAAATTTGATGGTAGCTAGATTTTAGGTTAATCTTATTGAAGACCTTGGCTCCACTTAACTCATCTAATAGGTCTTCTAACCTCGGGATTGGATGCTTGTATTTGATCGTGATCTTGTTCACGGCTTAGCTATCGACATACATTCACTAGGTTCCATCCTTTTTTGGCACCAGAAGTGCCGGTACAGTGCAGGGGCTAAGACTTTCTCGGACATATCCTCTCTCTAACAAGTCATTGACTTAATGTTGTAGCTTAAAAGCCTGTTTCAGGATTCATTTGATAAGCTAGCTCATTCAGCAGTGCGGCATTGGGTATTAAGTCAATGTAATGCTCTATGCCTCAAGTTAGGGGCAACCTCTTAGGTAACTGTTCTGAGAATAGGTTGGCATACTCATCAAGCATCTCTATGATTTCTTAGGGTAGTTCACCCCACTCCTTCATTTCTAATAGGCGCTTGACTAACATAAGGGTCAGCTCATCAGCATTGATGGCTTTTCGAAGCTTGGCTCTACTCATCACTAGAGCCTTTTTTGATCCGTGAGCAAGTTTTGTCTACAATTTGTTAACTTCTCTTGGTGGCATCAGGTTTAGTATGATCTTTCGGTCATCCTTGTCGAACATGTACGTGTTCTTGTAGCCATCATGGATAACTCTTCTATCAAATAGATACGGTCTACCTAGTAACACGTGGGAAACACACATGGGCAGCACGTTGTAGAGAATCTGGTTTGAGTAATTCCCTATAGTGATCAGCAGTAGTATTTATCAAGTGACATATAGTGCTCCTTTCTCACTCAACCAGTGCAATTTGTATGGCTTCAAATGTATAATAGTCGGTAACTTCAATTTTGAAATAAGATTGGCCGATGCTACATTGGCACAACTTCCACTATCCACGATGAGGGTACATACCTAATTATTCACTTTACAGGTGGTATAAAACAAATTCTCCCTCTTCTCTTCCTCTCATGAAGGTTCTATGTTCATTATGTATCGAATAACCATGATCAACTGGTCTAAGTCCTTGGCGAACACATCTTCTTCAATCAAATCTTTCTCAACAGGGATCTCCTCCTCCTTAGGTTCCTTATCTATATTGTCTACATTTACCTTAAGGACATCTCCCTTAATGACCATTGTTCATCGATTTGGGTACTGAGCAGCCATATGCTTAAACCCTAGGCACTTGAAGCACTTGATTTGACTAGTCTTTCTACCTGATCCTTGCCCCTTTTTATAACTTCGGGTCGATACCTCAGTGTTAGGTCAGCCCTTCAGTTTGACTCGAACATCCATCTTTCGGCTCAGCTCAGTACTTGACTGAGCTCAGTAACTTGCCTGTCCGGGTTGGTTAGTCGGCATCCTTGTCAGTACTCGACTCCTCCTTTTCCTTTTTACTCACTGGGCTATCTTGATGGCTTCATCCATTGTGGTAAAGCATTGGAGTTCTATAATGTCTCGAATATCACCTCTTAATCCAGTGATGAATCTTGAGATTGTTTGAGCTAGTGGTTCCTCCACTTCGCAACGAATCACAAGCATTTGAAATTCTTGAAGATACTTATCAATAGTCCAGCCTCTTTATCTCATCTCCTAAATCTGAGTGAAAGTATCTTAAAGATAAGTTTCCGGTATGAACCTGTTTCTAAGTATGCTCTTCATCTCGGGCTAAGTATTAATCTCTTGGTAGTCTTCTCGTCTCCTTATGGCCTAAAAATTCTTCCACCACATGGCGGCATATCCGAAAAACTCAATAGCAATAGTTCTTACTTTCTCGCAATTCTCGTATCGATAATAATAAGAAACATGCCCCACCTTCTCTTTCCACTCCAAATATTCATTAGCATTCCCATATCCATTGAAGCTTGGAATCTAAAGCTTCATATGGTCAGATGCTCTAGGGACTCGCATGCACTCTTCTTGAAAATACTCTTTTTCTTCATCGTCTCCCATCTCTATCAGATCAATCCTTCTCCTCACTCATCCACTTACTCCTTTACCTCGGACTGGTTGAGCTGGGTTTTGACCTCTAACAGGTTGAACAACTTGTGGGGTGTTTTGCCCGGCTTCAGTAGGTCAGTAAGCTAACATGTGAACAGCTCGGGTTCGATCTAACAAGAGGTTTGCCACTTCTAAGGGCTCCTTAAGATTGTCGTCTATGGTAGACAACTTCACTATTGTCATCTCCTATACTAACATTCACACTCGGATCTATCATTTTCTCTAAAGATTCAAATTTCAAACAAACACTTCAGGAAATTAACAGCTAGCAAACATAGCAGCTAAGATAAACACAGTAACTTGCTTTGCTTTACACATGTAGAATAGAGTATAATAGAACTTCTAAAAAAGAACCAACTACAGCTCACACAAAACCTCTGCTCTAATACCAAGATGTTGTGAATCACGACCAAGAATAGACAAAATCGGTCGTTGGATAGGTCCAAGCTTGCAGAAAGCTTGAAGGAAAGTGATGGGGTATGTGTGAAAGGACAAATGTGAATGAAGGGTAAGCAAAAACCTACAAACAACTCCAGAGGATATGATGCACCAATGGAACTTCTAAGGACTCATGGCACAATCTGATATGACGTACAAATTGGTCCAGTGAAGTTATTCGTCACCTAACTTTGCTCAATGGGTTAGGATAAGAGTGATGTCGAGAGTAAATAAGAAATTTTTATTTAAGGAAGAAAATATTCAAGTGTATTAAGGATAATCTCAATCTTTACAGTTATAAGTATAGGGGTATTTATACCAACAAGTTAAGGCAACTTACCTAAAAGGGAAAAGATAAAAAGGGCATTTCCTAAGGAAGTAATGTATAAGATAAAAAAGGGTAAAAATGAATATATAAAGAAAGCAATCATTGGTCTAATGGATTCTATACATGATACTATATATGTGGTGATGCTGTAGTGGTGATGTCGTTGGAAGATGTGAACAAAAAGTACAGATAACTTGCTTGTTTGAGTAGGGGTGGCTTGGTCAATCAAGACTCTTTCTCTTAGCATCTCGGAAGGGGTGCAACCGAGTAAGTGATTGGCCAGGTATGTGTGAGAATGAAGATGGGCTATCACCTTAGCCTTCTGCTTCTTGGCACAGAACATGCAAGAAATAAGCAATCACTTGGCTTGACAAGCAGAATAGGTCAGTAAGGAGATACTTGGCTTTCGCATGAGTTGGTTGGAACAAGAGGATTCATTTTACCAGTCCCTCTAGTCCTTAAGCTCAATTGTGGGTCAGTGGTCCAGTAGCCTAATTTCCATCAATAATGATTTAGGGTTTTTTACATTAAGATTAATTAAAATAAATTACTCTTTAGTGCTGAAATTAGTACAGTAATCAAAATAGGATATAGGTTAGATTTAGAAGCCTATGAAAGTCTATGGTTCAAAACCTAATGAGGGGGAAAACATTCACAAAAATTTACATTTGATTAAATTAAGGGCTAGAATGTACAAACCAATTAGACCAATTGGTGGTTAAAGTAGGAAATGAGGGAAAAGAGCCATTTAGGCTAAAATGGATGAGTTTTGGCCCAATAAGGAAGAGAACCAACAAATTACAAAATTTAGGAAATTTTTTAGGTCCATTTAAAGATTGAAAAGCCAAAATTTAAAACTAGTCCCTATAGGAATATAACTTATAAAAGTTAAGCCTACGTGAACTTTAGGCCTAAATATAAATTTATACAAAGCCTGAATAGAAAATATTTCAAGAAAAGTGTAAAATTGATAAATATGAAGTAAATGGGCCTAAATTATATGAATTTTGAAATAGATGAGGACCATGTTAGAAAATGTAGGTCCTAAATCCTGAAACAGACCTTGCTATGTAAAAGTACATCTGGAAATGATGTTGATCATAAGATTATAAAAATCGGATTTAAAATGAAAAAGCTACATACAATTAAAGAAATGTTTGAAATCGAGAGTTAGGAGTAAATTGATAGATAATTGAATGGTTAATTAGGTAGCTACTTAGATGGTTTGTTCCTAAACTAGGTACTTACTTTGCCCTAATATTTCCTTTATTTTTTAGGTGATCCCGATCGTGATACGGATCTCCCGATTGACTATTACGACTTTTGTTGTAGATATGGTCGGGTGAGTGCTCTTAATGATCCCATACTTGCTTGTGCTTCCAACTAGCTGTATTTAAATTATTTGTGAAATTGAGTGATGCTTGGGAATTCAAGTTATGAATGTGGTTGTTCCTATTGTTTGTTATGCAAAACATCTTAAATTATTGTGATTGACTACGTTGTTGCATAATAGACAATTGTAAGATTGTGATATTGTTTGATTATTTGATTAAATGGACTTGATTATATTTGGCTTAATTAAATTAAATTGGATCATGCATAAACTTGGCATTGCCTTATTATTATTCCAATTGTCACATCACACAGAGAAAAGAAGTGTCTTGTAAGAGTGGTTTACATAAATTGGAATTATAGTGATTTAGTATAGTGCACTCGAATAACATGACCCTACCTTGCTTATGGGCTTACTAGGCAGTTAAAGATGCCAATTGCTAGCCAAAGGTTATGTCTTAAGGCCTCTATTTATGGGTGAGTACGAATTGTCGAGCCTACTCATAACTATACTTAGGACTTGGCTTTAAAATTTGGAAAAAAAAAAAAAAAGTTCTTAGAAACAAAACATGTAGTTTCCTATTGGGAATATAAGTACCTATATGGTACCTAGATTTGATTAGTGCCAATAAATCTCCAACTCGACTTTGAAGGGTGTTAAATTTATGTTAAGTATAGCATTTAGTTGATTGTAGCATTCAATTTTATCATGCATTCATATGCTTGTAATTAAATATTTGATAACTTGTTTGATGGTATGGTTGAAAGATATCTTACTAAATCTTATATCTTATACCCCTCTAGATTTCTTTTATCTTAAGAGGATCTATTCATCATCTTGAGGCATGCTCGAGGTTAATATGAGGCTATTGGGAATGCCTATGCATAGTTGTGAGCCAAAGAGAACATTATTATACTAGTTAGACTCTCAATGTTTATATTTGGCATTTGCTATATTTGTATTTGATATTTAGTAGTTATGTAGGGCTACTAGTTGATTCTAACTAGACTATGGTTATTTTGGGGAATGGAGTCCCGTAACTCTTAGAATTATCATTATTGCATGAAAAATAATGTTATTGAAGTTACTTATGATATTATCTTGATTTGTACAATTCATGGGTAATTGGTTGGTATAGGAGCCTTGTGTATTGTATAAAAGGTTGTTTAATGGTAACGAGGTCAATCTATGGTCTTTGTATGGTATATGACAGCTTATCATGACTACGCCGCCTTGTAGGTCGTGACAGTTTTATACATATATACTATGTAAATTAATCATGATTAGGTAAATAATACCTAAAGGATGGAAATTTGATTAAAAAAAAAAACATATATTGGTACTTGTAATTTCGATGGCAAATAGGATTTGGATTGAGGCTTGTGATTGTTTGCAATTTTAGAGTTCTTATAATACCTTAACATTTTAATAAACTTAAATCAAAGTTTAACAAAACTATAGTATCCATTTTCTCTCAAAATTTTACAAACCTCCATTAGCCTTCATATTCAACATTTTTCTCAAAATTCAATACTGTTGAAACACATAAGAATACTTGCAATAAGAATCAAAAACAAATTGTAACGCCTAAGACTTATGACAGCATGGACTACAATGTGTCACTATTAGTTAATGACACACTAAGACTCTAATTAAAATCTACAATCTACAAAAAAAAAAAGAAAAAAGAAAAAAATATTTAACTATAAATACTCTCATAAGCAGAGTCTTCAATAAATTTTAGGATAGTTCACATGAAATCTCGCCAAACCATGTCTAAATTATAAAAGACCATATGATCAAAACTCTCATTATGAAGTCTCACTAATACATGAAAACGAAATAGTTATCTTAACACTTAAGTTTGCTCTTATTGCATAGCTCCAATCATCAGATTGACCATCATATTTGTAAACGTAATCGCCATTATCCCTATCCTAACGTAGATCAAGTTTCTTAAGTTTTGAGTCTAATTTTCGACAAACCTAATTAACTTTGTGTTTCGACAATCAACTTAAGTTTCATAGGTCAAAAAGATGAAATTTTCTTTGTGTACAATTGATGAGTCTAATAACATATATAAGAATTAATTTAAAATAATTCAAATGATAAGATTATGAGCTTAGTTTCATACGGAGTCTAGCTTATATTGAACCTTTTTTTTACATAATACAAGCAATCTAACTTTGATTGAGGCCTCATTTGAACCTACAGTAATCAACTTAAATCAACTCTTTTTTATGAATTTTCAAATTAGAGAGCTAACTCAAGTTTGAAAGAGTTGGCTCTTTTTGCTAAAAAGCTCATAATCTATCAAATTACATATACATATTTTCACTTCGAAAATCACTTTTGGCCTTAGAAAAAGTATTTCTATTTCAAAATGGGCTATTTCAACCACTAAAAAGCTTTTCTTTTTCAATGATTCACTAGGCTTTTCCTAACAGTACAACTAATCCAAGGATCAGTGGTGTTTGACCATGAGTGAGATAACAATGAATGGGATAGTCATAGTGGCTTCCCTTAGGATTATTTCTTTATATTTCTTATGTTTTGCCTTTTTATTTGTTCCATTCATTATTTAGCTTTGAGGACTTAAATGGGAAAGATATCTATCAGGATAAAGTTGAAAAATAATTGGATGTGAAGGTCTAATTCTCTACTTTTCCTCAATATATATATCAAACTACATAAATATTATAATAAATTGATTTTGAATTGATTGTTTTGTAATTTACACGTTAGTAAAATTATTTTTAAATGATGTTAAATATTCATTAAGATGAATTCTTAAATGTAATACTAGTCAAAGTAAAAACCGAAATCCTAAACACCAAAACCCATTTAACTATAGAAGCATGTATTTATCAAATCTTTTCTTTTGATATATCATGAGTAATTCCAAATTATTTTTCTTTACTATGTTCCAATAATTTTCTATCAATGTATTTCAATAAATAAATACTAATTAACAATGCACCTGCAATATGTATACAAAAGTTAAAAGAAGGTTTACATAATTTAGAACATAGTATAGTTGAATCAAATTATATATGCAATTGATAAAAAAATAATGTATAAATAATTTGGAAAAAGATTAGCAAGAAAGAAATATACAATTGGACCAATATATTATAAATGTATTCATAAACCTCGCCAGTTTTTAGATCCGAACTTTGAATCAATTAAGAGATTCAATGGATAATCCCTATAATTGCTCAAGATATAATGGTCAAAAACCTTAACTAATAAAACCTAAATCATAAGTTAAAAACCCTAATGAGGATAAAAATTCTAAACCCTAGCCATATGTGTAAAACCCTAAACCTTAATTGTACATGTAAAGTCGTAAAGACTAAGATGCAAGAAACTCCAAAACAACTATAAAACCCTAATAGATTGTCTAAAACCTTAATTAAATGATTAAAACCCTAATCCAATTAATGAACCTTAATAAAATTACCAAACTATTCACTAATAGCAAAAGATTTTATTAATTGCTTGAAAACCCTAAAGTTCCGGTCCTGTACATGATTCAATCACCTTGATTGGTTTTGAATACAAGGAAACCCTAATAAATTAGATAATAAAGGTAAATTAACTTAACTAAGATGATTAAACTTAACAAACCCCCAAAATTATGCTTACGATTATTTACTCTAATTACGCCTAAATCTGATGACCTAGCTTAATGCATCATAATTAACAAGTGGATAAGAATCATTAAGAGGAAGACACCAAAGTGATTAGTTGGAAAATTAAAGGACAATTCTCCTCAAGGGGACAATATCTTCTTCAGGCAAAATGTCATGTACATAAAAGGCATGGTACTCCCTTACTTAAATTGAAGCACCTTTCTCCCCTCTCTCTCCCAATTGCTAGCT
Source organism: Lumnitzera littorea (assembly GCA_024138015.1). Lineage (NCBI taxonomy): Eukaryota > Viridiplantae > Streptophyta > Magnoliopsida > Myrtales > Combretaceae > Lumnitzera > Lumnitzera littorea. The sequence goes on from JAMXBB010000007.1 coordinate 16,047,754, forward strand.
CCATCACCTCTTTTCTCTCATTTTTTTCCCACTTTAACACACAACAAACATTCTCACACTTTCTAAAAACAAACCCCATAAAAACACTCCCTCACCTACTCTCTTTACGAGGAGAATCACCATACCACTACACTCTTTCTCCACTAAACCACCACTCACCTTGGACGACCATTACTCATCATGCTTACCCCCCCCACCCCCCCCCTTTCCCTCCTTTGTTTCTAATACACACAAACACTCCAAATCCCCACCAACTGATGGCAAATTGAGGGGAAGGAAGAGGAAGCTTACCACTCACTCCACCTTCATCAAGAGTTAGGTATTTCATCTAATCCCTTACATATCTTTACATTTATTTGCACTTAAACTTAGAAATAGATTAGAACATTTTATTGGGGAGTTTATTCATGTGTCCATATGACAAACTATGGAAATCTCATACATATTTTTGGTTATTAAACATGACACCTAAGTATAATGATGGTTAGATAGTATACTATGTAATGAAAAGATGAAATGGTAGAGGAATCTTCAAGAACCTTGTTCCCCTTGAAAGCAACCCCAAATAAGATGATAGTCCTCATGTATTTTCAAGGTTACTTGTTAATAATAGCTAAATACAAGTTAAAATGTAGCTTAATCTTAAGAAAAACACATTAGGATAAGTATTACATAGAAATGTAGTTAAGACCCTTAAAAACTCCTTAAAGCCACCAACTATGGAACATGTAACAAGTTGCAACATTTGATTAATTAACTTAATGAAGTGAATAATTAGTGTTAAGTATGATTTAGGACTTGATTAATCAAGTTTAGTTAGTTAATGTCAAGTTAGAAGCCTAAATAAGCTTAAATTGTGATTTGGGTATTAAGAAGTTAACGAGAGGCTAAAAAATGATTATGTTCTAGACCTAGCCATCAACTAAAAATAGGCTATTTATTGGGCTTATAGAGGATTTATGCCCAAGATAATAAATAAAATTGAGTTTAAGGCCTTAGGAAGTGAAATAGATCTAAAATCCATTTTAATGACCCAAAATAAGCTTGTAGCCTAGTAGATTAAGTCTATCTAGCAGCTTAAATGAGCTTTCAAGGAATATATTAGATGTAACAACCTTATTGGGATGGGGGTGGTTAAGGTTGGTAAGATTGCCTAAAATCTTCATGTCATGTGTACACTAGTGATATGAAAATTGCCTTATAAGTCGGTGATTGCAAGACTCTAACTAATTACTTACTATGACTTTCAATTTTCAATTTATTAATTTAACATAAAATGTAAATAATTATCAATACCTAATATTCCACTATCCATCAAGACTTTAGAGTTGTAAAAGTATCATTCAACTGATTTAACTATCCTTCTATTCCTATTCATTTGTTATTCTATTGGTAGGAATACTCTATACTCGAGTCTTAGCCCAAATCCTAACTTTTTAGTTAACCTGCAAAATAAACTATAAGGGGATAAGCTACATCTAGCTTAGTGAGATATTCCTCTTATTATACCTTTTAAGAAAAAGCAAGCAAGTTAAATTAATAGTCATATGCATGCAAGCAAATCGTAAGTGATGTAATAAATATATATATATAGTCATTTAGAAACCATATATAGCTCGAGTTTTCGCCCTTCATAGCTAAGGTTGGAGATGATGGTCTATGAGACCCAGGTTGCAGTCACTTTGGCCTCTAATCCACCAAATGCCCTCATACTACGATTAATATTATTCTCCCTTCCTCTCTCTCTCTCTCTCTCTCTCTCTCTCTCTCTCTTTGTAATTTAGCCTATGTCACGAGTGTAGATGTGAATAGTGCATGCAATTTACTTATCCCTAAGTGGTAAACTCTAGGACACTACCTAGAACCAGACATTTAGCAGCTAATGATCTTATGGCCTAGGGTGGGTGTAAACCCCTAAAATTTTCGATCTAGCTTTTGAAATAAACTTGTGTATGTTAGATAATTTAGGAGTTGACAAGGTTAATGAAAGTCAAAACCCTAAAAGAATTAATCAATCGCATAAGAAACTTTTCTACTCTAAATGTATCTAAATGTTAAAGATTTCATTCAAAAGTGATAAAAACCCTAAAATGATAACCATAAAGACATATGTGCACTAAGTCATCATAATATACCCTAAAACCCTAATTGATAATGTTATCCTCGTATTTTGCCAAACCATTAGTAAAAGGTTAGAGACAACTTTCATTCATGCATATAGGTTTGAATCCTCAAGTAATCCTTTAGAAATTAAGATAATGAATCATAGATTCTATTTATCTCTTAAGTATATGATTAAGATAGTATTACATAGAGTTAGAGGTATAGTTGAAGATTAAGCTAAATGTAGTGAACCTTAATACCTTAATTAGTATTTTTCATAATAGTTACACTAAGTAGTTTATCAAAGGATGTTTATAGATTATAAATACTTAAAGTAAGACTTTATTATCTATTTTTACTAATCAATTCACCAAATACTTCATTTCTTTAATTTCTCCCTTAATTTTCCTTAATTACTACATTATGTGTACAAAATTACATATGCTTAAGGAAAGTTGACCAAGTTAACACATGTTGACTAAGGTCAAAGGGTTGACTAAGTCAACACATGTTGACCAAAGTCAACAATTTGAAAAGTTAACAAAAGACATTAAGAGATAAAGAAAATATCTTAACACTTAATGATGGCTTTTCTTTTCTTTTCTTTTCTTTTGATTTTTCTCTTCTTCTTTTTCTCCTCAATTGCCATCCACATCTTCCTCTTCTAGGCCCTACCATTTGCTTCCTTCCATTATGAAAACAAAACAAAAGAAATAAAACAAAAACCTCCCTCCATTGCCGTGAGCTTCTTCTTCCCCTTTCACTTTCAACACTTCTCCTTTTGTCTCCTTAATTCCAACATAAGCAAAGGTATGTACTTAAGTTACTTTATGTTGTTTTATATTCTTCATTAGTTAGGTAATTAGGTAGATTAGAGAAGTAGACTTGTGTTAATTATGATCTTGAAGAAGAGGGCATAAAGTCCTCATCTTTAAGTGTAGAAAGTGAGGAACCATGAAGAAGAGGAAAGAAATACATGTGTATGTTCTCTTAGGTATGTGTACATAAGGAAATACTAAAAGAATACTTATATGGGAACCTTTATACATGGGTATTAACCATGTACATAACCTAAATTAAGACAATACCTAACTATACATACTTATACTATACTAATTATACACTTAAAAACACAAAAGAATGGAATTAGGAAGCTTTTCTTAAGGAAAAGATTAGGCATACGAAATTTTGTATAAAAATACATATCTAACCGTATAGGTATATGAGTATGTATACATGTATAAATACGGTATAAGTCTAAGTATACGTAAAAGTATATATATGTATAAGGTATATGTACATAAGCATAAGGGAAGAAGTGAAATGTACATAAGACATGTACGTATGACATAAGCATGAGGTGAGGCTTATGTAATCAAATAATAAAGTAAGTGGTGAGGTAAGCACATGATGACATAAGCCATGACATAAGCAAGTGATGACATAAGCAATAACCTAAGCAAATGATGATGTAAGCGATGATATAAGCATAGATTATAAACTAAGAAAAGAAGAAGATTGTATCATAATTAGGATCCTAAATTAGTAAAACCTAATACACTTTCTAAATTGGATTATACTTAATTAAGTACATGAATTAATAATAGCAAAGTAAAAGCCTCTAAGTATAAGAAGTTAAGGATTAACTAACTCATTAAGTATAAGCAAAAGATATAAATATAAGTAATAAGAGCAATTAAGTTTTCATAGTTAAAATTTCTCTAAATTTAGTTCATATTGTAAAACACGGGTCATAACGTCTAAAATGGACATTACCGTGTGAATGTACATCTAAAAACGATGAAAAACGACTATAAATTCGTAAATATTGAAAATAGAATGAAAAATTACGTATGATTAACAATTAGGTCTAATCGAATAAGGGCTAATAGTAATCTAAGTAGAATTAGGTAGATAGATATCCAGAACCATTAGTTGAGTCAACTACTTATTATTCTTGTTATCTCGTAATGATCAGGTGATCCCAACGAGGGCGAAGATCTCCCGATCGGTTATTACGACTAAAGCAAGTCGTCATAGTTAAGTGAGTACTCTTGATGACTCTATACTTGTTTGTGCTTGTAGTTAGTGCACTTAAATTGAATATCAATAACTTGATGCATGGGGTTTCGGGATATGAGTGTACTTGATATTGATTGATTATTGTAAGAAATATTGTTAAATACGATAATTGATGATTTGATGGTATGATTGATTTTTATATGATTTGGATGGTTTGCTGATATTGATTGATCGCCTCATAATTTGACCTAATTATATTTGGCTTATCTTAAATTAAAAGGGTCATGCATTATCCATGCATTGCACTTACTTATTCCGATCGTCACTTCACGTAGAGATAAAAAGAGGCCTTGCGGGGGTTGTTTATATATATTAATGTATTTTTGTATAGTGTACTTGTATAACATGACCTTACCCGAACCTACGGACTTACTAGGTAATGGAGACGCCAACCGTATGGCAGAGGGTCGAGTCTAGAGATCTCCGCTATAAAGTGTGAGTGTGGACTGCGGGGGCCACCTCATCGCTAGGCCTGAAACTTTGTGAACTACTGGATTTTTAGAAATGGAAATGTATTTTTGTGAAATACGGAATTCAAAGTTACGGGTAAAAACTCAGGTGCTAGAGCCTAGTTGTGATTGGTGCCGATGAATCTCCAACCCTTATCTCGGAGGGCGTTAAAATCCGATATTATATGCAGTACCGGTCAACTCAATATATTGTTTGGCATTCTGCGTATGCATGCATTTATATGGTTGTAATAATTTGTTTGATAACTTGTTTGTTAGTATGGTATGAGGGATAGCTCACTAAGCTTTTGTAGCTTATTCCCCAATAGTCTTTCTTTTGCAGGTTTACATACGATGGGATTGGGATAAGTCTCGAGTGCTAAGTGCGAAATGAAGATATGTACATTAGTGTTAGAATTAGCTGAGATCTTTATAGGTAATACATAAACACTCTTTGTATAAACTATTCACATGTTAGAATTTAATATAATTTAATTCTTCCTGTAGTTTTATAATATTGGAATATCCTGTCTTATTATTTGTTAGGGGATACCGATTCTCTATGATTTTGAGGAACTGTGGGATATCGGACATCCATAGTTATTTATAATTATATATTATGTCATGTTACAATAAATTAATTACTTGAAAATCATTAATCTTAGTGATTTATTATTTAGAGTCTTGCAATCTCTGACTTGCAAGGTGGTTTTCATATCATAGATGTACACATGTTATGGAAATTTTAGGTAATCCTTCTAGGCCCCCTGTAGGGTCCTGACAGTGGGGCTATGTTGCACTTGTGCATAGTTTGAAGACTCAAATAATAGCAATCTCGACCATCATAAGACCCCTCCATCCTACATGCGTGATGTGATGGCCAATAGATATTTGTTAATGCATGGTATGCATGACAATTTAATTTAATGAGTCGAATATAATTAAGTCTAGTTTACTTAAATGGTCAAACAATCATCACATACAATCATTTTATCAAAAAAAAAATAATAATAATAATAACTTATCACCCTATTTGGTTCATATAAATTATGATGTTTTAGCAATTAAGGCAAGTAATAATTAATCACATGCATGATTCCCAAATCCCTATGCAACTGGTTAATATTAATTATATGATTAAGTGTAGCTAATCTACAAACATAATAAGTATAACAATCAATCGAAATACTTACCTAGTCAAGTCGTTCTATAGTCATAATAAGCCAAGGACAAGTTCTTGTCAAAGTCGGTATCACTTGATATTAGTAAAGTAAAATAGTAATAAGTATTTGAATAAATATCTATTTAATTGTCTAAATTCTCTATAGTTCTTGATTACAGCTAAAAATTGTTTTTATTGTAATTTTTTCATTTTAACATCGATTTTCATGTCTTTATAGTTGATTTTTATCTCTTTTGAACATACTTTCTCATAGTGGGTTTTGTTTTGATAGGTAAGACCTACATCACATAGTATTAGGCCAAAAAGTTACAGGTCTCTTGTATTTTGGGCTTTCTTCCTTTCATTTTATGTCATCTTGCATAATTTCCAATTTATATTGAGTTTCTATTTCTTATTGGGCCTTAAATTCATACATGGGCTTAAACCATAAGATTTACCTTTATTCATTAGCCCATTTACAATCTTTAAATTTAAATGCTTAGAAGATAAGCTTATGGCCTAATTTTGTGTTAGTTTCCGAAATAGGCCTATGTATTTTTCTAATGGGCTTAGGGAAATCTTAATGGGCCTTTAAAGAGACGTTTTATTTTACTTGTATAGTTGACCTCTAAATGTTTTTGGGCTTATCTTGTGAGTCTTGGTCTGGTTTGTGACTTTTAGGCCTTTTTGTCCATCTAAGGCTTAATACTTAAATTCAACTTGCTTGTTTGGACCTAAATCTCAACTTAACATATTTTATTTGTCTTTTTGTACTGCATTAGGTCTAGTTGAGATGTTCAATGGGCTCTACGGTCCATTTCCAAGCCTAAATTCATGTTTTCTAGTCCATATTTTAGTCTAAGGTCTTAAACTAATAACCATCTAAACTAAACATGTCTTGATCCCTTACTATTACCTCTTAATCATCATTTAATACAAAAGATTATGTGAGGTCAGCTACATGCTCACCTTGTCATGACCTTCATGTGCCTATACATGGGACTATTTCTTGATTTTTCTAGTGATAACCATAACTAATTATCTAATGATCTTTTAGCAACATTTTTAGCTAGAACATTGTAAGAAAAATAAAAGATATACCTAAGAGCATGTCTTTTTGATCTCGGTTATACATGAATCATAAGCTAGGTGTTGTCTTTTTAATACTTTTCCTTATGTAGAAGGTCATTTTACTTTAAGATACTACAATATACATAAAGACTCTTTACTATTACTTGCAATATCCTTTAAATCCTATATGTTACAAATCTTTGCATAAATAATTTCTACAAGAAAATATACATAAAAGAAAATACACTTTTTTTTTCCCTTTTTAGTATCTATTTTACTCCTATTACATGAAAATGCTAAGGTCACAATGCTAAAACTTAAGAAAAGAAGGTTTTCGCTATGAGTTTATGATGAACCTAAGTTTTCTTCTCTTTCGAGCTTTGGTTTTGCTTCTCTTAACATCCCAAAAATGTGTCCTAGTTGCTCTTAGCCTCCATAGGGCTCTCTATGATGGTAAAAAATGGTGGTTGAAGAGGTGGCCATTTGGAGTTTGCAAGGGGGCTTTTAGTGGTGGCATTTTGCTGTAACTTAAGGTGTTTTGGTAGCTATTTTAGGTGGTTGCTCTTGGTTGTTCAAGGTGGTTTGATGGTTGTTTTCATGAGAAAAAATAGAGTGAAAGGAGAAGAAATGGATGTAGTAAGTTTAAGATCTATGGGGTTTAGTTTGGGGAGCTTTTGGAGTGATGAAACGAGTGTTAGATGAGAAGAAAAATGAAGATGTTGAGCTAAAATTAGCAAATATGGAGTGCAATTTTTTTAGGGGAGTTTGAGTGTTTAAGTTGAAAGGAAATGAAGTGATAGAAGGTGTGTTTGTAAGGTTCGAATCCAACATGGAGAAGAGTGTATTTTGGATGTGTATTGACATGATTTAGTTAAAAAAATTTCTCACACAAGGGTTCCTTTTATGGCAATAAGTCAACACATCAACCTAAAGTTGCATTCATATGTGTGAGTTTTAACTAATTTGGGAAGTTAATGTATTGAGTGTGCACTTATCACATTGGAAAAACTCATTAATGAGCTAGTTATATGGAGACTAAACTAGCTGATTCTTAATTGAATGTAACTAGCTTGGTTCTTATTAGTTATAGCCTTGATGCTCATTATATACATGTAAAAAGGGAATGGCTTAACATGTGGATGTGTATGGCTTCTTCTTCTTCTTCTTCTTTTCTTTTCTTCTTTCTTTATATTATTATTATTATGTTCAATTACTCTATTTAGACTATTGATTAATTTGTGTAATTATCCAGTATTGTTTGCTATTTTATGTTAATTTTCTAATATCAAATTGTATAGATTAGAGAATTCTCAAGGTTTTGAGTTAACTTGGTATTTTAATTGAATCTAGGCTTTATTTTTAGGGTTTTGAAATTTAAAGTTTAGAATTAGAGTATTTAAATCATTATTTAGGGTTTTATAGTTTGTTTGTGGTTTCAAATTTGAATTCTTTTGATTTCGATTCAACTTAAGAATTGACCACAACATAAGGTTCTTTTCTTAATCTGGTCTTTGAATGATAGTCTTAGGGTCTTTGAGTTCTTCTTAAGGTTTTCAATTTCAAACTTTTATCATACGTAAATAAGGTCATATTATATATACATATATATATATATATATATGGTGCAATTCATATGTGTAAGCAAAATTATAACTTCATTGATTTAGTATTTTAATAGGTTTAATTAAATCAATATAGCTATTTGGCATTTCATATATTTTTACATGCACGAGTAAAGTTATATTCTATGTATTTGTACGTATGGCACAATTATTTATGTAGAAGTAAGGATGTAATAATCTAATGCTTTAATTGGTCTAGTTTAGATCAATTGGTGTTTTATACAATATATCATATGCAAATAAAATTATACAAATGCATATACACGTATAACAAAATACATATTCGTAGGGATAATTTCTTAATTTTATAAATTTTATTCTCTAGCTAACTTAATTTAGCTAATTACTATTATTTAGGGACATTTTTAATTGTTTGATATTAGGTTTGTGTGCTTCCATAAGATCAAGAGTCAATTCACCAATTTTAGTGTTTTAATTGGTTCAATTTTATGCCAAATGATATTATGATGTAATTTGATAGAGGTTTTTCCCAAAGACATAAATCAATCTACTTAAAGCTATTCCCAACTAACATCTAATTGCATCTTCTCTTTACCTTTCTCTCGACCTCTTAAATGTCTCACCAAGTGTACAGGACAATTTAGGAAAGACTGGTTACTTGAATGCCTATGAGGACTTAACCAACGTAGATTAGAGTAACCTCCTTTAGAACCGTCCATAGGTTGGACTTTGACTCGGTTAACTCTAGAGGGTTCAAATTTTAACTTTAGGCACAAATAGTTAGCTCCTTTGTCCAAATAACCACTTATAAGCTACCATGACATCAACCATGTTCTCCAAAATCGAGAAGTGGTCATAAATTCAAATAAAGAGCATGTAAAAGGATTGGAGGCAACAATTACCACGTTCAAGCTATCTTATGACTATAAAAAGAGGTTGAATGGCAAACAACAGGTTTTTTTGGGGACTTTTGAGCACTCTAATTCCTACTCTTTTCTCTCTTTTATAATCCTTTTCTTACTTAGGCATCGAAGTGACAATGCTGGAGTTGCATCAACACCCCTTTAGCCTAATTTTTTCTTGTTTTGTAGAGTGCCTTTAGCCTAACTTTTTCTTGTTTTGCAGAGTGCTTGCGAGCATTGTGTTAAAAATACCCTTCATACTAAATTTTGATATTAACAATTGGCACTGTCTGTTTCTAATTCTATGAAATGGCTAGAACTAAGTTGAAGTATACAATGAGATGACTCAATCACCACAACAACATATACCCTTAAGGTATGCCAAGTCAAAGTATACAATTAGATGACCCAAAATCAAGAATAGTAAAATGGTGATTTATGAATAGCATAATTGGAGGCGTTATGTGATACAGATCTATGGATGAACATACGACCCCAATATTACGCATAACTAAGCGGGTAGGTCGAGACTGCAAGATGGCCTGAATAAGTAATTGGAAGTCCCTAGTTTAGTAGTCCCATACAATAACTCTATGAATATGATGCACCGTATAACCACAAATGGATCTAAGCTAGTACCTGATATGATGCACAAACACTAGACCTAAGATTGCTTGCCACGATCATTACTAAAGGGATTGATAAGAGTTTTTCGAGTTCTCGATTCTCATAAGAAAACATAAGCTCAAGAATGAAGTAAGAAGAGGGAATATGTTTGAAATTCTATATCATTGATCATACAACTATTACATGTTATAAGAATTTATATTGCCTAATTAGGATAAGTCCTAGGTTTACATAAATTACAAAAAAGAAAAAAAAAATTCCTACTAGAAAAGGAAAAAAAGGAATAGATTACAACATAAAGTTGTAAACAAATAAAAAGGAATATTCTGCTATAAAAAGGACAGTACTGATGTAAAAAAAAGGGGCTTGTATGAACTGCCCAGTCTATGATCCTGATGATTCTACTTGTCGAGTAGAGCAAATTTTAAGCAAAGTAAGTTAGGTTGGCCGTTCGGTAGCTTAATTGTTTAGGGCTAGGAAAGGGTTGGTCTTGTGAAGCCATTCTTCTCGGGTTTGTCTGGTTGGCTTGGAAGTAAGGTAGCTTAACTTCGGTTGTCTATTAGCTTGGTAAAAGGTAGATTCATCACTTGGCTTTAGACTGGTGCGATATAGAGAGTTTGGCTCAACAGTAGGTCGAAGACCTCAGGGGTTCTTGCAATGAGACTAAGAGAGGTTGGAATGGGATAGCTCAACAGATCAGGGTAGATTAAGCATTGGTCTTCAAGGTTTAACTCCTTTACGACAATTAGGTGAACCATGTAGGTAAGTCCTTGAGTTCAGGAGTAAGTGATTGGTCCATGATCCCTATCATCCTCTCCGAGCAGTTTAAGATTTGGGATCAAATTTAGTTTGGCTTCTTGTTGTTTGTCTTCAAGAACACATGAATGGACGTCAACAATGTTGAAGGAGTCTATGACTCCATACTCTTCGGGCAATTCAATCCTATAAGCATTAGGATTTATCTTTTCGAGCACTTTAAATGGTCTATCAGCCCTTAGAGATAGGTTACTCTTCCTCTAACTTAAGAATCGATCTTTACTTAGGTAGATCCAAACTAAATCACCAAGCTAAAACTATTTGTCCTTTCGCCTTTGGCCTCAATTCTCGAGCTTAGCAGCAGCTTAGCTTAGATGTTCTACGACCCTTTGGTGCATTGCCCTAATGGCCTTAAATCTCTTTATGGTTGATTAATCTTCATTCTTGCTTGGAAGGGGCATTTGGTCCAATGGAAGCTTAGGGTTGAATCCATAAGTGACCTTAAACAGTAACATGCTTGTGATACTATAGGCGATCTTGTTATAGGTGAACTCAATTATGAGAAGGCATGAATCCTAATCAGTTATATTTTGACCAATAGTAACTTAGAGCAACGTTCCTATAGTTTTGCTGATAGCCTTGGCTTATCTGTCTGTCTATGGATGGTAAGATGTGCTGAATAGCAATTTGGTTCCCATTCACTTCCATAATGTCCTTTAGAAGTGGCACATGAATTTTGGGTCCCAATTTGAAATAATGGTCTTAGGCACTCCATGGAGCTTGACGACCTCCTATAAGAAAAGAAAAGAGATAGCCAAAGCATCATTAGTTCTTAAGCAGGGTACGAAGTGTGCCAACTTGTTGAATCGATCCATAACCACCATCATAAAGTCTTTCCCTAAAGACGTCCACGACATATCTAACATGAAGTCCATGCTTAGCTTGGACCATGGTTTGGTCAGGATTAGTAACTGTAAGTATTGCCCTCATTTGGCTCGACTCTTAGCCCTTCTATAGGCAACATAGCTCTCTAACATAGCTTGGACATCCTTTATCATCCTTGGCCAAAAGAATCTAGAGGCTAGTACGTCATGAGTTCAATGCTTACCGAAATATCCAGACATTCCTCCACCATATACCCATGCACTAGCAACTCTTGCATAGAATATGTCAAGATATATAGTCTCCTCTTCTTAGACAAGCATTCGTTTTCCCTGTAATAGTCATCAAGCGTTCAACCATCTTCACATCTAGTGTAGATTGGGCTAAAGTGTAGATCCTTAGCATATAAGTCCTTGATTATAGAAAATTCAAGTAATCTGGTCTACAGTTCGGTTAAGAGGGAATGTTATCTTGATAGGGCATCAACCATTATATTGTTCTTCCCATTCTTGTACTTGACAACATAGGAAAGTCCTTCCATAAACTCAACCCTCTTAGCTTGTTGCCTAGACAACTTACGTTAGCTCTTTAAGTATCTCAACTATTCATGATTAGTATAGATCATGAATTCCCTGGGCAATAGATAACGTTGCTAGACAATTAGATCTCAGACTAAGGAGTAAAACTCCTTATCATATATAGAGTGGTTAAGTACGGCTCCTCTAAGTTTCTCATTGAAGTAGGTAATAAGTCGGCCTTCTTACATCAACACGACACTTATGCCTAGTTTAGAAATGTCACATTCTACTTCAAATACTTTGTCAAAGCTCGAAAGAGCTAAGACAAAGGCAGTAGCCAATTTCTCTTTCACCTCTTCAAAACTCCTTTATTCCTTTTTTGCCTACTTGAACTTAATGTTCTTCTTCGACAGTTTGGTGAGTAGGGCCACAATGGTGCTAAAATTCTTGATGAAGCAATGATAAAAGGATGTTGAGTCATTAAAACTTTTTATGTCAGTTGAATTGGTCGGTACAAGTCATTCAACAATCGCTTTCACTTTCTTCTCATCCACTTGTATACCTCCTCCACTTACAACAAATCCTAAGACCAATTCAGGTAGGTAGAAATCACATTTCTTCAGATTAGCATAAAGCTTCTCAATTTGGAGTTTTGAGAAAACTGCTTAGAGTTGTTCACAGAGTCTCCAAGTCAAGACTATAGACAAGAATATCATCAAAATACACAACAACAAACTTTACAATGAGTTCTTAGAACATTTGGCTATTTAGTCTCATGAATGTGCTCGATGCATTCGATAACCCAAATGGCATCATAAGCCATTCATACAATCTATGGCATGATTTCAATGTAGTCTTCCACTTGTCTCCTTCCTGCATCCTAATTTGATGATATTTAGACTTAAGATCAATCTTTGAAAAGATTCTTGCTCTGTTTAACTCATTAAGCATGTCATCAAGCCTAGGTATGGGATACCTATACTTGATGGTGATACAATTTATAGCTCGACTATCTATGCACATCCTCCATGTGCCATCCTTCTTTGGCACCAACAGAGCTAGTACGCACATGGGCTTAAGGATTTATGGACGTAACATCTTCTCATTAGTTCATCAACTTGTCTTTGTAGTTCGGTAGCTTATTTAGGATTCGACCTATATGTTGGTTTGTTCTGCAGTACGGCTCTTGGTTGTAAGTCTATTGCATGTTTAATGCCTTTGATCAGAGGTAAACCTTCTAGTAGTTCTTTAAGGAACAAGTTGGCAAACTCGTCCAGTAGAGACTTCACCTTAACAGGTAGCAGCTTCTTACTTAATTTTCTTATCTTAAGTAATCTCCTATCCAATAGATAGGTCGGCTCTTCAAGCTTCATCTCCTTCATCAATTCAGCTTGTGTCAACACTAAAGTCTCCTTCTTTAGAACTCAGCTCAATTAAGTCTACATAGTTTTAACCTACTTAGCTATCATAGGGCTTAGCTTGACCTTCCTTCCTTCATGCTCTAATAAATAGGTGTTCTTCTTACTATCATACATAACCTTCTCGTCAAACATCTGTGGTCTACCAAGTAGAATATAAGATGTATTCATGGGCAATACATCACATAGAACTTCATCTTAGTGGCTTCTAGTATAGATCGGAACAACCATTTGCTTATTTACTTGTAAGGCTCTTTTATCACTAAGTTAGTATAACTTGTAAGGCTTGGGGTAGGGCTTGGTTTGCAACATCAACTGTTGGACCAAAAATGTAGATGTTGCATTGGTACAGTTGCCACTATCGACAATTAATGCATACAATGATCCATTTATCTTACAACCAATATGGAACAAATTTTCTTGCTGCTCATCTTTTAGCATTGGGCTTATACTCATCACTCAGCTCAGTACCATGGTTATAGGCATGAAATTCCCTTCTTTACTGTAGATAATATCCTCCTCTTCAGACAGTTCACTTTGTCTGGAGTTTTTCAACTTTCTACTTCCTCATCAGTGTTGTCGACCTCAATGGTCGGTGTTTCTCCTTTAATCACCATAGTTCTTCTGTTTGGACATTGAGCGACCATATGCCAAACCTTTGGCACTTAAGGTGCTTGATTTGAATCATCTTTCGTCTAAAGCTTTATTCTTTCTCAAACTTCCTCAATACTTCTCTTTCCTTTGCTGCAATTAAAGCATGTCGGATCTTAGCAACTTTACTTAGTTTCGATTGCACAGGTTTACTCATAACAGATCGGCTAGGGGTAGATCGACTGATAGGAGCTCAGAATCTTCTTGTTCATTGCCTCTCAATTTTTTGGATAACTTGGATTACTTGGATTGCCTCATCAAGTGTACCAATATCCGTAGTCTCTAGAGTACCTCTAATCTCATAATTTAATCCATAATGAATCAGGATACAATTCCGTCTTCAGCCTCAACAACTTCGTAGTAGATCATTAACCTTTGGAATTCCTTCACATATGCATCAACAGTTAATCCTCCTTACCTTAACTTAAATAATCTGTTGAATGTGTCCTATAAATAGTAGCTTAGAACAAATCTTCTTCCCATGACTCTTTTCATTTCATGCCAATTATTAACTTCACGTTGTCCTTCCCTTCTTTAAGTAGCTTACAAATTCTTTCACTACAGGGCGGCATAGCTAGTAAATTCCAATACAACAACCTTAGCATTTTCAGGCACTTCATGACATTTAAACTGCTTCTTAATTTTATCTACCTAATCTAAGAAGTCCTTAGCATCACCACCACTAGAAAAGCTTGGGATCTACATTCTTAACCCTTTAACCTTGAGAGCTCAAGCATTCATCTCCTTAGGTTCATAATACTCTTCTTCTTCATCACCCATCTCCTCATCCTCCTCTTCAATCTCTTCCATCGCAAGTCTATGTCAAGCATCTCTATCTACTCCTCCAGCTTGGGGTGGTTGAATTGGGAAATTAGCTCATCCATGTTTACCATTGCTTCTCTCGGGTAACTCATTAGTTTAGCTTTTGTAGGAGTCATTTTTAGCTCGTTACTTATCCTCATTTATCGTAATCACTAGGTTAGTCATGAGGTTGATAAGTTTGTGTAGTTGCTTGTCTATAGATTAGGGTATGAAACTCCTTTGTTGACCTTGGCTATTACAAGCACTACTCTAGTGGTTTTCTATGGTTCCTTGAACACTAGAATTGGACATGGTTGTCTACTATAATAGATTAACAGCTAAAACACAATTTGAAATCTTCCTTTGAACAGCAACAAAACAACACTTTTCACACTAACAACTATTATAACAACAATAACAGTAACCAACACATGATAGACCAATCGAACACTTGCACTTTGTTTCACAGACACAAAAACAAGTAAAAACAAAGCACTAGATTTCTTTTAACACTAAACACTTCTCAGACACTAACAACAACAACCAACAATTTCTTGAACACACTATAGCGATAATAAGTCACTTAAAACACAAAGTAATAGAAACTTTCTCAAACGTTGCCAAGCTCTGATACTAAGATGTTACGGATTTGTGGATGAACACACAACCTCGATATCATGCATAACCAAGGGGGTAGGTTCATATTGCAAGATGGCTTGAAAAGGTAAATGGAAGTTGTTGGTTTAACAGTCGTGTGCACTAACGTTACGGATATGATGCATCATAGAACCCTACACGGACTAAAACTAGTACCCAATATGATGTATGAACACTAGACCTAGGATTGCTTACTACAATCCTTGTTAAGCAGATCGATAAGAGCTCTTCGAGTTCTTAGTTCTCACAAGAAAACACAAGCTCAAGAAGGAAGTAAGAAGAGGGAACATGTCTAAAATTTAATATCAATGATCATACGGCTAATACATGTTACAGGTATTTATATAGCCCCAATTAAGGTAAGTCCTAAGTTTACATAAATTACAATATATATATATATTGTACTAGTAGAGGAAAAAGAAAAAGATTATAAGGTAAAGTCGTAAATAGACAAAAAGGAATATTTGGGTACAAAAAGGATAGTACTAATGTCAAAAAAAGGGGCACATGTCAACCATCTAGCTTGTGGTCCCAATGATACAACTTATTGAGTAGACCTGATTTTGAGTAAAGCTCAGTAGCTCGTCTATTCAGGGCTTAGAAAGGGTTGGTCTTGTGGGCAACCATTCTTCTAATCAATCTCGGTTAGTCGGTTTAGAAGTGGAGTAGCTTAGTCTCAGTTGTCTGTCAGCTCGAGAGAAGGAGGATTCATTGCTTGGCTTTGGACTATTAAGATATAGAGAGGTCGGCTTAGCAGTAGGTTGGACACCTCAAAGGTTCTTACAATGAGATCAAAATAGGTTAGAATGGGATAACTCGACAAATTGAGGTGCTTGCTCTTCAGGGTATAACTCCTCTAGGACAGCTTGGTGAACCATGTAGGCAAGTCCTTAGGAGTAAGTAATTGGTCCATAATCCTTATCATCATGTGCTAAATTCCTAAAGGAATTAGAGGAGGTTGAGCTAATAACAAAGAATTACGTCAAAAGCTTAACAAGAGAGATGTTGCTTCTTCTTCTACTCCTTCTTTACAACAAGAAAGAAGGTAGGTCAATTCAATGACCCAAGAAGAGGCATTGTAGCAATTGCAAGGGAAAGCTCTCATGGTAAATGAGGATGACTTGTAGCAAAGACAAGAGCTACGATTAAGGGAGAGCTGCCAACAGTAAGCATAGTTGTAGACTCTTGTTACACTACATGTATAGACACTTATGGGTAGAAGAATTGAGAATGTGACTGCTCGCTTACTACAAAAAGCTGTGGTAGACATGAACCTATAAGATTTAGAGGAGTATATTAAGAAGTAGGCTACTAAGGGAACTTCTAAGAAAGAGATAGATGCAAAAGGCAAAAAGACGAGTCCCTTTATGTAGAGCATAATGAACAAGGTCCTACCACTAAGTGTTCAACTACCTCAGTTCAACACTTATGGTGGGAGAAAAGGCCTAGACGATCATTTGAATACCTTTCAAACTTTGAAGGAGCTTTATAGATTAAATGATGCTATCACTTGCAAGGTTTTCCCATCTACTTTAATGAAATCTATAAGTAATCGATTCAATTCACT
Organism: Lumnitzera littorea; assembly: GCA_024138015.1. Lineage (NCBI taxonomy): Eukaryota > Viridiplantae > Streptophyta > Magnoliopsida > Myrtales > Combretaceae > Lumnitzera > Lumnitzera littorea. Next base: position 16,064,983 of record JAMXBB010000007.1, read on the forward strand.
AAAGACGACCTCCATCTCTTCTTTTGATCAACTGGCTAAGGAATTCCATTAGTATTTTCTGGCTAGCAAACCTCCAGCCAAGGATTCTTCACTCTTAACAATGATCAAGTAGAAGCAAGAAGAATCAATTAGAGACTACATCTATAGATTCAATCAATTGCTAATTGAGATCACCAACTATGACAAGAGTGTAGCATTACATGCTATTTGCAAAGGAGTCAAGGAAGACTTAAACTTCTTTAAGACCCTTGAAAAATACCTTTTGACCTCATTGGATGATTTTACAAAATGGTTGGAAAAGTTTATTCGTCAGGAGGACCAGATGCATGCCAAAAGGGAGTTAGAGAAAGAAAAGCATGAGAAGAGGCTAGATAAGGACATAGGATTTGTAAAGGATAAATTGGGAAGGAACTTCAATGCTCATAGCATGGTTAGTAGACCATTAGGAGATAGAAAAAGGGCGATTCCTACTTTTGTTGAATGTACCCCCCTCAACCGGCCTATGTTGGATATCTTGATAGAGGTAGGTAAACAAGGTTTTTTAGCTTGGCAAAAAAAGATGAAGAGTAATCCAATAAGAAGAAATTCCAACAAGTATTGTGATTTCCATGGAGACAGAGGACATAACATAAACAAGTGTATACATTTGAGGAATGTACTTGAAGATGCTATTTAGAGGGGGTATTAAAAGAAATTTATAATTGATAAGGAGGAACACCTTAAGCAACCTACACAGAGGATGAGAATCGAATAGCAAGCTTGAAATGGGGAAGCTTAACCTACAAATCGAGACTCAGTAGCCCAATGAATTACTTTTTTCATTACTTTATCATATGTAAGTAATTCGTTAGGGCATGCTTCATCAATTAGTATGATTGAGTGCTTGAAAAAAAAAAAAAAGTAATTTCCTGACGTTTGTTAATTTTGATGAATGACATTTAATGAATCTAAGTATGGTGTAGTGAATGACATTAACTTAGGACGAATTTCAATTGAATATGTCGAGAGATAATTCTATTGAATAGATTTAGTTCATTGGAACAACTTATTCTTGATAATAGAGATATTATTAGGAAAGTTGTTACATCCTTAGGGGAATTGATACATTAACATGACATTAATGCAATCTTAGTTGGCTGTTAATTAGGGAGAGATTCCAATAGACACAATTAAGATTAGAAGTAAATAATTCTAAGAAGAATGCTTATATATTGTATTTTCCCACAGTTAACAAGTATTAGGATGAAAAGTATTTCGGTAAGATTATACTAAATGATGAGCAAGCCTACATGTTAAGTGTATTTTTGTAATTGTTCTTGTAATCATTGTATTAATCACTCTAGATTGTAGATTAATGTAGTTTAGTTAACATTTAGAATCTTAATAAACGGTCACTTGATGAAATTGACTGCTAGATAATAGGAAAAATTATTAAGTATTAGTGTTTGAGCCATTTTCCCAATGGAGACGACCCTATACTCATATGTGCTATAAAATAATAGGTATACTTACTTGTCAAACCGAGTTAAGGATAAAATATAGGTTTATAAATTGTAAAACTCGGAAGCTCTATTCAGAGTCGATCAAAGTTTTTAGCATCGTTGTTGGGGAAATCGGCATCATCATTAAGAACATTAGGATTCATGTTCTTTTAGCCTTTATTTTTCTTTTTATAATTGTTAGTAGTTTAGTCGAAATACTTGTGCTCATATTTGATTATTTGCTAAATTGTAGTTTATGACTCAAATTAGCACAATTGAACTAGTTGACTTCGATCTTGAACCCTAGAGAACACTTAGAAGTAACTTGAGGAAGGTTCCAGACTATTTTGAGAAGCAAATTTCAACCAGTAAGGAAGTAAGAGCACGAGAACTGTTAAGATCCAAGATGAATAACCCAGATCAAAACGCCGAGCTGCTAGTAGGAAATCAATTCTTAAATTCAGAAGATGGTATCCAAGGTGATCCACCTTTGAATTTGGACCAACATCTTGATGTGAATCATAATGTAGTACGAGCAAGAATCGAGCCAGGAGTAAATCTACCTATGGCTCTTAGGATAATGTTAGATTATTGTAGGCCTAACCTAAATGGGGCTAGTACAAATATAGCTTGGCCTAGAGTTTAAACCAATACATTTGAAATCAAGCCAAGTATTATTCAAATGATCTAGCAATGTATTCGGTTTGATGGGTTCAGTGACGAAGACCCCAATAACCATTTGTAGTAGTTCTTGGAGATATGTTAGACATTCGAGATAGGTGGAGTTTATGAGGACGCTATTAGACTTAGGCTATTTCTGTTTTCACTAAGGTCTAATGCAAAGTAATGGCTTAACTTTATGCTACGAAATTCCATTAATACTTGGCAAGAAATGGCTGAACTGTTTATGAGAAAATATTTCTTACCCTTAAGGACAGCTAAGCTAAGGGTAGATATTTCTTCTTTCAGTCAAATGGATTTAGAGACTCTATATGAAGCATGGGAGAGGTGGAAGGAGTTATTAAGAAAGTTTCCTCATCATGGTCTTCCAGATTGGCATCAAGTTCAAACATTTTATAATGGACTGAACTACACCACTAAGCAACTCATTGATGCAGCCACTGGAGGAAGCTTGAACCATAAGTCACCTGAGCAATGCATTCAATTGTTTGAAGACATGGCCAATAATCATTATCAATGGTCATTTATAAGAGGAAGAGAAAGAAAGTCAGGAAAACATGAATTAGATGCCACTTCTGCTTTAGCACATAAGGTGGAAGTGTTGACAAGGAAAATTGATAGTCTCACAGTGGGTCAAAACAAAGCTTTAGCATTTAAAGGTTTAGAGTTGGCCAGCTCGTTTGAGATTGATCAAGTGGAAGAAGTTGACTACATGGGGAACTCGATCAGACCTAGGAATGACCCTTTCAGCAACACCTATAATCCGGGTTGGAGAAATCATCCTAATTTTTTATGGGGCAACAACACTGGTTAGAGTTCTAACATGCCACCTCTTAGATTTTAGAGACAAGTGCTACCCCTACAAAATAAGCCAATGCCTATTGAGGAGATGTTGGCTTAGCACATTAAGACTTTTGAAGGATGTCACCAGGCCGCTGAAACTGCTTTGAGAAATCAGAGGGCATCAATCCATAATTAGGAAAATCAAATAAGGCAAATTGCAAAAGCACTTTTTGAAAGGGTTCTAGGATCTTTTTCAAGGAATATTGAGGCAAACCTAAGAGAACAAGTCCAATCTACAACTTTAAGGCAAAGAGGAGTTGAGACTCTTCTAGTCAAGGAATGAAGATATGTATTTCGGAAATGTCAAGCTTAAGACGTTAAACAAGGATGTTTTTATTTTATTAGATTATCAATTTTAGTTTGTTTGTTTTCAATACTTTGAGAATTGTTGAGTTTTTAATTTTAATTAATTGTTGTTATTATTAGTGGTTTGGATTGTTTTAAGCGTCTTGTTTTTAGTTAATGCACAAAGAAAGACATCATAAAGTGAAAGTCATAGCAATTTAGTGAGAAGAGGAGAATTCATGGAGTGTGGGGGTATAGATGGAAAAATGGAAGCCTAATATGCATCTCGGCTGTGATAAAGGTAAGTAATTGAATTTTTTTAAGTAAAACATACATCACTAGATTAGTCATGGCTATAACAAATTAATATGGCTAATCTACCTATCCATCACGGCTGTGATCAATCCCCTATAAGAGTTCACACCTCAATCATAGTCGTGATAAATACCTTGGAAGTTCTTCATGTCATTACGTCCATGATCTAATAAGATAATTGTGAAATCTAAGGCTATAGTACTAGTCACGGGTAGCATCACGCTCGTGACAAAGCTTAAAAAGGGGATTACGGCCCTAGTCATAGTTGTGATCATGTTACTGTTGCCCCACTATATAAGAAATTTCCTTCTCTCTCTCCTCATTTCTAACATTTTAAACTTCCATCCCGTGATAAAACACTCTCCACATCTATCCCTCATGAAAAACCCGCACCATTTTACCACTTGCTCGATCATTCTCAATACAATAATATGCTTCTAAGGTATGATTTCCCTCTTTTTCCTTTCGTTTTTCTTTACATATGTAGTGATTCATTTCATGTAATTTTAGGGTTTATCTGTCTATGTTTGCTATTTTTTGTGAAAAAGTTGTTATAGTAGTTATAGGTTGTTTGTATTATCCTTAGACTTTGAATTTGCATGAATTTGTAACATAGGTTGATTATTTAGAACAAAACCCTAATTCCTTTGGATAATGGTAGAATTAATGATTATTACAAATTGAGCCTAAGTTGATGAATTTGTCGCGTCATCGTACTTACGTGTTTTGTAGAACTACATTGCTAGTTACTATTTTGTATGATGGAAGTGCTATGTTATGTGTAATAATGTAACGTTAAGTGTATTTAGTTAAGGGAAGACATTCATCCTTAGTTGATGTTATGGCTCGAGTTGAGTCATGTTGAATTCATTTATAGTAGATGCCTAGAAGTTGGTTAGGATTGATCATGATTAATTAATAGATGCGTTATGTTCGTAAGCAGCAAGAAGTCGAATTAGGTTTGCTTGAATTGAAGTGTGCTTAAAGTTTGAACTAACAATTGATATTTGCAAATGGCACTGAAACGTTCAACTACTTCTCAACATAAACAACCTAGAGCTAATAGTCCTCCTTCTCCTCTTCCTCTTCCCCGATGTTTTGACTCTACAAGTTCTAGTCGATCAGTTGCTCTACTAGCTGGTATGATTGATGAGCAAGCAGACATATTTAAGGAGTTTGCTGCAAAGAAGATTATTAAGAGACATTGTGTGGTGAATTGGGACATGCTGGGGGAGTATGGCTTAAAGATAGCCATGTGACGATTATTAAGGAATGAACCATGGCTGAAGTTGTTTTCAGTGCAAGAAAAGACATATCAACAAATAACCTTGGCTTTTCTCTCATTGTTTAAGATTAAGTGAGAATATATTGGCTCTAAGATGGACAATGAGGTGGAGTTTTTTGCATTTGGAAGGACTCATACCTTTGACATGCTAACGTTTGTATAGGCAAAGGAGCTATACACCAGAGCTGAGCTTCAAGATGAGGAGTTTATTGATTTACCTGTGAGCTTGCCCTATGGAACTTCAATAACCGAATTTTGGAGAGAAATCTCCAATGAAAACAACTTCAGGGCAAGTAAATCAAAAGCTTTTACCTTAAAGAAGACCAGTGCTCGAGTCTTCCATTATATTCTGGTCAAGATGATCTATGGGAAGCACGAAAGCCCTAGAGTAATAGGGGAGCATGATTTATTACCTTTATATACTGTGTTGAAGGGGTTTCTAGTGAATGTAGGCATCTTAGCCACATATGGACTTCGTTGGCAGACTTTTGATAAGAGTAAAGGTATATTTGTACGGGGGCTAATCACTAGGATTCTAAGGAATCTAAGTTTGTGGGCTATAAGTAACAGGCCAAGTAACTCTTGTGCTAATCCTAAACCACTTCTAAGAACCCTTTTTAATCAATAGGGTATTACAAGAGTCTTAGATCCTGATTTAGATATCGAGGATCCTAGAGCTCTTAAGCTTACACCTTCAACTTCTAGCTTTTTGGTCGGCAATCTAAAGAGATTAGAAACCGAGGTGGCTGAGATTAAGGAAACTTAGAGAGGGATCATCAAGGTCTTGAAGAATATAGCCACCAAAGTGGGAGCGGCTATACCTTCCTATTTCTCTCATCCCCAAACTCAGGAGGATGCTGGTCCCAGTCAAACTCTGGTTCCCCTACTAAGGCTAGCTCCCTAAGAAGAAGAAGAAGAAGGAGGAGGAGATGAAGAGTCTGAAGAGGAGGACTCTAGTGATGATGGAGATGACTCCAACGAAGTCGATAGTGATGATGAAGAAGACACTGAAGAAGCTCAGTAAGCACCAGTTGGATAAGATGCTGAAGATGGAAGTGAAGAGGAGTCTTCTGAGAAAGATGAAGACGGGTCGGATGAGGAGACAGCAGTCAATGAAGATTGACTTGTTTCTTGTTTGTTTTTTTTTTTTTTGATATTTTGCTTTGTTTTCTTTTGATGTGTGTTGTTGGTTTAGGATCACTAGTTCATTGAGAGCTTACTTTTATCGATGTATTTTGTTATGGAGACTCTTGTATCATGAGCTTTTCATCTTTTGTTTTGTTGTTTTGTCTCGATGGTCAGGTGTATGTTGTTGTTCAAGTTGTCCTGGTGTGGAAGTTGTACTCTTTGATTGTTTAAGAATCAATAAATTACTTGAACTTCATGTTTCAGGGAAGGCCAATTCTTGTTGTTTCTTCATTTTCATCTTTCTAGTTATTTCAATTATATGCCTATTCTATGTTTACTTCCTTTTGACATTGAGGACAATGTCTCTCATTAAGTGTAGGGAAGGGTGAATTATGTTTATCAAAAACCTTCCACTTAGCTTGTTTGTTTTAAAGTATGACTTGATTTAATGGAATGTGGATTTGACAAAACAGCAAACAATTTGGTGGGTTAATTTTGTGCTTCACTCAATTCTTGTGAACTTAGTTTACATGATCAAGATTATAGGATAAAATCTCAATGAATTACACTTGCTTACTATTTAATGAATGAGTTTAGGGGTTGGAAGTGAATTGTAGTCTTTTTCTTTTTTTTTTTTAACGCTAATTGGTTATACTTCTAAATTTTCTAAGTAGTATATCTACTTTTCGAATACTTTTGGGAGATCATTTAATCTTGAATGAAAAGGGCAAATGAAGTAGTTCACTTATTGATACTTCTTGAGAATCTCTTCAAATTAGAATAAATTGAAGTGTAAGGATTGAATTAGTAAGGGCAGGCTTCTGTCCTTCAGAAGAGCAAAGTCTGACCCCATTACTAATTTTTGTCTTTACAACTTTGTAATAAGAATTTATAAGGATTAAGTTAGTAAGGGTAGGCTTCGGTCCCTCAAAAGAGTGAAGTCTGACTCCTTTACTGAACTTTAACCTTATAGCAAAGTTAATAAGGGCGGGCTTTGGTCCCTCAGAAGAGTGAAGTCTAACTCCGCTGCTAATCTTTGGTATTCTTATGTAACAAAAAAAAAAAAAATTAATGAATGAAATGAAAAAAAAAAAAGCGAATGTAAGTTGTAAGTCATTTTGGAGAGATTCAATGAAAAAAGTAGAAATACAGAGGAAAAATGGATGCAATATACTTTTCTTTTAGATTAGTGTTCTTAAGAAGTAATTGAAGGTTTCTCATACACTTATGGAAGTCAATGAAGTATAACCAATTATCATTAATCTATTTGACTTTGTGATTGACTTTAGACCTTTGAAAGCCTTTGTTAAATAGTAAGGATTAAGTGTGTTTCACTTTGATTAGTCTTAGAATATTGTTTTTGTATTTTAAGAACACAATAGGGTATGCACAAAGTTAAGCCACTATGGATGTTTTGTCAAATGTGCAGTAAATTGTTTTGAGTGTTTACTTGAGGATAAGCAAAGCTTAAGTGTAGGGAAGTTGATAAGTGTAAATTACTTTATACTTTCAAAGCATGTTTAGGTATAGAATTGGTCATAAGTGTGATTTAATTCTTTAGATTGGGTACTTAATCGAATAAAATGATGATTTCAAGTAAATTACGAGCAAAGGGAGGAAGTATATACAAGAATAACAACTTTCAAGTTAATCGCAGCTGTGAAGTAGAAGAAATAAATGTAGAAGCATCAATTACGGGCGCGATAACAAAGCAATGAAGAATCCACCCTGGTCACGTCCTCAATCATGGCCATAATCAAGGGAAGTTTTGTCAATCCCCCTGTCAATCACAGCCATGATTAAATAGCAGAAGGATGATCATGGCCATGGTTACAAGCGTGATGAGGTTTAATAATGTGACGAAGGGTTCATGGCCTCAGTAACGGCTATGATTGGTGAAGAATAATTCTTTTTGAGACTATCATGCTCCGAGTCATGGGTGTGATAGGAATGGGCACAACTGTTCTTTTCAATCTTTTCACGCGAATTGGTACATAGGAAACGTCAAGTGGTGTCATGAACGGGTAAATTTGAGTCTTTTGACAAGGAGAATATAAAAAGCTACTGCAACTTATGGAAGAGAGAATTCTTTTCAGATATCAAATTTTAGGAAAGTAGATATCATTCAAAATAACACATCACCTATCTACACACATCCATATTTTTACCCATCCTTGTACCAGTTTGTATCTTATATCATTTTCTCAAGTATATACTGTATTTTTCCCAGAATCACTCGAGAGAGACGATGGGAATTTGTTGTTCGTATATTCATCAAACTTCTTGAGTGGAATAAAAAGAGGTTTTTACTTTAACTATTCCATGTTCTATTTCTGTTTAATTATGTTTCTTGTTAGTTTTTGTCATTGTTTTATCATATGTGAGTAATTCATTAGGGCTTGCTACATTAATTAGTATGATCAAGCACTTGAAAAAAATAATAATAATTTCCTGACATTTGTTAATTTTGATGAATGACATTTAATGAATCTATGTACGGTGTAGTACACGGCATTAACTTAAGACGGATTTTAATAGAATATGTCGAGTGACAATTCTATTAAATAGATCTAGTTCATTAGAACAATTCACTCCTAATAATAGAGATATTATTAGGAAAGTTACTGCATACTTAGGGGAATCGATACATTAATATGACATTAATGCAATCTTAGTTAGCTGTTAATTAGGGAGAGATTCCAATAGACACAATTAAGATTAGAAGTAAATAATTTTGAGAAGAATGCTTATATCTTATAATTTCCTACATTTAACATGTATTAGGATGAAAAGTATTTTGGTATGATTGTACTAAATGATGAGCAAGCCTGCATGTTAAGTATATTTTCGTAATTGTTCTTGTAATCATTGTATTAATCAATCTAGATTGTAGATTAGTGTAGTTTAGTTAATATTTATAATCTTAATAAATAGTCACTTGATGAAATTGATTACTAGATAATAGGAAAAATTATTAAGTACTAGTGTTTGAGTCATTTTCCTAGTGGAGACGACCCTATACTCATCAATGCTATAAAACGATAGGTACACTTGCTTGTTGAACTGAGTTAAGGATAGAATATAGGTTTATAAATTGTAAAACTCGGAAGCTCTGTTTAGAGTCAATCAATCCTAAATTAGGAAAAATACAAAAAATAGAAAATTAAAGAGAATAAAAAAATTGTAGAAATTTAGAAAAAAAAAAAAGAAGTTTAGAAAAATACAAAAAATAGAAAAATAAGGAAAAAGCATAAAAAAATAAGAAATCTAGGAAAAATAGAAAAACAAAGGAAAACAAGAAAAAGCACAAAAAATAAGAAATTTAGAAAAAATAAAAAATATGGAAAAATTTAGAAAAGTCACAAAAAATAGAAAAAATAGGGAATTTAGAAAATAATAAATTTTTTATAGGAAATTTAAAAGAATAGATTTTAATTTTAATTGAGGAGAGGGACTGTTGGGCCTAGGCTTATATTTGAATCAAGCCGAGGTCAGCCTAGTCCGTATGTGCAATTTAGATAAGGTATAGGTCAACGGCCTAACAGATAAGCATATGGAGTTAGCGTTGGGTTTGAGCATGAGGTGAGGGGATCAAATTTTAGTAAAGACATACAAAAGCTTTTTATTTTTTATTTTTTCAAATAATCAAGAATTGTCATGTGTCAGGATCTCATAGTACAATGTGTCTTGATACATAGGAACATCGAGTTGAACGCGTGCTAATGTAGCACCACCAAGCAAGCTACGTGGCATGCCACGTTAGTTGCTACGTGTTACATGCTAGACACGTAGCAACATTTGGTTAGTCGGTATGGCTGAGGTGGCACTATGTTAGCCCCTTTTCCCTCCTTTTCCTTTTGTTTCTCTCCCTTTCCTTTCTTTTTCCCTAACTTTCCATTGCTTCCCCTAAATTTCCCTCTATTTCTCATATGAACTTTACTCAAGGTCTTTATTTCTAACCCATTTTTTACTTGTTTTTCTTTGTGATTTTACCAAATTAATGGTGAAATCATGAAGACGACATGGACCGTTGTGAATTAGTACAAAAAACATGTCCAAATTTGGTCTTTGCGAGGATTAAATGAGTTTTGAAAATTCGGAAAAAACTTAAATTTCAGAATTTTTCATTCACTTCGATTTTGAATTTCCTTATTTATTGGGGTGATTTCATGTATAAAAGAGGCTTTAGAGAGTTCATTGGGCAATACACAATCATAGATAAGAGCTTCGAAAAGGATTCACGAGCTCTCTCTCTCTTCTCATTCACTCTCTCTCTCTACTCGAACTTAAGCAAAATCGATTGCTCATCAAGCTTCCTCAGCCTCTTATCTCTCCAACCCAACCACAACCAACCCCTATCGCACCTCCTAGTGGCATTTCCATAGTTACCTTCACCAAACCCTAGTCTACCACAACCCCGAACTCGAAACACCATCTTGACCCCCTCATTGAGCTAAACTAGCACTTCTATGAAACTCACAGCATCTAAAAACTTAAGACCCGACCACCAATTGAGCTCTAACAAACCTTAACGACACTACCCAAGCACCATCGTCAGCCATTGCAATTGGAAACCACCCAAACAACCACCCTGAGTTGCAACAACTTCCCTACCCCCACTATCCCTAATCCGAAACACATAAAATGCTCTTCACCAGCTCGTTTTAGTGGTTGAAACAAGCCAAATCACGCCTTACTGTAGCTGCTGCCATTAGGTGACCTTAGAGCCGGATTTGAATCTAAGCTTAAGCTGAACTCTGACCCAAGATCCAACCCAGTACCCTAACTAACCCGCGTCTTGATCCAACATCCGGTTCGACCTTATTTTCCATTTGACTTATTTATTTCATTTTATTTTGTTTGTCTGATTTTGTAAATTTTTTTTATATACTTGTAAATTGTAATGCCAAAAGAAAAAGAAAAAAAGAAAAGAAAAAAGTAGCTCATTTATTTATTGGTTTAATAAAAATATAAATAAATAGAATTAAAAAATAATATAAAATATAATATAAAAATTAATAAAAATAAAAATAAGTAAATAAGTTAATTGTTTTTTAGCACTTAGAAAAATCAAGTTTTCCAAAATAAATAAAAAATAATTGGATTATTTTTTTTAAAGTTAGGACCCTGTAGAATTTTCCAAAAAAAAAAAAATGAAATTTCCAATTTAAGGCCTTTTTTAAAAAATTTCTTAAATAAACTAAATTAGTTTAAAAAACGTAAATCTGGCATTTTCAAAATTAAAATCAACTTAACCAACTAAAGTTTTACTAAAGGAACTATGGAAGTTTGATTCCAAATTGTGAGTACGTAGGCAATTGTACGTAAATACAGGGTAACTTAAATTATAGAAAATTTTATTTTTTTCCACCTTTGTAAACATTTATTCAAATTAATTAAATTAGTCGCATGTAATATGATTAGTCATTTAGAAATTAAAAAAGGTTATTATTGAAAGCAAATTTAAAATTGGAAAGTTAAAAAGTAGTACTTAGTTAGGATTTAATAGGATAGCTCCTGGATCCAAATCTCTCATTTTAGAAAATTGTTTTAAAAAATTAGTTTTCTCATTAAAGACCAGTAGCTAAATTATAATTAATTCACCAAATTGGTTATAACTTAACTTTTTTCCCAACTCTGGTCAGGTGGCGACTCTAAGGCATTTTCAAAATTCAAAAGAAATGGTTTTTCTTTAAACTCTAGTCAAGGGTCAATATTAAATTGGTAAAGTTTAGTACTGATCGCTTAAAGAAAACCTAATTTAAAAGAATTGGGAGGAAAAAGAAAAAAAAAACAGGCTCGATAGCTTGGTGACTCTATTGGAGATGTTAAGAGGGTTAGCTATTCAACTTTCCAAAATTAAAATTAACCTCTAAAATCACCTTAAATGCAATTTATCTACTTATTCATTCTTTATTATTTGTATCATAATTGTGCTGACATTTTTGTAGGTTTGTTTTTATTTATTTAAATCATTTCAGGGGAGGGATTTAATTTTCTACAAACTTATGGTAGAAATAGTCAAACTCAAACCGTATTAAGACCTTAGGACGGGGGCTATTGTGTAAGGTCCGGGTGCTATGTGTAACTACCACTTAGGGTTGATTAGGCCATCTCCACTTAAGCTTGATATGACCAATGAAAGTGTTCTTTAACAAGTGAGGTCACATAAACTTAAGAACCTTTAGAACCCACCCTTTATGCATTCACGATATCCAGAATCGACGAATAATCAAGCAAGATGGAAATAAAAATATATAATGGCTTGGAATTTCCTTAATTTCCCTTGTAATTTTCACGTATTGTAAACATAGAATTGATGTAAATAGGTTTTGTTGTTGTAAACAATAGTCAGACAATCTTATAACATATTTTTCCTTTTATAATTCAGATTACGAAATAGCCTGTTCATCATCCAACTCCATCTACTTTAAGGAAAAATTTGTAAGGAAGCCCATCTACCCCAAGCCTATCTTGGATCAATGGTTACGATACTTTAATCCAAGGGAACAAGAGACCATCTTTAGTAAGATCAAGCTTATTCTATCACTCCCTAGAGTAAAACTAGAGATTAATTTGATTAGGGCTCTGACCAACTTTTAAGAACCTGAAGAAATGGCTTTTCGAGTTGGGCCTCACTTGATTAGCCTAACACTTGAAGAGTATACCCAATTACTTCAAGCCCCTTCTTTGGAAAATATATACACCCTAAATTTGGAAGTGGATCCAGTAAATGCCTTTTTAAGATTCTTCGGTATTAGAAAAGCTGAAGTGAACAAAGCCCTTAGAAGCTATAATGGTAACTGCGTCAAACTAGAAGACTTAAAAGTTTGGTTCGTCATTGAGCCTAAACCTAACCAATGAGGCATCTTCTGTGGCAATCTCAAAGATTGGGGACAAAACAGAATAAAAACTTTTATCCTGGCTACATTCGGGGTTCGTCCTATTCCCTAATGGAAAGTTCCTCATCCATTTTAGGGTCACTGAGTTAGTGAGCCAATTTCTTAAAGGCAAGTTATATGTCTCAACCCTCCTTACAAAATAGATCAGAAGCCTCAATATTTTGAAAGAAAAGAATGATGGTATACTAAAGACTAGCATAGCATTACTAACAGTATGGTTTATGAGCTACATGAAATGTTATAGGCTTAATCTAATTCGAGGAGAGTTAGCTCATAACATCGATCTGATCGATTCATTTGTCAATAAGGTCCATCTCCCAAAAGGAAAATCCACTTACTGCTGGGTATAAGTGTTGAGAAATTTCTAGTTGCTGATATCTTATGGATAACAAGATGGAGTAACTTTAAAAGGGTAATCCTAGTTTGCAAAAATAATCAAGCAATACCCTTAATTGGGATGAAATTATGCATAGGCTATTATCCTAACAATATGATAAGATAATTTGGAGGTATTCAAGATATAGTCTATAGGCCTCTATTGGATATCATGACCTTGGATTATGAGGGCCTTCAGATTTTACTATCATAGAAGATGTCCAAACTCAGGGTAATCAAATAATTATAGGAAACAAAGACTGTCGACTCAAACATCGATTTAAGAGAATGGACAGAAGAAGTGGACAAGCACCAGGTTATCATAGAATATTTGTATAATCAGCTCTATAAGATAGGTGAGATCCAGTATCGAGCACCAAAGGTCATCTAACCTACACCAGCTGAACTAGATCTTAAAGTCAAGACCTACATGGACCAAGTACAAGCCCAAGTAGAAATAATCTATAAAGAGTGAGACATGTAGGAGGATCTCTTTCAAGAATCTAAACAATGTTCCCGAGCCTTGGAACATCAATTGAGGATGACTCAAAAGAGGCTCAAAGAACTTGAAGAAATGGAAGAGCCTAGCTCAAGAAAGAAGAAGGAAGCACTAACAAGGTCCAATAGGCAGAAAAGGGAAATGCCTACCAAGTGCCAGAAGAACACTTAGAGATAGGAATACTCCTCTTAGGAAACAAATGTATTTTCTTTTAATGTAAAAGGGAACTCCAAAAAGCTACAAAAATAATGAAAATTACCATCTTGCTGGTTATTAGTCAATTCTATCTCTTTGCATCCATGTGCCATGCATTTCTTAGTTTCTCATTTGTCTCTTTTAAAAATATTTGTGTGCTAACTTGTTGAAAAGTGATCTTAATCAGGTCATCAAGATAGCTCCTAAATGTCAAACCTTCTAGAGAAGTCCTATCATAACTCATTCTTAAACTAAAATGGCCAACCAAGGAAATGACAACACTAACACCAACAACGACAATTTTAACCCCGAAGCTATTGATCCTACTAAGTTGAGGTTCCAATCTTTAGAGCGAACAATAAAAAAGATTGTAAACTAACTAAGCTTTCTTGTTAACTGCAATGCCTTGCTCAGGTGCATTGCTACATCAAACAAAGAAAGTTCTAAAGCCTGATATGGAAAGGATGTTGAAGCCCAACCCCTCGAAGCGGAAGAAGCCTACTCGAAGGTTAACCAAGCCTTCAAATCCTTTGAAATAGAAGGGGTCTTTCCAAAGGGCAACCCAATTTTCGAGTTGAATACTTACTTATTTCCAGTCAATCCAAAGCTTGAAACTAATTAAGACAGACTGAGAGAGCTTGAGAAGTGACTAACTCAACAAATTATTGAAAAAATGAAAATGCTCGAAGGGTATGATGGATTTGAGTAGGGTAGTATAACAAGCTTCTCTACCTATGATTATGGAAGCTTCTTAGAAAAATTCAAAGTACCTAACTTCAAAAAATATAATGGGACTAGATGCCCTAAGCTACACATCCGGCTATATGTACACAAGACAGGTAAGTATGTGCAATATGATTGACTTATGGTCCAAACTTTTCAAGACAACCTAAATGACCCTACTTTAACCTAGTAGGCCCAATTAGATCTGAATCAAGTGAATACATGGGAGAAGCTGGCTAGAGTATTCTATGAGCAATATAGATTCAACGTTGAAGTGGCACCAACCATGATGGATTTGGTTGCCCTAAGGAAGAGGCATAATGAATCTTTCAAAGAGTACACCCAAAGGTGGAGGTCCTTAGCTGCAAGTGTATCTACCTTTGTAATTGGGAAGGAGCTAACTGCAACTTTTATCAACACTCTTAAGAAACCTTACTTTGCTTGCTTAATCGAACAAGCCTCTTCTAGCTTTGTAGAAGTAGTGGTAGTAGAGTATCAGATTGAAAGTACCATCTCCTCCAGTAAGTTACAAGAGACATTAGACAGAAGACCACCCTCTGCTATACCCACTACCAGTAAGTCTAAAGAAGCTACTGTCAGCATGGTTAATTTGAATGCCAAACCTAATGCACGGGTCTCTTTTAGGGCAAATCCTCCACTAGCTCAACAACAATACAAAAGCCAACCATAAATTAGCAAGGCCCTAAGGCAGTTCACTAAAATACCCATCCCACTCAGTCAGGTACTTGAAAAACTAAGAAAAGGTAATCTACTCCATTCTGAGGCTCCCAATGAAAGGTACAGGCTAAGATTTTTTTATCCTAATGTAAGGTGCCAATACCATCTAGGGTAAGTGGGCCATTCGATTGGCTCATGTTAGAGCTTAGAAAACAAAATTCAAGACTTAATTGAAAAAGGCATAATCTAGTTGGATTTTATAGAGGCTCTTGCTCCAAACGTCAACAACAACCCTTACATAACCATGGGCCCATCATCAATATGATATTTGACAACTCAGAGCCCACCATCAACATGATTGATTCCAACTGAGAGCCTAAGGTTTATAGATTCTACAGACAAGAAGAGAAGCAAATTCTACAGACCAAACAGTACACCTTCTATGTGCCTGTAGCCTCTAAAAATTATAAAACTTCCCCTCTCAACTACTAAGTAGTAAACTAAGGGTAGTCAAGCTCACTTATAGGAGGGATTACTCGCTCTGGTAGAATCTATGATCTAAGGGAGGACTTGAAAAAGAAGGCTGTACAGGAAAGGCTAAATAATGAACCAGCTAAACATGAAGAAGGATTGTTTGCCTTCACCAAGATGATCAAGTCTAGTGAATATAAAGTAATGGATCAACTTATTAAGACTCTAGCACAAATATCCCTCATGAGTTATTAATGGCATTGAATCCACATTGGGAAGCTTTGTTCAGAACATTGAAGGAAATCAAGGTCCCTCGTAAAATACTGACTAAAAGGATTGGGTCTATCACCAACTCTATCCTCACTATGGATTAGATTTCTTTCTTCGTCAAAGAATTAAGTGAATAAGGTAACCAGCACACCAAGCCTCTATTCATAATAGTGAGGGTAAATAACATCATCACAACGATAGTCCTCGTTGACAACAGGTTGTCTTTAAATGTCTACCCTTTAGCCACCCTGGATCTATTAGGCATTGATACGACCACTATCAAGCTAAGTTCGACAACAGTAAGAGCTTTTGAAGGATCCGAGAGAGAAATAATAGAGGAGATCGACTTACCAGTTGATATCGACCCACAAATGTTCAACATTCATTTCTAAGTTTTAGACATTCCAAGGACCTTCAACTTGTTATTGGAAAGGCCTTGCATACATTCAGTAGGGGCCATACCTTTAAGTCTTCACCAAAAGGTTAAGTTCATCTTTAATGGCCAGGTCATTACGATTCTAGGTGACCAGGATTATGAAATTTACAAAGAGATAGCCATACCTTATATTGGCACTGAGGAGTAAGAGGACTTTGGGCTCCAAATATTTGAAGAGGTGTCCATGATCACTGATCATGGTCCAGTATTTTATAAAGTTTTGCAATAAATTACCTTTTGTCCTACAAATAATTGTACTCAAAAGAAGCTTCCTCTAAATAAGAATCATTCTCTTTTCTCTTCACTTCGTCCTTACTTACACTTTTTTTTTTTTACATATTTTCTATTTCCCAAATCTAATGCTTTGAATAAAGGTTATGGATACCTCATATAGATAGGTGATGAAAATATTGTTATCACCTTCGGCCCTACTGGGTTAGTCATTGGGAGTGATGTCAATGACCATAATGATGTGCAAGAAAGTTGGCAAAAACATGAAATGAGTAGAATTTCCATTGATAAGCCAACTGAGATAATTAATGTTGGGATCGATGACAACCTTAAGGTGTTGAAAGTTGGAGGAAATTTAAAAGAAGACCAAAAGGCAGAAATGATGACATTACTATCTAAATACAAAGATGTATTCGTACGGTCTTATGATGATATGCTCGAATTAGATCTATTGATCGTGGTCCATCGTTTACCTACACTACAGGATATCAAACCTAAGAAACAGAAGTTAAGAAGGTTTATATCGAATGTCCTGTTGAAGATCAAGGAAGAAGTCATAAAATTACTGGAAGTTGATTTCATTAAGGTATCTAATTATCCTGAATGGGTGACCAACATTGTGCCAATAATGAAGAAGAATGGAAAAGTTAGAATGTGCGTAGACTTTCGAGACCTTAATCAAGTGACCCCTAAAGATAATTTCCCCTTGCCCCATATTGGTGTCTTGGTCGATAATACAGCTGAAAACCATCTTTTCTCTTTCATGGATGGATTCTCCAAATATAATCAAATTCGAATGTTTGAAGAAGATAAAGCTAAGACAACATTTATCACAACTTAGGGCACATTGTGCTACGAAGTAATGCTTTTCAGACTAAAAAATGCTAAGGTAACTTATCAAAGTGCCATGATAGCAATCTTTCATGACATGATGCATAAAGAAGTTGAAGTATATGTTAATGATATGATTGCAAAGTTCAAGGAAGGAGAAAATCATGTGGATAATTTGAGGAGATTGTTTGATATGTTGAGAAAATTCCAATTGAAGTTTAACCTAGAGAAGTGTACCTTCAAACTGACTTCAGGGAAATTGTTATCTTTTATAATCAGCTAAAGGGGCATCGAAGTAGACCTTGATAAAGTTAAAGCAATAGTTGACTTGCCCCTTCCACATACACTCAAAGAAATCAGAAGTTTGTTGGCTTATTTAAACTATATAGCCTGGTTCATATCTTAACTCACGGATAAGTGTCGTCCCTTATTTAAGTTGCTGAAAAAGAACACTAAGATCAATTGCGATGAAGAGTACGAGCAAGCCTTTACAACTATCAAAGAATACCTCATGAACCCTCCAATTTTGGTAGCCTTAAAACCTAGGAGGCCTTTATTTCTATACTTGATAATATTACTAGAGTCCATAGGGTACATGTTCAGCCAGAAAGATGAAGAAGGAAAAGAATAGGTTATATCCTACTTGAGCAACAAATTTACTGAAGGGGAACCGAAATATTCAGAAATTGAAAGAACCTGCTGTGCTTTAGTCTAGGTAATGCATCGACTTAGACAATACACACTTTACTATTAAGTTGAACTACTGACTTCGTACAATCCCCTAAAGTACTTGGTAGACAAACCGGCCTTAATTGGTAGAATCTCATAGTGGCAAATGTTATTATCAAAGTTTGACATTATATACATGAATTGGAATTTAGTCAAAGGGCAAGCTTTAACATATCAGTTAATAGAAAATCCCTCCGATAGTACCTCCCAAGAGTACTAGTCAATTTCCCTAATGAGGATATCTTCGCAGTTAAGGGAAGTTCTGATAAAGGAGAAGATGATGAGCTACTAAAATGGAAAATGTTCTTCAATAGGGTAGCCAACATGTCTGGGTGTAGAATTGGGGCAATACTAATATCCCTTGAAGGTACTCAATACCCTATGGCTATGAGGCTCATTTTCCCATACACTAATAATATTGCCGAGTATAAAGCATGTATCATGGGACTCAAAATGACCTTAAATAAAGACATTCAAGAATTAGAAGTGTATGGGGACTCTTCACTCATTATCGATCAAGCTCGAGGAGAGTGCAAGACTAAAGATTCTAAACTAATACCTTATCACTAGCATTTGATTAAATTGATAGGGAAATTCAAAGAAATCACTTTCAATCACATACTGAGAACTCAGAATCAATTTGTTGATGCCTTAGCTACTCTAGTATCTATGATCTAGATATCTGGTAGAGTCGAGATTCAGCCCCTTATCATTGAAATTAAAGACAAGCCTACTTTATGTCTAACAATTGAGAGTACAAATGACCAAAAGCCATGGTACCATGATGTTAAGATATTCTTACAACAAGGTACATACCTTGAAGAGGCCGAGAAAAAGGATAGAAGGATGATTAGGAGATTAGCCACTCAATTCTTAATAAGTGAGCCCACCTTATATCGACACTCTTTTAATGGTACACTTTTAAGGTGTATAGATGATAAGGAGGCTAAGATTTAATGAAAGAAGTATACGAAGGAGTATGTAGCCTTCACATGAACGGTTACATGATGGTTAAGAAAATTATGAGGTTAGGGTACTACTGGTTAACAATGGAAGGCGATTGCATCAATCACGTTAGGCATTGTCACTTATGCTAAGTTTATATAAATAAGATAAATGCCTCACCTTAAGAACTACACACGCTCTTAACACCGTAGCTTTTTTCAATGTAGGGCATAGATATCATCAACCTAATCACTCCAAAAGTATCCAATAGGCATCGCTTTATACTAGTCGCCATTGAATACTTTAGCAAATGAGTTGAGGACTTATCTTACTCGAATGTTACTAAAGGGATCGTAGTTAAGTTCATCAAGAGAGATATCTTGGCCTGATATGGGACTCCAAAAACAATCATCACTGACAATGGCACCAATCTCAACAACAAGCTTATGTCAGAATTGTTTAGATAGTTCAAGGATCATTTATAGGAACTCTACTTGTTATGAACCCTAAATGAATGAAGCCATTGAAGCAGCCAACACAAACCTCAAAAGAATCATTGAAAAAATGGTTGTTACATATAATGATTGGCATGAGATGTTGCCATTTGGACTCATAGCCTATCAAACTTCCATTAGAATGTCGATTGTGGCAATCCTTACTCTTTGGTATACAATACTAAAGCAGTGTTACTAGTAAAGGTTGAGATCTTGTTGCTCAAGGTACTATCAGAAACTCAGTTGGATGAAGTTGATTAGGTAAAGAAACGTCTCGAGTAGTTGAATCTAATTGATAAGAGGAGATTGATAGCCTTGTGTCATAATCAATGTTATTAACAAAGAATGGCTCGGGCTTTCAACAAAAGGGTACAACCTTGGAACTTCAACAAGGGTGATCTAGTGTTAAGAAAGGCTCTCTCCAATGCACAAGACTTTAGAGGGAAATTTCCTCCCAGTTATAGAGGCCCTTATGTCATGAAGCAAGTATTACTAAGAGAGGCTTCAATTTTGTCTTGAATGGATAGTCCAGATTTGAGAGATCCTATAAATGCTGACACTGTAAAGATGTACTACCCATGAGCGGTCAGGAAATTTTTACGTAAAATGCGAAAATGCCAATCATTTTGAATGTCATTATGGTCTAATTTTCATTACCTATAAGCAAAGTTGGTATCCATGGCCATTATCAACGTTAGAATAATCACCTCCTCCATTGAAAAGGTCCAACTCCCTTTACTCCATTTAATCAAACCCATACACTGAAAACATGAGAAAAGTGAGATTTAAGACATTGATAATTGACAAAACTCTTTAAAATACTTTATTATAGATTAATCCCCCTCGATAGGGAGTTTTATTGTCTATTTTTCAAGGATATGCAAAATCTAAGTAAGCAATCACCCCACAGTAAATATTTATTAGTTGGGAATGAAGGCTTTGGTTCATAAAAGTTCCAAAAAGACAAAAACAATGGGTAGCATTCTACATCAAGTCAATTTCTTAATTTCTCTAAAAGTGCCGACAAAGTTTCAAACGTTTGGTATCAATATCATTCAGGTTGACCACAAAGGATCAAAGCATGAGCCAATTAATTCTAATGGGGTTTTTCAAAAAAAAGGTTT
The DNA here is from genome assembly GCA_024138015.1 of Lumnitzera littorea. NCBI lineage: Eukaryota > Viridiplantae > Streptophyta > Magnoliopsida > Myrtales > Combretaceae > Lumnitzera > Lumnitzera littorea. Next base: position 16,085,904 of record JAMXBB010000007.1, read on the forward strand.
GACAGTTTGGGTGCTATCAACAAAAGACTAGGTAAGTACTTGCACACGATGCTAGCATACTGATTTTTTTAACATTGCATTTGCATTTAGACTATGACCAATTTTTACTTCCAATAATCCTTTTGAGCCAGCCCATAAGGCACTCACTTTTTGCATTTAGTGTTTAGTCAGCCTTTAAAGACATGATCTTAACTCAAGTCTTTTTTCCATGTTCTTTTAACAAGCCTATAGGGCGCTTCTTTTTTTCAAAGTTCTTTTAGTGAGCCCATAGGACGCTTGATTTCTTTTAATAGGCCCATAGGGCCCTTTTGTTCACCAAGTTTCTTTTAGCAAGCCCGTAGGCTACTTCCCTTCATCAATTCCTTTTAGTAAGCCCATAGGGCACGGTATTAAGTCCCAGCTTAGGGTTACTAGTCCTCAAGAGATGCTCTTGCCTAAGTTAGAGAGCCTAGAGAGGTATGGCTAGGTTCTTTAGATCGATCCCAACTTATGGTTGCTAGTCTTCAAAAGATGCTCCCACCTAGGTTAGTGAGCCTAGAGAAGTTAGTGAGTCTAGAGAGGCATGACTAGGCTCTTTAGATTAATCCCAACTTAGGGTTGCTAGTCCTCAAGAGACGTTCTCGCTTAGGTTAGTGAGCTTAGAGAGGCATGACCAAGTTCTTTAAATCGATGCTAGCTTAGGGTTACTGATCACTGAGAGATGCTCTCGTATAAGTTAGTGAGCCTAGAGAGGTATGACCAGGTTCTTTAGATCGATCTTAGCTTGGGGTTGCTAGTCCCCAAGAGACGCTCTTACCTAGGTTAGTAAGCCTAAAGAGGGATAACCATGTTCTTTAGATCGATCCTAGTCCTCCAGAGACATTCCTACCTAGGTTAGTGAGCTTAGAGAGGCACAACCAAGTTCTTTAGATCAATTCCAGCATGGGGTTACTTATCCCCTAGAGATACTCCTACCTAAGTTAGTAAGCTTAGAAGGGCATGACCAGGCTTCATTTCTCCTTTTCCAACCCTTAAAGCACTTCCTCTCTCTTACAAATTTTCACCAAATCCCCAATAGATCGTGCATAGAATATCTAGTTAGTTATTTTATAGTCATCCTTAAGGCCAAATAGTTTCTCTTTGTTTCTGTGGCAAAGTTTTGTTTAAACTTCATCGCAAAGAGGGGCAACTGTAAATATCTAATTTTTTCCCTATTTATTTTATTTTATTTTTATTTTATTCCAATAGGATAAGGCTTCCTAAATTAGGAAAAACACAAAAAAAAAAGAAAATTAAAGAAAATAAAAAATATAAATTTAGAAAAATAAAGAAGAAGTTTAGAAAAATCCAAAAAAATAGAAAAATAAGGAAAAAAACATATAAGAAATGTAGGAAAAATACAAAAAGAAAAAAAAAAGAAAATAGGAAAAAGCATAAAAATTAAGAAATTTAGAAAAAATACAAAATATGGAAAATTTTAGAAAAGTCACAAAAAATAGAAAAAAAAATAGGAAATTTGGAAAATAATAAAATTTTTTAGGAAATTTAATAGAATAGATTTTAATTTTAATTGAGGAGGAAAACCGTTGGGCTTAGGCTTAGGCTTAGGCTTAAATTTGAATCTAGCCTAGGTTAACTTAATTCATATGTGTAATTTAATTGTACATATAGATAAGACACAGTCTAATGACCTAATGGATAAACATATAGACTTAGCATTGGGTTTGAGCATAAGGTCAGGAATTCGAATCTTGGTGAAGGCATACAAAAGCTTTTTATTTTTTTCAAATAATCAAGAACTGCCACATGTCAGGATCTCATTGCACTACATGTCCTAACACGTGGTAGCATTGGGTTAAATGGGTGTTGACGTGGTACCATGAGGCATGCCACATTAATAACCATGTGTCATGCCAGACACGTGGCAACATCCGATTGGTCGGCACGGTTGATGTAACGCCACGTCAGCCCCTTTTCCCTCCTTTTCCTTTCTATTTCTCTAACTTTCCATCACTTTCCCCAGATTTCCCTCTATTTCTCGTGCGAGCTTCGCCTAAGGTCCTTATTTCCAACCCATTTTTAACTCATTTTTCTGCGTGATTTCACCAAATTAACGATGAAATCACAAAGACAACATAGAACACTATGAATTAGTATAAAAAATACGTCCAAATTTGGTCTTAGCAAGGATTAAATGAGTTTTGAAAATTAAAAAAAAAAATTAAATTTTGGAAATTTTCATTCATTTCAATTTTGACTTTCCTCGCTTATTGAAGTGATTTTGTGTATAAAAAGGGCTTTAGGGAGTTCATTGGACAACACACAATCACAAACAAGAACTTCGAAAAGGATTCACGAGCTCTCTTTCTCTTCTCGTTCACTCTCTCTCTACTAAACTCTTTCTCTCTCTCTTTGATTCTGTCTCTCTTTACTTAACCATGAGCAAAACTGATCACTCGTCAAGCTTCCTTAACCTCCTAGCTCTCCAACCCAACCACAACCAATCCCCACCGTAACTGTAAACCCTACTTTTAGTAAGCCTAAGACTTGATTAAGAGTACCTTCAGAACGTTCCCAAAGATCAACCGAACCAAAAACTTAAGTTTATATTTAGGAACAAATTAAATTTTTACAATTCAAAAGCCAATTGTTGATAAAACTCGAGCTTGAAGAACTGCGAGCTCTAAAGCTACTTAAAACCCTAAACCTTAAAACTATTAAGGAATTTTAACCCTAAATAATTAATCGATAATTTAATTTGAATAATTCCATTCAACTTTAGAAAATTTCACAATTCTACAAAAATCAAATCATAAATCACAAAACAATGTAAGATAAAAATCCTAAAACAATTTTCTATAAGGCTATGCCCTTATCTTCATGCATAAGCCTTACATATAAATAATTAGACCAACCAATCACCTTAGATAAATTATCAATTGAGAGTTGGAATCATTTATCAATTGATAACTTATCAAAATCTAGTGATAAGACAATTTCCTTATCACCTATTCACTTATACTACATATGGACAAATTTTCACAAGAAATCATGAGCTTAACTTTAATAAAGGTGACAAGACCACTCCATGGCATAAAAAGACTTCCAATGGCAGATTTAAACAAGGAGGAATGGGGGGCCATACTCTTGTTTTTCAAGCATCAATCACTTTCTCTTACACATCATTATTCACCCCTTAATGCTTACATCATCAAGAGTTGCAATTGTTGACTTTTTGTAAGCTTTAAGACAACACTTCCAAGACTATTAAACACTCCTTCTCTCTCCATTTCCAACCGGCCACACTCTTCACCATTTCTCTCCCTTTCAATTTCACTTTCACTTCATCTTTCTCTCTTTTGAAACAAACATAAAAAAGGGAAACAACTTTACCCCACAAAATCCATTTTCTTCCATTTTGAAGCTTCAACTAACGGCATTTTTTTTTTCTTTGTTCATGTACCATTTTCTTTCATCATTTAAGATCATCTAAGACCATTAGAATCTTCCATAAACCCCTTTCCAAAAGACCAAAGGATTCGGGTTTCAAAAGGTAAGCAAAAAGGAGGAAGCAAAGTTAAAGGCTTAAGAGGAACCTTAGTGCACAACCACCAAACTTTGTGTTAAGGACGAGTAAGTGATTCTTGTGATGTGTGGATTAATATTTATGTTAGAAGACTTGGATTTCTTGAAGATATGAGTAAGGTTTGAGTTATTATAGCACAAAAATTCGTTTTAAGAAACAAACCCTAAAACCATTACATGAAGTTGAAATATGAGCATGTAAAGTTGGTGTTTTGTATGGACATTTGTTTAATGCTTTGAATGGAAGATTTTAAGCTAAGGAAATCTTGAAATGAGAACTTTAATGAAGGGTAAGCATGCTGGACGTGAAGGTTCCATGATCATTTGAATGTTGATTTTGTTTCCACTAAGTTAAACATGCTCAAATCTAGACTTAAGTTAAGGAAAAATCCATCACATGAAGTTTTATGAAGAAATCAACTTTGTAAAACATGAGCTATGATATGGAGGTTTTATGAAGTATAAGATCTTTTATTTCTTTATGTGGAGCATGAGTTAAAGGATCATTTGATGGAAGGAAACTTAAGTTAAGATTTATACATAAGTAGTTAAGTGCATAATCTATCACCTAAACTTAAGGAAATGATGGAATAAGTTGAAGAACCAAGTAAGGACACCTTAGGACCAACATGAACAGATCTAGAACGTAGGTAAATGAGGCCTAAAAATATGATAAAAGTGAAAGAACAAAGTGAAAAGATTAACCAAAGCAAGTATGATTAGCATACAAAGCCTAAAACTCAAAACCGGGCCTAAAACTCTCAAAACAAGCTTAGAACTCTAAGATGGGCCTTCAACAAAAATCTGACCAGCAACTTAAAGTACCAAGAGAAGTTGTTTTGAAGCCCATAAGAAATCCACCTAAGGCCCCATAAGCCCACCAAAATCATTAACTTTAGTTTGAACAAAAAACAAGCCCATTTGATAACTTAAGCCCACTAAAAGGCCCAAGAAGTCGTTGTTAGTCTTAAGAATATAAATCAATGTTGTAAATTTGATCTCAAGGAGTATTTTAAGCTTAGGATAAAATCTAAAGACCAAGCCCAAAGAATTTCTTAAGTTATTAAAAAGCCCAATTACCAAACAAGGCCCAAAAACATTCCAACACATGAGGAACGCTACTGTTCTGACCCATAGACAGAATTGTATACCTCATTTCGAAAATCTAACCTTACCACATTAAATTACACTCGAAAACGATGAAGATTGACTATAAGATCATAAAAATCGGATTTAAAACAAAAAAGTTATACGCGATTGAACTTTAGGTAAAAACCGGGAAAAATTTCAAAAACTAGTCAAGAGTATAACTTAAGGAAAACTTACATAGTTTCTTAAGTTTGTTTCAATTCCTTATAAAAAATTATTTCAATGACCAAGGGACACTATTTACGGAGACGACTTGCCTCCAGACTATTTTGATTGAACCACATGGCAGAGTGAGTAAATTCCCAATGACTCTTTACTTGATTGTGCTTGTAGAATAGATGAACCTAAACTATATATATAAATTTGGATGCTTGTGGGATATGAGAGATGCATGTGTTTGAATTTATGGATGAATGCGATGATTTTTTTTAATTATATATAATAATGGGAATTGTTTGTAATGCATATATATATGTGAATTGTATGGAATAAAATTGTTTGGTCACTCTAAAAATCAAGTTAATCACTTGTACGATTAAGAACTCAAAATGAATCATGCATTCCCCATATTGCATACGGATAACACCGACTGCCGCTTCACGTAGAAGATGGGAGGGGACTTACAGGAATACGAGTTTCCTACAGGATTGGGCACTAGCTATGCCATCATATATATATTGAGTCTCTGATCTAAGCTGATGGGCTTACTAGGCGCCGGGAGATGCCAACCGTCGGCGAGGGGCCGAATCTTGTAGCTTCTGCTTAGGGCGTGTGATTGTGGATTGCGGAGGCCACCACACCGCTAGACTTGGGATTTTGGAAATATGATTTATTATTCGGTAATGAAAGTATATATATATATATATGTATATATATACATAGTTTTGTTTTGACTTAAGCACAGTAGTGCTAATGAATTAAAACCTAAGGTCTAGAACCCGGATTTTGGTTTGGGTCGGTTAATTATCTCCAAACCCCGACTTCAGGGGGCGTAATTCTGAGTCGTATGCAGTTCCTAGGTCACTGCATGCGTTTTTGGCATACTGATTGTTCATGCATTCATATGATTGTACATATAATAAATTTCTGCTATGTGGTATTGACGAGAGTAATTATCTCACTAAGCGTAAGCTTACACCCCAACAGTTCTTTTCCTTGCAGGTTGATCAATAGTTGGGAAAGGGGATAGGAATCGAGTGCAGAGTGCTACCATTGAATCAGTATGATGAAAAGCTTGTGTAGTTAATTCGGAATGCTCCGAAAAACGACTAATGTCTCATTTAAGTTTACTATCTTTAATAAGTTTAGAATTTTCGAAAATTGTCTATCCTATGTCATTATTTTGGTAAAGGATACCGATTCTCTGCGGTTCTGAGGAATTTTGGAAAAATGGGATATCCATAATTATATATATTATATAATGAGTCAATGAACTAAAATTGAAGACTCTAGTAAACAACTATTTAGAGTCTTGCAATCTCTGACTTGCAAGGCGATTTTCTTATCATGGGTGCACACGTGATATGGAAATTTTAGGCAATACTACTAGGCCCCTATTAAGGTCGCCACAGTACCTCTTAGTGGCATTTCCATAGTTACCACCACCAAACCTTAGTCCACCACAACCCCAAGCTTAGAACACCATCTTGACCCTCATATTGAGCCGAACCAGCACCTCCATGAAACTCACAGCATCTAAAAACCTAAGACTTGACCACTAATTGAGCTCCAACAAACCTTGAAAACACCACCTAAGCATTACCATCAGCGATCGCAATCGAAAACCACCTAAATGACCACCCTAAGTCATGACAACTTCCCTACCCCCACTATTACCAATCCAAAACACATAAAACACTCCTCCCTCGCTTGTTTTAGTTGTTGAAACAAGTCAAGTCATGCCTTATTGCAACTGCTGCCATTGGATGACCTTGGAGCTCGATCTGAATCTGAGTTGGACCTAAGTTTAACCCAAACTCCAACCTGAGATCCAATCCAGTGCTCAAACTGACCTGAGTCTTGATTTAACATCCGATTTGTGTTTATTTTCCATTCGACTTATTTATTTCCTTTTATTTTGTTTGTTTGATTTTGTAATTTTTTTTTTAATTTATGTACATGTATATTGTAATTCCAAAAAAAAAGAAAAAAGAAAAAAGTAGTTCATTTATTTATTTATTTTTTAGTTTAATAAAAATAAAAATAAATAGAATAAAAAATAATATAAAAATTAATAAAAATAAGTAAATAAGTTAAATTTTTTTAACACTTAGAAAAATCAGGCTTTCCAAAATAAATAAAAAAATAAATGGATTATTTTTTTTAAACTTAGGACCCTTTAGAATGTTCCAAAAAAATGAAATTTTTGATTTAGGACCTTTTTTAAAAATTTTCTTATATAAACCAAATTAGGTTAAATAACATAAATCCGGCATTTTCAAAATTAAAATCAACTTAACCCGCTAAAGTCTTATAAAGAGAATTATGGAAGTCTGATTTCGAATAGTCGTATGTAAGTACGCGGCAACTTAAAATATGGAAATTTTTATTTTTTTTCTATCTTTGTAAACATTGATTCAAATTAATTAAATTAGTCGCATGTAACATGATTAGTCATTTAGAAATTAAAAAAAGGGTATTATTGAAAGCAAATTGAAAATTGGAAAATTAAAAAGTGGTACCCATTTAAGGTTTAATAGGATAACCCTTGGATTTAGATCTTTTATTTTAGAAAACCGTTTTGAAAAATTGATTTTTTTGTTAAAAACTAGTAGCTAAGTTATAATTAATCTACCTAATTAGTTATAACTTAACTTTTTTCCAAACTCTAGTCAGGTAGTGACTCTAAGGCATTTTCAAAATACAAAAGAATCGGTTTTTCTTTAAACCCCAATCTAGGGTTAGTATTAAATGAGTAAGGCTTATTACTGATTGATTTAAAAAAGACTTAATTTAAAAAGAACCAGAAGGAAAAAGAAACAAGCTCGAAAGGGACATTTTTGCTTGACCCCTTTCTAACATGCTATGCATACTTCAAGAGGTTATCACTCACAAGTTGAATGTTGATCTAAACATGAAGGTTGTACAATAGAAGAAAAGACATTTCGCTCTAGAAAGCCAAGCTACAATTGAAGAGGATGTATAGAAGTTATTTAAGGCGGACTTTATTAGAGAAAAGCCATACCCTACATGGCTCACAAATTATGTGTTGGTAAAGAAAGCAGATGGGAAATGGAGAATGTGCATTGACTTTACTAACCTAAACAAAGCATGCCTGAAGGACTGTTTTCCCTTACCTCGAATAGATTGGATGGTTGATTCAACCTTAAGGAATACCTTATTAAGATTGGATGCATTCTCCAGATAAAATCAAAGCAACATGCACCCCTCTAATCATGTACGTACCTCCTTCATTAACAACTTTGGAACTTATTATGGGTGATGCCATTTAGATTGAAGATTGCAGGAGCAACATATCATAGATTAGTTACAAAGATGTTTAAACCTCAATACATAGAAATATTAAGGTTTACATATATGACATGATAGTGAAGAGTAAGATGAATGACTACCATCTAGTCGATCTCGAAGAGACTTTCGAGACTCGAAGAAGATATAACATGAAACTAAATCCACAAAAATGTGTATTCGATGCTTCCTCAAGGAAGTTCCTAGGTTATATGGTGACACCAGTGCAGAATTGAGGCTAATCCAAAAATGTATCAACCCATCTTGGACACAGAGTTACCAAAATCTATTAAGGAGGTCCAAAGGCTAACTGGTTTAGTGGCAGCATTGAATAGGTTTGTTTCAAAAAGTACGGAAATGTATGTGGAATTCTTCAAAGTTTTAAGGAACTAATTTGAGTTCTTATGGAATGAGGATTGTGAGAAGGCTATTAAAGCCTTGAAATAGTTTCTAGCAAAACCCTTGATCTTGTTAAAACCTATAAAATGACAAACATTCTATTTCTATTTGTTTGTAAGTGATTGGGCCCTCTCCTTTGTGCTAATAGGGTAGAGGGATGAGTGCATAGACCAGTTTATTATGTAAGTCATGTCTTACAAGGGCTTGAATTAAGGTATATGAAGTTGGAGAAGTTTGTTTTGGCCATAGTAGTCACCACTAGAAACCTCTAATTATGTCAAGTTGTAATATTGATTGACTAAGCCTTGAAGCAGGCTTTACATAAGCTTAATGCCTTAGGTTGTGTGGTAAAGTATGCTTTAGAGCTTAGTGCCCCCGATATTTAATATTGACTAAGAGAAGAGTACAAAGCTCAGATCTTGGTGGATTTCATTGTTGAATTTATAAGGTTAAAGAGTTCTAAATTAAACACGGAGCAATCGACTTGGAAATTACACATGGATGGTTTGTTAACTAGCAAAGGAAGTGAAGCAGGATTAATCCTTATAAGTTCAATGGGATCTTGGATCTCATATGCTCTAAAGTTTAGCTTCCCAACTAGTAACAATGAGTTAAAATATCAAGCATTGTTAGTTGGGATGAGGTTGGCAAGGAGGTTGAAGTGAGGTGTTTGAACATATTTTTTGATTTCCCATTGCTAGTTAACTAAGTCACATGAAACAATATGGCTAAAGATGAAAGTATGATCAAATAATTAAAGTCAGTGAAAGATTATGGATTGAATTTTGAAGATTGGCAACTGATGAAGATACCGAGAGTAGAAAACTATGCTGCAAATAAGTTGTCCAAATTAGCCTCTACAGGATTATCGAATTTGGAGGAAAGGATCTTCATTTAATATTTGCTTAAAAGGAGTATAAAGTTGTAACCACCAGAATGCCTAGAGATCTAATAGAAGGACCTAAAATATTGTCGGATGGATTCGATCATAGAGTATTTGGAGAAGGAAATTTTGCCTCATGACATTAAGGATGCCTGATGACTTATTTACAAAGCGACATTTTACATTAATTGATGGGAACTTATACAAGATAGGCATGAGTATACCTTACTTACAATGTCTCTAGCCATCTAACGCGCGATAAGTACTATCCAATCTGCACTCTAGGGGCATGTAGTAATCATCTTAGAGTAGTAGCTCTATATGTTTGAACTAAGGTATTGGTTGCCAACTATGAGAAAAGATACTCTTGGTTTAGCCCAAACCTACGATCAGTGTCAAAGGAATACCCCTATTAAGAAATCTTCGAGCTCATGTCTAATCCTTCTTATTAGTCCTTAGCCTTTTGCCCAAAGGGGATTGGATATACTTGGTCCATTTCTAAAGACAACCAAGCATAGGAGGTACATCATTATCGTAATTGATTATTTCACAAAATGGATTGAAGCTAAGGTTGTAGTGAGCATTACCGAATGGAGCATTGAGGTTTTTATGGTTAGTAAAATTCTAACTAGGTTTGGGATACCATATGCGATTATAACAAATAATGAGCTGCAATTTGACAATGACAAGTTTAGAGAATTCCATAAATCTCAAAAGATCAAACTATGTTATACATCTGTTACGCACCCCTAAAGTAATGGTCAAGTTAAGGTAGTGAACAAGGTAATTTTACAGAGTTTGAAGAAGAGGGTAAACTGAATTGGTAGTAAGTGGGTAGATAAACTACCAAATGTTTTGTAAGGGTATAAGACTACCTAAAGGACTTTAATAGGTTGCACTTCATACCAATTGGCTTTTGAGATAGAGGTAGTATTGCCAATTGAGTTGCAAATGGAGAGCGCAAGAGTTTATGCCTACAAGTGAGACATTACTCCAAGGGTAGACAAGGTTGGCTATACTTGAGGGGATGGGTCCAAGCTTAAGGAAAGCTTGAAAGGAAGGGGGAAATGTACGAAACAAGCAAAACCTATGAACAAATCCAAAGATATGACGTACCAAGGAACACCATAGACTCATGAACCAGCTTAATATGACGTATGAGCTAAATCAATGAGGCCACTCATCATCCATCCTTGCTTACGGGTTAGGATAAAAGTTAAACAAGTAAGCTTAAGTTAGCTCACAAGAAGAAAATAGGATCCAGTATATTAAATGATTCAAGATATGATGCTGTAGCTACATATTACAAGGGTATCTATACCTGAAAATGTAAGGCATCCTTGCTAAAAGTGGAAAAGACAAAAAGAGTATTGTCTAAAAGAGGTAAAGTACAAGGAGTGTAAAAGGGTACAAAAGAAAAATTAGAAAATAGGTGATTCGTACAATAGATTCCATCACATGGGAGGCTTGGATATGTGGTTGGTAGGTATTAATAGGTTACAAAAGGAAATAGACACAGTTATACAAACATTCTGGCTAATACTAAGCTAACTTATAAACTCTCTTGTGATAGGTGAGGGAGTTAAGCTATTTAACAAGCATTTTTTAGGTCGGCATTCAAAGATCATAATTACGTCTGGGACATGTTCCGAACTGTGACCAAGAACAGATAAGGCCAATCATTGGATGAGTCCAAGCTTGCAGAAAGCTTGAAGGAAAGTGTTGGGGAATGGCACAAAAAAGGATGAATGCGAATGAAAAAGTAAGCAAAACCCATGAACAGCTTCAATGGATATGATGTATCAATAGAACTTCCAAGGACTCATGGCACAATTCGATATGACGTACGAATCAATCTAGTGATGTAACTTACCACTTAGCCCTACCTAGGGGTTAGGATAAGAGTAAAGTCAAGAGTAAACGAGTAGTATTTATGTAAGGAAAGAAAAACACTTAAGTGTATTAATCTTCAATCCTATCTTTACAGCTACAAGTATAGGGGTATTTATACCCATAAGTTAGGGTAACTTGCCCGAAATGGAAAAGACAAAAAGGGCATTTCCTACGAAAGTAATGTACAAGACTTCAAAAGGGTAAAAATGAATATATAAGGAAAGCAATCATTGGTGCAATGGATTCTACACATGATACCGTACACGTGGCGATGCTGTATTGGTAATGCCATTGGAAGATGTAGACAAAAAGTATGAATAGCTTGCTTGTCCGAGTAGGGGTGGCTTCATCAGTCCAGACTCTTTCTTTCAGCATTTCAGTAGGGGTGCAACCGAGTAAGTGATTAGCCAGGCGTGTGTGAGAATGAAGATGGGCTATTGTCTCAGCTTTCTACTTCTCGACACACAACATGCGAGAAATAGGCAATTACTCGACTTAGCAGGCAAAATGGGTCAACAAAGAGATACTCAACCTCTACATGAGTTGATTAGATCAGGGAGATTCGTCTTGCCAGTCTCTCTAGTCTTTAGGCTTAGTTGTGGGTCAGTGGTCTGGCAGCTTGATTCCCATCATTCCTTCTGGGTTGTTTTGGATTTGGGATCAAATCTAAATGCTCTTCGTTCAACTCTCCATTAAGGTGATATGGACTGAGGTTAGTAATGTTGAAGGCGTTAGAAACCCCATAGTCCTCGGGCAACTCCAATTTGTAGGCATTGTCATTGATCTTCTAGAGGATTCTGAAAGGTCCTTCGACTCTTGTAGATAATTTGTTCCTTCTCTTGTTCGGGAATTGTTCCTTGTTGATGTATAGCCATACTAAGTCTCCTAGCTGGAATTGTTTAACTGTCTTACCCTTGGTCTTCTCCTGCATTCTTCTAGCAGCTTGGTCGATATGCTGAGTGACTTTATCATAGATGTGTTGGAGGGATCGTGCTTTAACCGAGGCATCAAGGTCCTCTTGCATGGGTATAGGTACAAGGGTATGGTCGAGGGGCAACTCAGGATTGAAACCATAGGCTATTTTGAAGGGAGTCTACTTAGTGATCTCATGCACTGTTCAGTTGTAATCAAACTCGACCATTGGTAAGCAAATGTCCCACTCAGCCAAGTTCTTGCCCACTACAGCTTAGATCATTGATCCCAAAGTGTGATTGACTACCTTTGTTTGGCCATTAGTTTGGGAGTGATAGGAAGTACTGAATAGTAGTTTGGTCTCCATCCGATGCCACTAGGTCCTCCAAAAATGGCTTAAGAAATCGAGTCTTTGTTGGTGACTACACTTCTTAGCACACTGTATATCTACACAATCTCCTATAAAAAAAGAGAAGCAATAGTCAAAGCATCAATCCATGAAGTGTACCATTTTACTGAATCGATCCACAACAACCATTATAGAATCTTTGCCTCAGGTAGTTCGCAGTAGTTCGAAAACAAAGTCCATACTCAATTTAGTCCATGACTTTATCAGGACAAGCAAAGGCATTACTTTCCCTTACTCAGCTCGGTACTTAGCCTTCTTGCAAATGGCATAGCTTTCAATAACTCAATGCACATCTCTTTTTATTTTCGGCCAAAAGAATCAACCATTCAACAATTTACAGGTCCTTCTTTCTCTAAAATGTCTAGAAAGTCCTCCATTATGAGCTTCCCTGATCAACAATTCTCGTAGTGAACAAGTCGACAAGCATAATTTTCCACTTCAGAATAAGTAACCATCCTCTACATAATACTCATCCACTATTCTTCCATCAACGCATCATATGATTATGGGTCCAAAGTGTGGATCCTCAGAATACTGCTCTTTGATACTTGTAAACCCAAACAACCTGGTTTGTAGTTCGATTAAAAGCACATGTCGCCTTAAAAGATTATCTATAACTACATGACTCTTTCCCTACTTATATTTAATCACAAAATTGAATCATTCAAGGAATTCAACCCATCTTACCTGCCGCTTCAACAACTTCGTTTGACTTCAGAGGTACTTTAGAGATTTGTGGTCAATGTAGATGACAAACTCTCTTAGCAATAAATAATGCTGCCATACTTGCAGTGCTCAAATTAGTGATAAGAGTTCTTTGTCATATACAAAGTAATATAATTGTGATCCTCTAAGCTTTTCACTGTAGAAGGTAATTGGTCGACTTTCTTACATTAAGATAGCACCTATTCCAATGCTTGACGCGTTACATTCTAACTCAAATATTTTCTTGAAGTTAGGTAGAACTAATATCGGGGTGAAGGTCAACCTTTCTTTTATTTCGGCAAAGCTCTTCTCCTCCTTTTCTCCTCATCGGAAGTCGATGTCTTTCTTTGTTAGCTTTGTAAGTGGTGTAGTGAGGGTGCTAAAATTCTTGATGAATTGTCTATAAAATAAAGCTAGTCCATGGAAACTTCTCACGTCAGCATAAGTAGTAAGAGTTGGCCACTCTATAATTGCTCAAATCTTCTCATTATCCACTTATAAGCCTCTTCCACTGACTACATAGCCTAAGAATACCACTTCCTCCTAGCAAAAGCAATACTTTTTGAAATTGCCGAATAATCTCTCGGCATAGAGGGTATCCTGAACAATTCAGAGGTGTTCACAGTGACTCGGCATGTTATTGCTGTAAACTATGATGTCGTCAAAGTACATCATGACACACTTCCTGATCATTTGTCTCAATACATGATTCACTAGTCTTATGAAAGTGCTTGGGGCATTCGACAAGTCGAAAGGCATGACTATCCATTCATATAATCCATGTCGAGTCTTAAATACCGTTTTCCATTCGTCTCCCAACCTCATGCTAATTTGATGGTAGCCAAACTTAAGATCAATCTTCCTAAAAATCTTGGCTCTACTCAATTCATTTAGCATATCTTCCAACCTCGAGATAGGATACCTGTACTTAATAGTAATCTTGTTTACAGTACGACTGTCTACATACATCCATTAAGTTCCATCATCCTTCAGCATTAGAAGGGTTGGTATTATACAAAGGCTGAGGCTTTCCCTCACATATCCTTTCTCTAACAACTCATTAACTTGTTGTTGGAGCTCAACAACTTGTTCAGGATTCATTTGATAGGCTGACTTATTCGGTAGTGTGGCACCGGGTACTAAGTCAATGCAATGCTTTATACCTTGAATTGGGGGGTAACTCCTCAAGTAACTGTTCTAAGAATGGATAGGCATATTCGTCCAACAACTCTTTGATTTCTTAGGGTAGTTTACCCCACTCCTTCATTTCTAATAAGTGCTTGACTAACATGAAGGTCAGCTCGTTAGCATTGATGGCCTCTCGAAGCTCGGCTCTACTCATTACTAAAGCCTTCTATGATCCGTGAGCAAGTTTTGTATGCAACTTGTTAACTTCTTTCTGCGGCATCGAGTTTAGTATGATCTTCCAGCCATCCTTCTTGAACAAGTACGTATTCTTGTAGTCGTCATGGATAACTTTTCTATCAAATAGCCATGGCCTACTTAGTAACACATGGGAAGCATACATGGGCAGTACATTGCAGAGAATCTAATCTGAGTAATTCCCTATAGTGATTGGAAATAGTATTTGTCAAGTGACATGTAGTGTTCCTTTCTCACTCAACCAATGCAATTTTTATGGCCTCGGATGTGTAACAGTTGGCAACTTTAGTTTTGAAATAAGATCAGCTGATGCTACATTAGTGTAACTTCCACTGTCTACAATAAGGGCACACACTTGATTATTCACTTTACATGTGGTATGAAATAAATTCTCCCTTTGCTCTTCCTTTCGTGAGGGTTCTATATTCATTGTACGATGAACAACCATGATCAATTGGTCTAAGTCCTCAGCAAACACATCTTCTTTAATCAATTCTTTCTCAACATTTTCTTTCTCGATAGGGATCTCCTCCTCCTCAGGTTCTTCATCTATATTGCTGCCTCTAGCTTCGAGACGTCTCTTGCAATGACCATTGTTTGTCGGTTCGGGCACTAAGCAACTATGTGTCTGAACCCTTAGCACTTGAAGCCTTTGATCTAGCTAGTCTTCCTACTAGACCCTTACCCCTTTTCATAAGTTCAAGTCAGCACTTTAGTGTCAAGTTAGCCCTTCAGTTCGGCTCGAACATCCATCTTTTGGCTCGGCTCAATATTAGATTGACTTCGGTGACTCGCCTATCCGGGTCGACTAGTCAGCAACTGTGAACCCCTAAAATTATCAACCTAGCCTTAGTAATAGACTCAATTATGTTAGACCATTTAGGAGTCGACAAGGCTAATGAAAGTGAAAACTCTAAAAGAATTACTCAACCGCGTAAAGAACTTTTCTACCCTAAATGTTTCTAAATGCTAAAGATTTATTCAAAAGTGATAGAAACCCTAAAAATGATTATCCTAAAAACACATGTGCACTAATCCGACATGATATACCCTAAAACCCTAATTGATAATATAATGCCCATCTTTTGTCCAATTCACTAGTAAAGGGTTAGAGATGACCCTTAACTATACTTATATGCTTTGAATCCTTAGGTGATCCATTAGAAATTAAGATAATGAGTCGTAGATTATATTCACTTCTTAAGTAAGTGATTAAGATAGTTTCACTTAGAGTTAGGATAATAGTTGAAGATTAGGTTTATGTAGTGAACCTTAACACTTAAATTGGTACTTTTTGCATTTGTTATTCAAAGTAGTTTATCAAATGAGATATATAGGCTATAAAGACCTAAAGTAAGATCTCATTAGCAATGTTTACAAATCAATTTATCAAATACTTCATTTCCCCTCATTTCCTTCATTTTTCCTCTAATTTCCCTTAATTACCACATTATGTGCACAAAATTAAACATACTTAAGGAATGTTGACCAAGATAATGCATGTTGACCAAAGTCAAAGGGTTGACCAAGTCAACAAATGTTGACTAAAGTCAACATTTTGAAAAGTCAAAAGTCTTAAGAGATAAGGAAAAATATCTTAATAACTTAATGATGATTTTCTTTTCTTTTCATTTTGATTTTTCTTTCCTCTTCTTGCAATTGTTGCCGTCCACAATTTTGCTCCTTAGGCCCCACCATTTGTTGTCTTCCATAATTGAAACAAAACAAAAGAAACAAAAGAAAATTCTCCATTTCATGCCGTGAGCTCCCCCTTCACTTTCACTTTCATCCTTTTGCCTTTTGTCTCCTTAAACATCAACACAATTAAAGGTATGTTCTTAAGTTATTTTATGTTACTTTATGTTATTCATTAGTTAGTTAATTAAGTAGATTAGATAAGTAGTTAAGTGTTTAGTGAAGTCTTGAAGAGAAGAAAACAAAGTCTCCATCTTTAAGTGTAGAAAGTGATGGATCATGAAGGAAATGGAAGAAATACATGTGTATGTACTCTTAGATGTGTATACATAAAGAAATACCAAAGGAATACAAGTATATGAACCTTTATACATAAGTATGTATCACGTACATATCTAACTATATATGTGTATATTATACTAACTACATGCATAGAAATGCAAAAGGATGAAAATTGAGAGGATTTTCTTAAGGGAAAATTTGGCATACGAAATTTTAGTATAAAAATACGTATTTAACCGTATAGGTATATGAGTAGAAATACATGTATAAATATGGTATAAGTATATGTAGATGTATAAGTATATGTATGTATAAGGTATATGTACATAAGTATAAGTATAAGACATATATACATAAGTATAAGTATAAGACATAAGTATAAAGTAAGAAATAAATGTACATAAGACATGTACATGTGACATAAGCATGATGTAATGCTTATGTAATCAAATGATGAGGTAGATGATGACATAAGCATGTAAGGACATAAAGAAAAGATGACATAAGCATATGAAGGCATAAAGAAAGGATGATGTAAGCAATGACATAAACATAAGTTTAGAAAATGAGAAAAATAAGAAAATGTAGATAATTAGATACTAAAATTAGTAAATCTTAATACATCTTGTAAACTAGATTATACCTAAATCAGTACATGAATTAGTAATGATAAAGTAAATTCCTTAATTATAAGAATTTAAGGAATAAAGGTTATAAATATAAGTAATAGCAATACTTAAGTATTATAGCTAAAAAATTTCTATAAAATTAGTTCATAATATAAAATAGGGGTCTTAACGTCCAAAACAAACATTACCGTATGAATATACGTTCGAAAACGATGAAAAACGACAATAAATTCATAAATATCAGAAATGAAACGAAAAAGTTATATACGATTGAAAATAAAGTCTAACCGGGTAAAAGTTGATAATAGTCTAAGTAGATTAGGTAATTAAATGTTTAGAAGTATTAGTTAAATTAGTTACTTACTAGTCTTATCAAATCGTAATGATCAGGTGACTTTGAGGAGCGTGAGGACCTCCCAATCGACTACTACGATTAGGGCAAATCACCATGGCCGAGTGAGTATTTACCCAATGATTCCATGCTTGTTTTGTGATTGTAGATAGTGGACTTAAATATTATTGTTAATTGATGATTGTGTGGGGTTTGGGAAATGCTTGTGTATGCCGGTATGTCTTGAATTGTGAACTTATCTTAAATATTGATAATGCTATGTTTGTTGCATGGTAGTATAGAAAATGATTGTGTGCACAATTGGATGGTCATAGCATAATTTGAACCTAATTATCCTCGGCCTATAAAAAGAAATTGAGACATGCATTAACATGCATAGCATGGATACTATTCCGGCCGCCACATCACACGGAGGTAAAGAGAGGCCATTCGGGGGTTGATATTATTTATTTATTTGGTTCTGTACGGTGCACTCGTACAAAATGACCTTACCCTGGCCCGCGGGAATACTAGGCGTTGGAGGCGCCAACCGCCTGGCTAAGGGTCGAGTCTAGAGGCCTCCGTTTAGGGGTGAGTGTGGACTGCGGGGGCCCACTCATAATTATACTAGAACTTGGGTTTTCTGAAAATAAAAGAATTATTTGATATAAGTACGGAACGTGGGGTTCCGTAGTAAAGTAAGTTCTAGTATAATACCCAGATCTGATTGGTGCCGTGTATACTCCAACCCTGACTTCGGAGGGCGTTAAATCTGAGTTACATATATGAACTAGTTAATTATACGTATTGTTTGGCATTCTGGTTGATCATTCATTCATATGTTTGAATATAATGTATTTATAACTTGCTTGTGGTGTGGCTGAGGGTTTTGCTCACTAAGCTTAGGCTTATACCCCTTTAGACTTTTGTTGCAGGATAGCCTGTTCGTAGAGAAAGGACGAGGGATGCCACAGGTTAGCCTAGGGATTTAGGCAAGAGCGAGCTGCTATGTGTACTGAGAGAACAGTTTATGTAGACTTCTACTTGTGTACTTTTGTTTATCTTATTATATTAGACCTAAACATACTTAAATGTTGTGTAATATAAGCTTTGTAACTTAAATTTTATATAAATATGTTTGTGTAATGATATCATGTGAGTCTGGATGTTCTTTGGAAACCAGTGGTTGTAGAGCCTTGTATATTGTGTGAAGAGTTCTTGATTGGAAGGGTAACCAATCAGGGGTTCTTTGTACAGTATACGGCGTCTGCCACGACTAGGCCGTCCTCAGTTCGTGACAGCAACTTCATTGATACTCAATTCCTTCTTTGCCTTTCTACTTACTAGGCCATTCTGATGGTCTCATCCATTGTTGTAAATCACTGGAGTTTTACAGTGTCTTGAATGTCACCTCTCAACTTAGTAATGAATCTTGTAATTGTTTGGGCTGGTGATCCTCCCACTTCGCAACGAATCATAAGCATTTAAAATTCCTGAACATAATCATCAATAGTTTGGCCTCCCTGCTTCAGCTCTTGAAGCCGAGTGAAAGTATCTTAAACACTAATGGAACTTCTAAGGACTCATGGCACAATCCGATATGACGTATGAATCAATTCGATGAGGTTATTCATCACCTAGCCTTACTTAAGGGTTAGGATAAGAGTGATACTGAGAGTAAACAAACATGTGGTGGAAGAATTTCTAGGCTATGAGGAGATAAGAGGGTTACTAAGAGATCAATACTTAGCCTGAGATGAAGAGAGTACTCAGAAACAGGTTCATAACAGAAACTTATCTCCAAGATACTTTCACTTAGCTTCAGGAGCCGAGATAAGGAGGCCCGACTATTGACAAGTATGTTCAAGAATTTCAAATGCTTATGATCTGTTGCAAAGTGGAGGAACCACCAACCCGAATAGTTTCAGGATTCATCACTAGGTTGAGAGGTGACATTTGAGACATTGTAGAATTATAGTGATTTACAACAATGGATGAGACCATCAGAATAGCCCAATGAGTAAAAAGGCAAAGAAGGAGCCGAGTACCGACAAAAATGTCGACTAGCCAACCCAGACAAGCAAGAGCCGATCAAAAAGGCTGACCAGACACTGAAGTATTGACCTGAACTTTTGAGAAAGGGCAAGGGTCTGGTAAGAAGATGAGCCAGATCAAGTTCTTCAAATGTTAAGGGTTCAAATACATGGCTGCTCAATGCCCGAACCAATAGACAATGGTCATTAACGGAGACATCCTGAATTTAAAGGTAGACAACAAAGATGAGGAACTCGAGGAGGAAGAGATCTCTACCAAGAAAGAATTGATTGAAGAAGATGTGTTTACTGAGGACTTAAACTAATTGATTATGGTTGTTTGGTGCACAATGAACGTAAAACCCTTACGAGAGGAAGAGCAAAGAGAGAATTTGTTTCATACTACATGAAAAGTGAATAATTAGGATTGTGCCCTCATCATGGGTAATGGAAGTTTCACCAATGTAGCATCAGCCGATGTTATTTTAAAACTAAAGTTACCAATTGTTGCACATGCAACGACCAGCCTTGTTTATTCTTGGTCATGATTCGCTATAATATAACCCACCTACGAACACAATACGTCTTAATACTTCACTTGATATAACGTACAAGCTAATGTCATGGTCCACCTGCTATTAACCTTGAGTTACTCAACAAGATTAGATAAGAGTGTAAGAAAATGAACTTGGAGAGGGTATCTCGCAAGAACAGAATATTTGATGTATATTTATCTAGTAAGATAATTCCAGCTTGCAAGGAAAGTGGATTATTTATAGTAAGTCTCTAAGACATCATTACAAATAAAGAAATTACAAAAAAACATACAAAAAGGAGATTCCTAATACATATGAAAAAGGGTAAAAGGGGCAAAAGACAAAAAGGGAAAAATAGTACAATGTTAGATGAAGAGAATAGGTGGCAGTGCAACACTGGTTCCGTACAAAGATTCTCTGAGCACAGCAAGTGAGAGGAGTCAAGATGTTGTGGTAGCAAAGAGGTCGAGACGAGAAAGGACATCGTGAGAGTTAGAAGGAGGTTAAGAGAGAAGTACTTGGTATAAGGAGAATGTCTCGTCATTCAGTAAGAATCTCTCAATAACTGGAGGTTGGATCACCTAGCACAAAAGGGAGAAAACAGAGTAGGGTGTAACCTTCTAGAATTTTCAAGGAATTTAGCTATCCTTCTTTTGCATATAGTTTGTCATTGTCAGCAAGTTGATGAGAGAGAATTCTTTAGGTGAGGGATTAGAGGCCTCAGAGCTGTATGCAAGTAAGAGGACTAGAGGTTAGTAGCTCATCACAAATGCAATAACAATGAAATGAGAAAACTATTTTCACTCAATTTCTAATGTAGTTTCTAACAATTTGTATGAGAGAATTTTTGAAATTCAATTCTGATCTTCAACGTACTATGCACTCTCATATAACAACTAGCAATGGCTAGTTCCAGATTTTTCCCCAAGATATCTTTATTCAAACACAATTGGTTTTGTTGTTGTAGAAATATCCCATGAAAATAGGAACCAAAAATTTGAAAACTTGAATCAAGTTGATCTTGATTTATTTCTTTACCAAATTTGAGTCATTTGACAGTTGTTGCATGTAATGATATGCTCTAATCCTCTTTTGATTACAAGGAAATTCAAAAATCACACTTCAAATATTATGGATAAACATGAAAAGATATGGTCAAATCTTCATATATCTTGTTCTTCAAGAGTAGTCCAGCACTTGATAATAGCTTATCTGATATTTGCCATGAACAAATCTATTGCCTTTTTCAATATCTTTATTTGAATTGTGAAATAAACTCTTGTAAAAAGCTACTTAAATTTATCTACAATATCTACACTTATCTTCAGCAAAATATCTTGAAGTTCTTAAATTATTGTCAACAAAATAAGCTGCAACCTTGTCTAAAAAAACTTGTAAAAATCAGCACTGAATTCTTAAGTTTTCGAGCATAGCTTTATCTAATAAATCCTCATAAATAATATGAATTTTATCCAAACTTAATATACAGCACTAATGTAGCATATCATTTTACGATTAATGTCCTTAATGTAATTAAAACTTGACCAAACTTACTAAGAATATTAGAATACATTCTTTCCAAAATATATTGATAAAACATTCCACAAATCTAATTCTTGAGCAATAAAAAGAAACCAACTTAAAATCCCTATGGACTTAGCCATCTTTAGTTGAACAAAATTGAACACATTACCCAAATATGTCCAATAAAGTGGAGCTAGGCCTTCTGCATAATTTTCCAACTTAACTTATACAAATTATTAAGAAAACAGCTTAGGAATAGCAGTTGATCTCAATACTGTACACAATCTGTATTATTCTATTTTTTTGCTAATATACTTTCCAACACACATTCTAGTATACATTCTAACCAACACAAATCCAAACTTAATTTTCTTCCTTGAATTGATTTCATTTTAAAATTGACCTACACACTTGTTGTTCTTGTTAAATACATTTTAGCCTTTTTCTACTGTGGTTTCTTTTAGAATTAATCAATGTTATATCATAATATATCTACACACTTCATAAACATATTAGTGATAACTTATCATATGTTTTGTTATTATCAAAACCAAATTAGGAGACTTAACGAAAAGGAAAGGAAATTATTAGTCTAAAGCTTGAATGGAAGAGACATCCTAAGTATATGGGCCTTCAGTTCTGTCTGGTTGAGGATAGGTTGAAGGATTAGGAGCTGTTACTTATAGGACTTTAGAAGTCCCATCTTGCCCTTTAGTGTTAGTAAGATTGGTTATGGGGGTACCTACATCCTTTACTACCTGTTCTTCCACCTCAGCTTCTTCCTTATTAACCTCTTCAGCCTAGGCTTGGGTATCTTGTGCATGCTTAGCAAAATTTAAGCAACTATGGTTGTACTTAGGGTGATGGATTAGAACTTCTCCTCGAGCTAAGTTGATCCTATCTAACACCTTTTTGGTGCATTATTCCTTTGTATTCTTCTCTCTCCTGAATGTCCTTATAGGCTTTATCATAAGCCCTTTAATACATGGAACTCTGCTTCCTCTCGAATTTATCCATTTTGATCTTTAACTCTTCATATGAGCTCTGTAGATGAGTGACCTCCTCACTATGTTTGCTTTTGAGAGTCTCAACCTCATTCTGTGTTCCCTAGAGGTCAATCACGAGTTAGGAATTCTTCTTTTGCTCCTTTGTTAGAGTTGCTTCTCTTAGATTCATTGAACATTCACTTAAGCATTTTCTTCCTAAGCTTTGGCCTCTCTTTCATCCTTTTCCTTACAAACCTTAAGATTGTCTTCAACTTTCTACTTCTCTTCCTTTAACTTAGCTTTCTCGACACCCCACTTCTCTTGTAAGTTCTTCTTCTCAACCTCTATACTAGTCACTTGATTTTTTTTCCTTTTGATCAATCTAGAGAGGAAAAAAGGGGAAGTTATGATCTTAAAGGACTACAAAGAAATCCGAAAATAGATCAGAATAGGGGACTTACAACATTCTTTTCCCTAATTAAAGCCTATACGAACATTAACAGTCATTGAGAGTTTTAAGAAATCAATATAAAGCTAGAAATGAATAATGAGCTTAACAAGGTTAAATCTACGAGAATGAGGAAGACTTACATCATAATAACTAGAGGTAGCCAAGCACAATAAGCCATCTAATCCTAAGTTTTGATAAAGTTTCATAATGTTGGTCAGGGGTTAAATGTCATTGGGTAAATGGATTCCCCTAAGTAGCTCTAAAGCTACTCAACCATTCCCTATGGCATGGTCAATAGTGTTAACATTTGAAGTTAGAAAATACTATAGCACCTTAAGATTCTATCTTTGGGGTAAAGGGATCGAACTTATAATTCTAAAGGGGAGTTCCCTTCCTTCATTGGGGTTGGCAGAGTTACCTCAGGTCTTAGACTTATCATCCCTTAGAGATTTCCCCTTCTCAAGATCCCTCTCCAAGGGAGGACACTCATGCATATTGGGTCGCTTTCTTGGTTCAGTGACCTTGGTGATTTTTCTCTTAGCAAGGACCTTAAACTATTGTAAGTCCTTAGTTCCTTTGACTCATTTATCGTATTTCTTCTTAACAGTAATTAAAACGATAGGGGTTGCTATCGCTTTCACCAGATCTTTAAGCGGTACCTTGACTTGAGCTTTGGATGATTGTTTGGTTGAGACTTTCTTAGTAGAGGTCCTTTTAAGATCCTCCTTTCCTTTTGATTCGCCGACTTTTAGCTTAGTGAACAAATCCTTAAAATTGTAATCATTGAGCGACATATCTACAACAAGGTACTTAAAATATTAGATTAGAAAAATAAGAAAATAGGAACTAAAGAACTTACAAAAGCTATGCCAAGCAAGGGCAAGGAAGACCACTCTTCTCTAGAAGTAGATGTGAAGGCTCCTCCTCTTGTAAGCCCCTCTGAACACAATAGGTTTGTAATAAGCCCATACCTTGCATAGCTTCAATCCCTTCATCTAGGCGCTTGACATTCCCATCGAAAGGATTGCTAACACCTTCATTTGCCCAAGCTTCATTGTTAAGGAAGATTGGAGCACTATTACAATATTTGGAAATTATGACATCCACATCCTAGAGGAACCACCTATTATTATAAGCTTCCATAATTATATCATGAGCTTTTTTATTGTTGGGGAGTAAATGCTTAATATCTGACAACCTAATTGGTTGGCTCCAGATGGTTGGAAAATCTCGTCAAGTTGCCAACCTAACCATAACCCACTTCTACTTCCATTTTTGGATTAAGCATTTTAGCCTTAACAAAAGTTTCCTATGAGGTTAGGCATAGATGTGCAACCAACCTTCTTTCTTTTTAGAGTGAAAAAGTACCTACATAAAGTAACTGTAGTCCTAACTTCTAGATCCTCATATATACACTCAAAAGCTACAAGCAATCTATAAGAATTTAAGGTAAGCATGGAAGGACACAAACGATGGTATGTAAAGTAAGATCTTTGGAATATGGTAAAGAGTAACTTCAAACCAAGTTCAAAGTATTTCTCAAAAAGGGCAAACTCTTGGTCCCCTAGTGATGTGATTCGCTCATGTAGTTGGGGTCTCTCAATTGACTAAGTTTGAGGGGCACCTCTGAAACTAAGTACCATGGCGTTGAATTCTTGTTCGCTCACAGTACTTGCTTCACCATTTAGACTCATGACATGTTCAATTCCAATGTAAAAAGGCAGAGCGGGAGAATTACCTTCATCATCCATACGGTACTAGTCATATGGAAGCTTCTTGATCTTCTATGACCTAAGGGCACGAATCCCTGTTAACTTAGTATACCCAATTAAATCCTATGAGCCGTTGGCAACATTTGGATCTACTATGCTAGGGGGTTCTTCAAGAGGAAAGGAATCACCTACTTGATGCACAGTAGATTGCTCCTAGCTCCATTGTTGGGTACAAGTCAAGTTGTTAGATTCAGTTGAAGACATAATTTACTTTGCAAGAATAGTTGTCATAAGTAAGGAATAAGGGAGAAATGCAAGATGCGCAAGTTGAGGGAGGCAAAAGCTAAAGGAAACAAAAGCAATGGGATAGAGGCAAATGTTGATAGAGGCTTTTCCTAAAGACATAAACCGATCTACTCAAAGTTGTTCCCGACTTGACATTTGATCACATCTTCTCTTTGCCCTTCCCTTGACCTTTTAAAGGTCTCATCATGTGTATGGGATAGTTTAGGAAAGACTAGCTACTTGAACGCCTATAAGAAGGACTTAACCAAAACAAATCAAAGTAACCTCTTGTAGCTCAAAACAATTGTCCATAGGCTAGACATTGACTTGATTATCTCTACAGGGTTCAAATTCTAACATTAGGTGCAAAAATTAGCTCCTTTGTTTGAGAAATCACCCACCAACTACCATAATGTCAACTACGATCCCTAAAATCAAGAAGTGGCCATAAATTCAAATAAAGAGCACATAATGGGATTGGAGACAAAGTTACCATGTTCAAGTTATCCCACTGCTATAAAGAGAGGTTGAATGGTAGACAATAGGTTTTTTTTTAGACTTTCAAGCACTTTAATTCCTACTCTTTTCTCTCTTTCATAATTCTTTTCTTACTTAAGCATCAAAGTGGTGATGCTGGGGTTACCCTGGCACCCCCTTAGCCTAATTTTTTCTTGTTTTGTAGAGTGCTCACAAGCGTTGTATTTAGGATACTCTTCATACTAAATTTTGATATCAATAATGTATATCTTATAAATATTTATATGTAAAAGAAACTTACTCATGTACAGCATGTTGCATATTCTTAAGGGTAAATTCATAATTTTATTAATTTTGCTTTTTACTAGCTTAGTTTAGTTCATTGTTATTATTTGGGAATATGTTTAATTATTTAATATCAACTTTTTGTGATTTGATGAAATTTAGGTTTAATTTACCACTTTAGCATTTTTTTTATACATATAGGGTTTAATTTAGGTTTTTGAGTTTTCGTATGTGATTATGGTTTTTGAACTTTATATTGAGGTTTTTAGTTCATTTTAGGATTTCATTTAAAAATTTTAATTCCCACGGTCTTGTTAGACCTAGAGAATATCTATCGATACTCGAGTTTCATTTTATATCTAAAATATAAAATTTACAAGGTTTACATTAGAGCCCCATTAGGCCTAATGAGCCAATTAAAACATCCTTTGGAGGGCCAATATGGAAATAATAACTAAAAATAGCAAAAAGGGCCCATTTAGGGTTATAGAAATAAACCTAAGGGTCAATTAAAAACTTTGGGATATATTCTAAAAAATATTCATAAAATCACTTGTTTAAAAGCTTATTTAACTTAAAGCCCAAAACAAGCTCCAAAATCTAAAGAGTTAAAAAAAAGCCTTTGATTAACGAACTTGAATGGCTCAAACTGAGTTGTTACAAGTCTAATCTCACTAAATGGACCCAACTATGTGATATGACACTTGAAAACGATGGAAATCAACTATAAGAGTGCAAAAATTAGACTTAAAGTAAAAAAGTTATGGCCAAAATACAAAATAAGAAAAAACTATGCAGTATAGTGAATTGAATTAGAACCTTAGTAATTTAATTATCTATTACTTACTATAATCATACTCTTCAGGTGACTTGGACTTGGATGTTGATACTACTAACAATTACTGGGTTTTATAGACAATGACGGAGTAAGTATACCAACCCCTATCTTACGTTGCTTTTGCTTGTAGTATAGTGTAATGTTAATTATATGCTTAATGAAAATTGACATGCTTGTAGTTGTAAATGTGTACTAAAACACTATAATATATCCAAATGACTCTTGGTTGTTGCATTAGTTAATTGATAAGACTCTAGAGTGTTAGGTTATATATGTCGCCTAGTCACTCGTAAATCGCATTTAACAACTACCTAACCGTTAATAAACCTAGTATGATTGCATCATATTGCATTAATGAGTAAAGGCGTCGACACTACACAGTAAGGTAGGAGATCATGCATCATTAGATCCACATTTTCTTGATATATGTTATGTATGTTGTTTTCGTACAACATTTTCATGCAACATGTTCTTGGCTCGGCCTTTAGGATCTACAATGCTATGGGAGTGCATCCCTTTACTTAAGGCCAAGTTGTGCCTACTACATAGGGGTGAGAGTAGACTATTTGAACCCCTCACAACCATACCCAAGATGATTATGAGGACAAGGATTAAGGGATCGTGTACTTGCGAATTGGAATTGGGTAATGGTACTTGGGTCTTGACAAGACTAATTACTTCCTAAACTACACAATAGTGGGTATAAAACTATGTTGTATACAGTTACTAGACAACTATATATATTATGACATAACATATGATTTACTTGCATTTCATACGTTTGTTAATAAGTTGCTTGCACTTATATGTAGGTTTGATAGGAAGATTACTCACTAAGCTGGTTGTAGCTTACCTTCCCATAGTTTGTTGTTGATGTAGGTAGATTTATCACTATAGCTAGGTCACGAGATTCCTAAGGTTACTAAGCTTCTCATCAAGGGATTTGGAGGGAAGACGAGAGAATGAGTGAACATTAGATTCATTGTCTTAACTCTTTAGTTACTATGTTTTTGGATTTATGTAATAGTGTTATGGGCAGTTTCTGTGATGCTCATAGTTTATGAATCTTGTGTTGTTGGTGTTAACCTTGAATATTACTGTTGAGTTTTATTTTGATTTTCCTTAATTTATTTTACACTAAGCCCAGATCACTTAATATAAAATACTCAACATTAAATTAAGGAAAAACATTTTTTCTTTAAAAGATAAATTAAGATTTGTTGAGTGGAAGAAAACCTAATTAGGTTAATGACCCGTTAATTTTCTAAAAATATATTTCTTAGAAAACTTTTAATAATAATAAAAAAAAAGAGTTTGAAAGCTAACTTATTAAGACACTTGTCCTTATATAAAAACTAAAAAAAAAAAATAATGGGCCTTTACTTTTAGAATTTTTCTAAAAAAAACATGAAAAACATGCAAAAATGTAAATTTTTTACATTTTTTCCAAAAAAAAAAATGAAAATTTTCTAAATTTTACAATTGCCTTGAAGATGCCTATATACCCACTAATTAGGATCGAATTGACCATAGTTCTTATTTATTTTAGAAAAGCTTTAGTGGGCTAGTTCTTTTTATTTTTGGAAATGGGCTAAATTTACATTTCTCAACTATTTTATTTTTTATTTTAAAAAGAACTAAGAAAACCTTAGTCTTTATTTCTAATATTTAAGAAAAAAAAAACCTAAAAAAAAACACTAATTTTTGGAAAAAGGATTAAAATTAAGATTTTTATTTCGTAAAAAAAGAAAAAACTAACTAAGTGATAGAATTATTTTTTTTAGAAAAATTCCTAAAACGCTTAGTTTGCTAAAAATTGCAAATTAAATGAAAATATGTAATCCTATCCAAATTTTCACAGATACGCAACGTATATGCAAATTTTATTCCAAAGATATGAATCTTGAGGAAATATGCAATTAAATCCTAAAAATGCTACCTTTCAGAAAAATATGTAATTTTCCTAAAATACGTGATTTTTACAAAATATGCAATTTTTTGTAAAGATGCAAATTTCTAAAAAATGTAATTTTTGTAAAAAGAAAGAATTTTTATTAAACATGCTATAAACATGATAACTATGCAAATTATGTATAAGCTACCAATATATAAGAAATAATATAAGGTCTTGCAAAAAATCATATCAGTATCTAGTCCATGCAAATAATTTATCCTAAAGACAAAACTAGCACTACACAATAAAATTAAACTATATAATATAAAATAAAATAAAATTAAACTATATAAAATAAAATAAAATGAAACTAATGTTAAACTAATGACTTGTACAAAAAAAAAAAAAAACCTTAAGTTGGCATGTGTCTTATTTTTATTTAATTACTTAATAAATGACTAAAAGAAAACAAATAAATAAAATAAATAAAAACATGAACAAGGAACCCACCTACTTAAGTAGGCTAAACCAAGGAGAGAAGGAAAGTAGGCACACGAGTCAAGTCTAGATTTGGGTTAAGTGCTTCATTGGGGTTCGGGTTGGGCCCTAACCAAAACTAAGTACAGCTAAAGGTGTGTAAATGGGTTAAACGAGTCAATTCGGCTAAGCTTACTTCAATTAATAGATTAAATGGGCCAACCAATTCTAACCCACTTTATAAACAAGCTAGAATTTTACTAACCTAACCTAGCCTAATTTAGCTCATAGGTTAAATGAGCTAATCCAAAATCTTTTTAACAAAATTAATAAATTAAGAACTAAATTGTAAAAAATTAAAAATACGGACATTAAGTGCATTTATCCCCACGATTTTCCTAAGATAAGCTACAGTAAAGAGTAATAAAATTATTTTAGACATTATAAACAAGAAATTTAGATTGTTTCACTCATGTCAATTTCACTTCCTCTCCATTCGTATCTGTCCGTTTCTAATTTTCTACTCCAACAAAAGTAAGTCAGACATTATATGTTTTGTTTTGTTTTAGTTTAGCAAAGGGGTTATGATATTTTGGATGTGGTAAATTACACAAAACAAGGAAAATATTAATTCATGACCATGCAGACAATGCCTTTTCTACCTTGAACATGTGTCAATGCACTTTGTCTTCATTCTTGCTCATTACTCCATGTTCAAGTGAAGAAAGTACGAGTAGGGCATGGTACTGTTTTAGCGTAAGAGTGAGTCATGACCATTGACCCCTAGCTTATACTTTGTTTGGAAATTGTACTTGTAATTTGCAATTTCAAATTAGCTTTTTTTTTTTTTTAATAAAAAGCGAGCTAACCCAACCTATTACGAGCTAACCCAACCTATTACGGGTTAGCCTACAAAACTTGTGGGTTAAAAGGGTCAAGCCAAAATGGCTCACTTTTATACAGGCTAGAAAAATCTAGCCCAAACCCACTTTAAAAGCTAGTTAAACGGGTTGGCCCACAAGCCAAAACCTGTTTGCACACCTCTAAGTGCAATAACCTTCTTAACTATGTATAACAACTTCAAACACCAAATCAAATGAGGAATTTGATCTTCGTGAGAAAATTATTGGCAAAATTTTATCAGTACCAATGCCGTAGTGTTTGGTGGTGATTTGTCATTGTTTGCAGAATGAAGTGGTGGCGGTAGTTGATGTTTGTTGTTGCATGGGGGGTTATTGTGTTGGTTTCTTCACATTGTGTTCAAGGTTAAGGTGTGTGTATGTTGCACATCGCTATTTGTGTGCATGCATGGATAGGGTGACGGTTAGGCATGGTGTTGGTTCTAGGTTAGGTGTGTAAGAAAAAAGGTTAGAGATGGGGTTGCTAATGACTATGTAAGAGTAAGAGGACGGTTACAGTAATGTAAAGTAGGCAAGAGAGAGGGTTTAACGGTAAGGGCTTGGAGTTGGTGCCATGCGAGGATAGGGTTGTGAGTATGTCAAGGGTTTAGTGTTGGGGTTGGTTGCAATCGCGCAATGCTGTTGTGGTATGGATGGAGGCTGTAAGTTTGGTCAATGATAGGTGATGGTCGATCATGGGTACTACTGTACTGTATTATTGGGTATTGTGATCCACGAATGAGGATTGGGTGAAGATGAAGTTAGGCGAGGATCCAATTCGGTGTTGTTTCTTGGTCAAGTGATCTTATAATTTCCATAATCTGAATCTTGTTTTTCAATTATGGATCAACATACACTAGATTCAATTAGCCGTGGATGGATTTATGTGGGTATTCAAATTTATCAAATCTTTATTTTATCAATACTTGCTTGAATCCCTACTAGATTTGGACATTTTATTAATATTAATAATAAGATTTCTTTCAAATCCATAAAAAAAATAGTGAAGACATGATAAAATTTATCAACATTCGGAGTTATCGGGTTATCTTCCTTCTTTTTCAAGCACTAATATTAGGGAAGAAGGTCCTCACATGCTTGGCACATGACAAGGAAAAAAAAAACTTGCACAATGTGCGTCTGTTGGAATTGAACTCGTGACTTATGCTTCCTTTCCTAAGACCAAGTTCCTAGCCAATGCAACTAATGCTACTTTCTCAACATTTATTGCAACCACTTTTACTTAACCTTATGATCCAAACATGTTTATATGGTCCAAAAATATACATGCTAAAGATTTTTAACACATTTTTAATTTAATGAACTCTAAATTTTATTTTACTTAGCCTAATAAAAATTATTTTTAAATTGGACAAAAATCCACTTTATGAGCTCATATATTTTACTAGAATACTTTAACGAAGCCCAATTTTCAAAGACTCTAAATTTAACAAATTGCATAAGTATTTTCCACTATTGCCTAACCATATCCTAAACGCCTAAATGATTTGACTTAGACACTTGTAACACTTTGTATTTTTTTCAAATTTGAAACAATCTATTTTGTATTTTTCCAATTTTTCAATTTTTTTGGTATTTTTATTAATTTTTTATTTTTTGTAACCTAGCCTAAAAAATAAAGGGATA
The DNA here is from genome assembly GCA_024138015.1 of Lumnitzera littorea. Classification (NCBI taxonomy): domain Eukaryota; kingdom Viridiplantae; phylum Streptophyta; class Magnoliopsida; order Myrtales; family Combretaceae; genus Lumnitzera; species Lumnitzera littorea. The sequence goes on from JAMXBB010000007.1 coordinate 16,117,650, forward strand.
AAAATAGGGTGTCTACAACTGCCCCCTTTTTGTAGTAAAGTTGGATGGAAACTTCACTACAAAGACAAGAAGACATGCCCAGTTTTGCAGAGTCCTGGCTTGAATTGGTAGAGTAAGGAGAACTATGATTTGAATAATCAAATAAGAATGATCCTATCTTAAAAAGGCAAGGTAAAAAATTTTGACCCAAAAGGTCGGCTAAGAAAGATCCTAAATTAAAAGGTCAGCCAAGAAAGGTCTTGACTTGAAAGGAATAAAGGTTAGCTAAGAAAAGCCCTACCTCAAAAGGTTAGCTAAAAAAATCCTAACTTAAAAGATCAGTTAAGAAAGGTCCTGACTTAAAAGATTAGTTAAGAATGGTCCTGATAGGAATCAACCCCCTAAATCGATCACAAGAAGCTGAGCTGGAGGACTTTAAGGGCTCGTATGGAAAATACTAACTCTAAGCCATAGCTAAGATAGGGACTTCCATCGCAATCCAACCTCCTACTAACTTTTCTCTCAGATCCTCACGTGTATCCAACATACTCTTGCCTAATAGTGAAGTCTTAATCCAAAAGATAGCCCTGAATTAGCCAGGTCGAGCTACCGACCCGACCCACTGGCGTTTGACTTCAAGACAACTGACTTTTTTGCCAAACTGATTAACTCCAGACCTGATCTAGATCAAGTCAGCCCTTAACTCCCAACATTTCTTGCTTTTTCTTGTGTATCATATTTTTGACGTATAGCCATCAAGTGATACGTATCTTTTGATACAATGTTCTAGAATAATTCTTTCCTTTCTATACTAGATATTCTTTTTCCTTTTTACCCCTTTTTAGTATGATTAATGTAACGTGATTGTAAAATATCCTTTTGTTTTTTCATACGTGTAAAATAACTCTAGTAGAAGTATGTAAACCCTCACTTTCCTTGTACATAGATAATCATCCAACTTTCAATACAAAATTATTCTCTTTAAGCAACCTTAGTGTTCTCATTAACTCTTAACTCTTATCTATTCCCTTTAGCAAAGAATAGCGGCGAGTGATCCTTCAATTCGGACCGGTGTGTCATATCCAACGGATTGTAAGTCGAGTAAGATTGAGTGGTGTGTCATATCCATTCGGTAGTTGCTCGGACTTTGCTAGTTTCTTTTCTGTTTCCTTTTTTATTCATTCATTGTGATGCTTTTCCGTGTATATGACCCTAAAGACGCATTAGCTTCGCTAGTATCAAAGCACAGTTCTGTAAAGGAGTGTATGAAGTTGCAGTAAAGTTTTAGTTCACTTTACTATTGGTGGCTGCTGTGTTCCTTCTGTAGCTACTATAGTATGTTTGAGTGTTCGTAAGTGTAGTTTCATTGATACTTTGTTTTAGTCTATTTTCCATTGCGACAACAGAGCAAGTTTGTTAGTAATTTGTTAATCTTCTCGAAAAGGTATTACGCTATGTTAGATTCAAGAGTTCAAGGAGTTATTGGTAACCAAGGTAGTGGTGCTCGACCTAGTCGTGGTCATAATGGTAGTAACACCCTAAGGTCTATTGATGACAAATTTGATAGACTCATAAACTTTGTTGAGAGTCTAGTCACCACAATGCAAGTTATTAGGGAACAACCCTAAGGTGTTCAGCAACAAAACCTACAGGATGGTGCCCCTAAGAGACACTATGGCCAAGTTAATCGAACTAATCACCTAATTCAACCTCCTCAAGCCAAAGGAGCTGCGAGATGAAGATTGGAGTTGGTGGAGATTAGGGAGGATAACAAGGAGATGGATGTTGAAGACTTTGGTGAGGAAGAAGTTAATTATTACCAAACACAAGGACAAGGATGCTGAGTTCCTCGAGGGCTAAACAATGTTAAAGTGCAAATCCCGCCCCTCGATGGAAGTGAAGATGTAAATGAATACTTAGAGTGCGAAGAGAAGGTTGAGAAGGTGTTTAAATGTTACAGGTATGAGGATGTTGTCAAAGTCCAATTCGTTGCTTTGGAATTTACTAAATACGCTACTATGTGGTGGACGAATCTGAATGCCACTAGAGCTAGAGATGGAAGACAAGGTGTTAGGACTTGGGATGAGACGAAAAGTTTGCTAAGAGGTAGATTTGTCCTTAAGACTTATTTATAAGATATGTTTGTAAGGTTATAGGAGGTTCATCAAGGAAGCCAAACTATTGATGACTACATACGAGAGTTCTAGATGTTAATGATCCGAGCTGACGTGGAAGAACCAAAGGCCCATACAGTATCGAGGTTCATTTCTGGGCTCAAATATAAGATTCACAATATCATGGAAATACAAAGGTTTTACAATTTGGAAGAGGCCATCAAGATAATGTAGAGGAGAAATGTTCCAAGCCAACCTGGGCCAACATTCTCTCGAGCCCCAATACTATGCCAACCTGTTCAAGCCAAGCCAAGGAGACCATATCAAGCTAATGAAAAGAATGACCAACCTGACTATAGTTGAGTAAGTCAACATGGTCGAGCAAAACAATTAGGTTGAGTCGAGGCTAGGCTGCCTCCAAGAATGTATGAGAAGGGACAGACCTCTAGACAGAAGTCTAGCAAGGTGAAATGCTTTAAATACTTAGGCTTCGAACACATGGCTGTTGAGTATCTGAACCGATGTATCATAGTGCTCTAAGGAGATGTAGTGGATAACACCGATGAGAGTAAGCCTGAAGAGGAGAAGGATGTTCGAAGGCAGAAGCTGAGGAGGAAGAGGAGACCTGTGTCTATGCTGACTAGGGAGAAGTAATGGCCTTAGTGTTGAGGCGAGTCCTGAGTTCCCTGTCAAACTCTGAGGAGGAATAAAGAGAGAACCTATTCCATACTAAGTATACCATCAGAGGCCAACTGCACACAATCATCATGGATGGAGGAAGTTGTACTAATGTCATTGTACATTCCTTTGTACAGGGGTTAGGTCTACCGACCTCAAAGCATCCTTGACCTTATAAGCTGCAATGGCTTTACGATAAGGGTGCTTTGCACGTAACTAAACAAGTGATTGTACCATTTAATGTTGGGAATGTATACAGGGACGAAGTAGTTTATGATGCCGTTCCCATAGGAGCTTCACATCTACTACTTGGGTAACCTTAGTTGTTCGACCGACGTATCACTCATGATGGGTATAAGAACACCTATGCCTTTGTCAAGGATGGAAGGAAGATTGTATTGTAACCCCTAACCCCGTCACTAGTGAATGAGGCTCATAGCCAACTTACTCAAGCTAATAAGAAGAAAGCTTTGGTGATGAGCTGAAGGGAGCTTCGATTTGCTGAGTAGACTGATGAACCCATGTTCCTATTGATTAGGAGACTCATGGAGATGAGGGAGTTATAGGATGTTTTAGAAGAGATCCAAAGCATGCTAAATGAGTTTTCCAACCTGTTTCTAGAAGAACCACCCAAAGGACTGCCACTAATCTGAGGCATAGAGCATTTTATCGATCTATAGGCAAGAGCTGCCTTATCGAACTGACCTACATACAGGATAAACCCTAGGCAAGCTACTGAGCTAAAAAGCCAGGTGGATGAGCTCATTGAGCAAAGATATGTGAAGGAGAGCATGAGCCTTTGTGTTATACCAGCTCTATTTGTCCTGAAGAAGTATGGATCATGGTACATGTACATCGACAGTTGGGTAATCAATAGAATTACTATTAAGTACAGATACCTGATACTGAAGCTCGATGACATGTTAGATGAGCTTCATGGTGCAAGGATATTTTCAAAGATTGATCTGCAAAGTGGCTACCATTAGATCCATATAAGACTGGGGGATGAGTAGAAGATTGCCTTTAAGACTCAATACGGGCTTTATGAATGGTTGGTTATGCTATTCAGACTTACTAACGCATTGAGCACATTCATGAGGTTAATGAACCATGTGATGTGCCCTCTGATTGAAAGATGTGTGGTTGTATATTTTGATGGCACACTGGTATATAGTACCGACCTGAGCGACTATGTTCAGCATCTTCGAGAAGTATTTGACATTTTGCGAGCTGAGAAGTTATATGGGAATGTAAGGAAATGTACGTTTTGTTAGAGAGAAGTGGTATTCCTAAGGTTTATAGTGTCAGGGGAAGGAATCTAAGAAGATGAGGAAAAGATCCGGGCTATTCTGGAATGGTCGATGCTGAAGAATGCCATTGAGGTCTGAAGTTTCCATGGCCTAGTTTCTTTTTATAGGCAATTTATTAAGGACTTTAGTACAATAGCCATCCCATTGACCAAGATGACAAAAAAGAATGAACAGTTCAGGTGGAGTGATCGAGCTGAGCGAAGCTTCAAGGAGATAAAGGAAAAGCTCACCTCAACCCTTATCCTATCACTACCAGATTTTGACAAACCCTTCGAACTGGAGTACGACACATTGGGAGTTGGAATTAACGCTGTCCTGATGCAAGAATGACGGCCCGTTGCTTACCACAGTAAGAAATTCAGTGGCCCAACCCTACACTATTTTGTGTACAAAAAGGAGTTGTACTCCCTTTTCCGAGCCCTCATTGTCTGGCAACACTACTTGATGCTACAAAAGTTTGTTATTTACACTTACCATAAATCATTGAAGCATCTGAGGAGTCAAAACAAGCTTTCGAAGAGGCAAGCCAAATGGTTGGAATTCATGGAAGGGTTCTCATACATCATTCAACACAAGAAGGGGAGTGCAAATGTGGTCGTCGATGCTCTATCACGATGACAAGCTTTGTTGACCACTTTACAAACAAAATTATTGGGATTCTCACTCATCATGAAGCAATATGCTGTTGACCCTCACTTTGGCCTCATTGTTGAATAGTGTCAAATGGGGGTAGTTGTTGAAGGATATTATCTTAAGGATGACTATTTATTTAAGAACTGCAGGCTATGTATTCCAAACTGCTCCACACGAGAACTGTTAGTCTAGAAAGTTCACAATAGTGGACTTTCAAGCCATTTTAGGGAGGTCAAAATAGCTAATCTATTAAAGGAGAATTTTTATTGGCCAAGCTTGGCCAAAGATGTTCCTAAGGTAGTCGGTTGTTGTGAAGTGTATGAATTCACTAAAGGGAAAAGAGAACCCTATGGAGAGTATATGCCTCTACCAATGCCTACCTTACCATGGGCCGACCTTAGCATAGACTTTGTCATAGGGTTGCCTCGGACACATAGAGGAAAAGATTCTATCTTTGTTGTAGTAGACCGCTTTAGTAAGATGGCACACTTCATTCTGGGCCATCGGACTAACGATGCTCTATATATTGCTAATTTGTTTTTATAAGAGGTTATTCGACTCTACGAAGTACTAAAGATGATTGTCTCAAATCAGGACACAAAATTCTTGAGCTATTTTTGGAAAACTCTTTAAAGAAGACTTAGGACTAAACTCGTATTCAACTCCAGTAACTACCCTCAGATTGATGGCCAGACTAAAGTGTTAAACAAGACACTAGGTAATCTACTTAGAACCGTTGTGGGAAAGAACCTGCGAGATTGGGATCTGTGCCTACTCGTTGTGGAGTTCATATACAACCGAACTATCCAGCCTCTAGATTTCCTCAACCGGTGTTGAAGAAGCCATCATGGCATCATAGATCACTTTTCGATCATATTCCTATGGTCAGCCCAGAAGTAAATTTGCGGCATTCATAGGCACTATGTCGAAGTCAATCTCATCCTCATACTGTCCAGCCTTGAATGTTATTCAAGCTCTTTTATGTACATGGACCATACCCTTATCATTGAACCACTTCAATCCATATGGTTGAGGGTATGGGTAGGTTGGCAATCTCATCTTCTCCACTAGCTCGATAGAAACGATGTTGATGTAACTACCTTCATCAAATACTAGGGAATAGGTCCTCCCATTCACCAAACATTGGATCTGAAATAAATTCTCCCTTTGACTTGGGTCTTCCTTAATGTCGTCTGCTTATCAGGGCTACGGGTTCTCCCATCTCAAGATAGACATTAATTGTTTCCTCACTCTCTAAGCTCTTATCACTATGGCTCTCCACTTAAGCATCGAGTCCTTTACCTTTCAAAATCATGACCCTCTTATTTAGGCACTGGGAGGCAATATGTTCAAATTCCAAACATTTGAAGTACTTTACTTCTCGGGCTTTAGTACCAGTACTTTCTCCATCTCCACTTTCTTAGCCTCAGCCTAGTTAGGTTAGCTTCATTATCCTTTCTCTATCCTCCTATTAGGCTTTTTCTTCTCTTCATACCTCTCAGGCTTAGAGTTGCCTTATTGAGGTTGGATGGTCGGCCTTTGATGCCTCCTCCTCTTCTATCTCTTTACTCTTAATGCCAAATTGATTAGCTTATCCAGAGAATTGAATGGCTGCGATTCAACTATGTCGGCAATATCATCTCGAAGTCCACTCAGGAACCTAGCAATGGTGTGATTCTATGGCTCGATAAATCTCACATCTTGACATCAAGGTTTTGAACTCCTGCAAGTATTCTTTAATAGTGTTTTGTCTTTACCTCAGGTGTTAGAAAGCACGGAGCATCTCCTGCTTAAAGTAGGTCAGCACAAAGCGTTGATTCATCAACCTCTTCATAAGCCTCCAAGTTTTGATCAGCTCTTCTCCTTCAACATCTCACTTAGCAATCAACTTATCCCACCAAATACTTGCATATTCAGTAAGGGCCAACGAAGCTAGCTTAACCTTAGTTCTGTCATAACACTCATAACATTCAAACAACTTCTCGACTCGAGGAACCTAGTCAAGGAACTCTTTAGGTCAGCTACTACCATTGAAGGTCAGCAACTTAAGCTTGATGTTGTCAAGTCCTCGGTTCATTGCTCAGGGTTCATCCCTTGCATTTTGAGTTAGTCGATTCACCTCTAATTAGCCACTTTTATTAGAGCTCTATTCGATCATATCCCTTCTCGGCCTCGACTCTCTTCTTCAGGCTCCATGGTTCACCTCGGAGTTAATACTCTTGTCATTGCTTCTCCTCAACTCAGGTTGGTTTTCTCTCCTTCTCGACTCAGTAGCTCTTCTCGGCTATTGTTCATCATTATTAAGCTTGTTTAAACTACTTCAACTGGTGGTTGTGTGTTCCTTTCTTTCACCTTAGCCATTACGTCCTCTACCCCTAACTAACCTAGCAAGCTCCTAGATAAAATTAGTGAGATTCTAAATTTGATATTCTATGTTATCAATACATCTCCTTAAGCTTCTGTGAGAACTATCGCTACTATTATTGACACTATCTTTTAACATTATGGTCCATACAATAAATTCCAAAGAGAGAAAATTTAACAAATACGTAACACACTCAAATTGTACTCAATTTGGAGCTATTACTAAGACAATTCCACAAATACCATTGTAACAAAATACAACTAATAGCAACCTAGAAATTACTACTACTCAATTTCCACAGCTACCCATGGCTAATAAATACTACAGCAATTAAAATTGACTACTGAAATTACTGCTAAGAACATGAACAATAGATTTAACTAAAGAACGATGATTAATAGAAATGTTCAAACCATGAGTCAAACTTTCAAGAACACTAACATGCGTATCTCCCCAAAGCTCTAATACTAGCGAAGCTTATGCGTAATCCACGCAGCGGTCTCAAATACCAATGGGGTTCAAATGGGAACAAGGGATAGGAAGTGAGAATGGGGTTTTGACTACGAATGTGTATGGATATCACACACCAAGGCATAAACATAATTAGGGGTTAGGCTTAAAATAGGATTCGATACAACTCACGAACACTAAATGTTACTCGGGTTTCAAATGAGAGGTTAGAGATGACTCACTAACTCACTCAAATGAAGGGTTCACTGCAATCCTAAAGGCAAGATTGATAAGAACACGAGAGATTAAGGAGTGCAACATACTTAATAATCCAAAACACCAGCTCAAAGGGCTCAAGAATGTCCTTACTTCTAAAAGGAACGTTCAAGTGTAAATTCACTATATGAATATTCTTCACTGTCTATCCTCTAATACTTACAAATCTTGCTATTTATAGCAAGTCCTAAAGTCCTAGTAGCAAAACTGTAAATAATATATAAGGCCTTAAACCTTAAATAATGGACCATAATCAAAATAAGGAAAATATTTACAAAGTGTACAAAATTGTACACTTAACGGAGTGGTCAGCATGCAGTTATCCGAGCTGTCTGTGGACCCGAACAGAGGCAGGTTGGCAGTCGGGTGTCTGAGTAGGGGTGGGATGTTTAGAAGTCTTATTATACTTAGCCAAGCTCCTAATGAAGTCGGCCCACAATTGCTGTACTCATGGATTGCTTGGTGTAAACTCTCATGTGCTGTGCTAAGCTATTCTTCGGTCGTATGGTTTTTCAGTTTCTCAACAGACAACAAACTTAAGGTCGAGTAGCTCCTTTTCTTCCCCTTAGTCTTCTGATATTAGCTCGTCTTTGACAAAAGCTATTTAGCTTTAGCTTTGAACAATTTAGTCTCAGGTTAAGATAGGTCGACTTCAACTTCTAGTAGGTCGACATTGGCTTAGGATAAGTTAGCCTCAGCTTAGAGATCATCGTGGATTGATTCCTATCAAGATCAAGGACTTGAAAGAGGAGCTTCGAAAAAAATTAGAAGAATGTTGGGGCTTGGGAAGAACAATCACCTCAATGAGTGATGAAGAAGAAGAGTCCAAATAAAGAACTTGGAGATCAACAACTCCAAACTTGAAGCTTGTGTTGCCGAACAAGAGGATGTGGCAAAAAGGAAGCCTTATATTGAGGAAGCATTAGCAAATGTGACTCCCAATCGACAATACAAAGGATTGCTTTGAAAAAAGTTCTTATAGGGTGTCCAACTAGTGAGGGAAGAAATTTTAAAGATTTTCCCTAATTACTAACTATCATGCCTTGACTTTGCTGATGTTGACGATGGTGATGCTAGCAATGGTGATGAAGAGATCAGTGAAGAAGTGGAGATAGAGGTTCAAAAGTAGGGTGACAATAATCAAGCCAGTCTTAAAGTTCTTGCCAATGCTAAGGAACCATCATCAAAGGAGACCCCCTATGTTTGCAAAGAGACCTCCAACTCTTCCAACAAAACCCCCAGAGTCAATAAAGAAATAAGCTCCAAGAAGGTTTCAAACCCTACCAATCAAGATGATACTTCCACTCTATCTAAGAGCAAAAATGCTTTAGACACGTAAGGAGATAGTTGATTTATAATTTTGTTTCTACAATTGTTTTATGGACTTTATGATCGGGATGCCAACCTTTTGGTTATGATAGACCTTTGTTTCATGTTTAACTCTTTTGATTCTTGACATGTGTTATTTTATGTGCATTTTATACTTAAATGTCTTTTCATAGACATAGCGTTCATTAGCCACATAGGATGTGAACCTTTAGGTGTTAAAAGTTTTATTTTCTCAATCATAAAATTTCCTGTTGAAGGTGGCTTAGAGTTTGTTAACTTTGATTGCACAAAATTCTTTTTTCAAAGAACATTTGAAGTTACTCATCAATTAATACTAAGCTCATTAACCGTTATAGGTTGGAACTTATTAGGTATTAGTCCATTCACTATATAGCTAAAACTTCATTAATCTATTAATTATGTATTGATCAAGAATAAAAATGGTGGTAAGGAGAGATACTTGTAAACTTGAATCAAACATTTCATACTTGAATGAGATGTACACCATTGCCTTACAATGTTCAAAGAGGGAAAACAAAAAAAAATTGTAATTGACAAGAAACTATTCAAAATAGAGCTTCAAATGCTCTACATTCTATGCACAAAGTATGATTGTTCCATGCAGCCTTTCTAACCGATAAGTCCCATCGCCTACGACTTCTTGGACCCTAATAGGATCCTCCTAATTCACGCTAAGCTTCCCCTGATTCTCTCACATGCCAATTGCTTCTAACTTTCTGTAAACCAAGTCTTTAGGTTGAAATACCTTGTGTTTCACCTTCTGATTGTGGTACCTTACCGCTTTATGTTGATATGTAGCAACTCTTGTTCCTTCGGTATCTCTAATTTTCTCAATTGTATCCGAATTGGCCATAAGGCCGACTTGATTTGCCATAATGTCAAACTTTTATGTTCAAAGATTGGGTAGATCTAATTCAATCGGCATAATAGCCTCCAATCCATATGCAAGCCTAAAAGGTGTTTTCCCAATCGAAGTCTTATAGGTGGTCCTATATCCCCATAAAACATTAGGCAATTTGTCAACCCATTTACCCTTAGCTTAATCAACTCTCCTTTTCAAATTATATAGGATGCTCTTATTAATGGCTTCCACTTATCCATTGGTTTGGGGATGAACCATCGAGGTGTAATTCAAACAAATGTTGTGTTTCTCACAAAATGCTCAAAACTTATCATTATCAAACTGTGGTCCATTATTAGTCACTATCATAAATGGAACCCCAAACCTCAATATGATAAAGATGAAAACAAAAACCTTATCCTTCTATTCGATGATTTTTGTAAACCCTACTTTTAACGAGCCTATGATTTGACCAAGAGTACTTCCTGAACATTCCCAAGGATCAACCAAACTAAGAACTCAAGTTACAATTAGAAACGAACTTACTTTTCCAATTTGAAAGCCTATTATCGATAAAACTTGAACTTGAAAAACTGCGAACTCTAAAGTCACCCAAAAACCCTAAACCCTAAAACAATTAAGGACTTTTAACCCTAAGAAACTAATCAATAATTAAATTTGAATAATTTCATTCAACTCTAGAAAATTTCATAATTTTATAAGAATCGAATCATAATTTACAAAAAAATTCAAGAAGTAAATCCTAAAACAATTCCCTATAAGATAATACCCTTATAAGCCTTACATATAAATAAGTAAACCAAAAAATCACTCTAAATGACTTATCAATTGAAAGTTGAAGCCATTTATCAATTGATAACTTATCCAAAATCTAGTGATAAGACACTTTCCTTATCACCACTTCACTTATATTACATATGAACAAATTATCGCAAGATTTCACATGCTTAACTTTAATAAATGAGACAAAACAACTTCATGCCCAAAAGAACACTATATGGCTAGTTTGTACAAGCTAGAATTGGGGGGCCGGGGGGGGAGGGGCGGGTAGCGCATCCATGAATCACTTTCTCTTACACTATATTATTCACATCTTAATGCTTACATCATCAATAGTTGCAATTGTTGACTTTTGTGTATTCGCTATAAGACAACAAAATTAAGCTTATTAAACACACTTCCCACCCCATTCCCATCCAGCTACTTTTTCTTCCATTTCTCTCACTTTCAATTTCATTTTCACTTCCTTTTCTCTCACTTTAAAAACAACATAAAAGAAGAAACAACCATACCCTACAAAATCAACTTTGCCACCACTTCTAAGCTTCCACTCACGACGCTTTCAACTTCTTCTTGTATCTTTCTTTTTTTCCAACACTTAAAACTTCTTTAGGATCCTTAGAACACTCCATAAAACCTACCTCAAAGAATCACAACTCAGGTTTCAAAAAAAGGGTGCAAGAAGGAGGAAGTAAAATAAAGAGCATAAGTGGAACTTTAGTGCACAACCACCACATTTTGCTTTGAGGACAAGTAAGTATATCTTGTGTTAATAGGTTAGTATTCATGTTAGGAGACTATGATTTCTTAAAGATATGAGTATGATCATGAGTTGGTATAACATCAAAAACCACCTTAAGAAGCAAACTCATGACACCCTTACATGAAAATTGAAGTAAGAGCATGTAAAGTTAGTGTTTTGTATAGATACTTGCTTAATACTTTGAATGAAAGATTTTGAGTTGAAAGAGTATTGAAATGAGAACTTGAATGAAAAAGAAGCATGCTGGACGTGAGGATTTTAAGGTCATTTGGATGTTGTTTTCACTTTCTTTGAGTTAAACATACTAAAACCTAGACTTAGATAAAGGGAAAAATGCATCACATGAAGTTTTATGAGGAAACCAATTTTGTAAGACATGAACTATGGTATGGGAACTACGATAAAAGTGAGATCCTCTATTTTCATGTAAAGTATGAGCCAAATAATGATTTCATGAAAAAAAAAAAAGTTAAGTTAAGATTTGAATACAAGTAGCTTAAGTTTATAATCTAACACCTAAACTTAAGGAAATGATGAAACAAGTTGGAAGCCCTCATACTCAAACCGACCAAATCTGAAACATCCTTAAAAGACACTTAAAAATATGATAAAAGTAAATAAACAAAGTGAGAAAACCAACCAAAGTAAATTTGATAAGTGTATTAAGCCTAAAACTCAAAACCAAGCTTAAAATTTCAAAAATGGGCCTCAAATGTCAAGTTGAACCACCCTTAAGTTTCTAATTAGCAACTTGACACATGAATAAGAGTTGTTTTAAGACTCTCAAGAAGCCCACAAAACACTCCCTAGGCCTAAGAAAATGACCATCTTTGAATTAAATAAAAAACAAGCCCATTTGACAACTTAAGCCCACTTAAGAGCCCAAGAAGTGGTTGATAGCCTTAAGAGTGTAAATCAAAGTTGTAAATCTAACCTTAAGGAGTATTTTGAGCTTAGAATGAAATCTTAAGCCTAAGCTCAAAGGAATTCCTAAGTTACCAAAAAGTCCATTAACTAAACAAAGCCTAAAAGCACTCCAAATCATAAGGACCGCTACTGTTCTAACCTATGGATTGATTTACATGCCTCATCTTAAAAATCTAACCTTACCATGTTAAAGTACACTAAAAAACGATGAAGATTGACTATAAGATCATAAAAATTGGATTTAAAACAAAAAAGTTATATGCGATTAAACTTTTAAGTAAAACCGAGAAAAATATGAAATTAGTCAAAAGTATAACTTAAAGGGTTTTAGCTTAGTTTCCTAAGTTTTATTTCAATTCCTTACAGTATTACGATTTCAATGACTAGGGGACCCTGCGTACGGAGACGACCTACCCCTAGACTACTTTGACTAACCCACATTGTGGAGTGAGTAAATTCCCGATGACTCTTTACTTGATTTTACTCGTAGAATAGATACCCCTAAACTTATATATATAATTTGGATGCTTATAGGATATAGGAAATGAATGTGTATAAATTTGTGAACTGAATGCTATGGCTTGTTAATTATATAATAATAGGAATTGTTATAATAATTTGTATGTGCGATTGTATGGAATAAAATTGTCTGATCACCTTGAAAATCAGGTTAACCACTTATATGATTAAGAAATTAAATGGATCATGTATTCCCCATAATTGCATTCGAATAACACCAACTGCCTCTTCACGCAGAAGATGAGAAGGGACTTACAAGAGGAGGGCTTCCTGCAGGATTAGGCACTAGTTATGTCATCATTTTATTGAATCTCTATCCTAAGCTAACGGGCTTATTAAGCGCTGGGAGATGCCAACCATCAGTGAAGGGTCATATCTTGTGGCTTCTGCTTAGGGTGTGTGTTTGTAGATTGTAGAGGCCATGACACCACTAGACTTAGGATTTTAAAAATATGATTTATTATTCGATAAAGAAAGTATATACATATATATATATATATATATATATATAGTTTTGTTTTGACTTAATTATAACAATGCAAATGAAATAAAACCTAAGGGCTAGAACCTCGATTTTAGTTTGGGTTGATTAATTATCTCTAAACCTCGACTATAGGGGGCGTAATTTTGAGTCGTATATAGTTCCTAAGCTACCGTATGCATTGTTTAGCATACTGATTGTTTATGCATTCATATAATTATGTATCTAATAAATTTCTACCATGCGGTATTGATGAGGGTATTTATCTCACTAAGCTTAAGCTTATACCCTAATAGATTCCTTTTGTTACAAGAAAATCTCTTCGCTAATCTGGGCGGAGGCATGCTAGTGGTAAGTCTCATGTAAAGACGGGTTAGAGCGATCAGGGAGCAGAGAGGAGATTTTGTAAAAGNGAGGATGATCAGTAAGGACAATGATCTGATGTAACTCAAAATACGACTTTAACTTCCTTGTCAAGAGAACCATTGCCAAGACAAACTTCTTCATCTTTATATATCACCATTCTGGCCCTTGTAAGACATGGTTCATATAATAAATTAGCTGATGCTCCCTACCTTCTAACCAAACCAAGATAGATGAAAGAGCTCGATTGTTAACTGACAAATATAGAAACAAATCTTCTTCAGAGATAGGTGTCGAGAGTATTGGGGGTGATGTGAGGAATTCTTTCATCTTGTTAAATGTCACATCACACTTGTTAGTCCACCAAAATTCCTTCAAGTTCTTCAATACTTTGAAAACTTCCACGCATCTATCTGTACTTCTCAACACAAATCTATTTAGAGCAGCTATCTACTTAGTTAACTCTTCAACTTCCTTAACAATGCTAAGGGACTTCATGTTCTAAATAGCATCAATCTTTCTAAGGTTTGCTTCAATGTACACCTAGTGACCATATATCCCAAAAATTTTCCTAAGGTAACACCAAAAACACGCTTTTGCAAGTTTAGTTTCATATTATATCTCCTTAAGGTGTCAAATGTCTCCTCAATATTGGCAAGATGCCAACTTTCTATCCTAGTCTTCATTATCATATCATTGACACAAACTTTGATGTTTCAATGGATTGGGGCTTGAACATATTGGTTACAAGCCTCTGATAAGTCACACCAGCATTTTTTAAGCCGAAAGGCACCACTGTATAACAAAACATCCTAAAGTTTGCGATAAAGGATGTGTGAACTTTATCATCCTTCTCCATTTTAATTTAATTGTAGCTAGAAAATACATCCATAAAAGAAAATAAGGCATGTCTAGCAGTTAAGTCAACCATTTGATCTATTTTAGGCAAAGGGAAACAATATTTGAGATAAGCCTTGTTCAAATTCGTAAAGTCTATGCACATATGCCATTTGCCGTTCAACTTCTTGACTAACTCGCAATTGGCTAACCAAGTCAAATAAGGCTCTTCCCTTATGAACCCTACTTTTAATAGCTTCTAAACTTTTTCTGCAATGGCTGCCTAATGTTCGAGGGTAAAATGCATTTTCCTTTACTGAATTATCTTTGCATTGGGATCAATTTGGAGCTTATGCGTCATCACTTCTCTAAGGATGTCCGACATATCCGAGTAAGACTAAGCGAATACATTGGCATTATCCTAGGGAAAGTTATTTAAATTTTGATAGATATTTATTGGCAATGATTTCCTTATCTTTGTCATCTTCCTAAGATCATTTCCCAATAGGATTTCCTCTATCTCTTGGCATTTTCAATGCCAACTGACTTCTATTCCAAACCAATTTTAACTTGAAAAATTTGACATGGTCTACCCATGATCATATTATATGGGGACCAATACATAATAACAAGGAAATCTACCTTGTCCTTTGCAACATGCTTGTTGTCTCTAATCTGAATTGGGAGAGAAATAACTCTGGTATCCTGAACGGGTTGATTATTAAAAGCATATAAATCATAATTGTAAGATCTCAGCTGTGCTTTGATCTTTAACTTCATCTGATTGAAGGCATGTTGAAAAATAATGTCTGCTAAACTCCCAGTCTTAACTAAAATGTTTTTTACCTCAAAGTTGCCAATCCTTACATTGATTATGAGTACGTCATCGTAGGGCTTTTGAATGGCTTCAAAATCTTCTTCCGTAAAAAATGGAATTGTTGACCTTAACCTTCTTTCCTTACACATTACAAACATAGTGTTTGGCATTAGTTGAGCTTAAAGAGCTTGACTGGCTTAAGGCAAAAAGTTCGCCAACAATAGTATTTATTATACCATTCAGTGCTCTACTACTACTTTCATCTCTCACATCTCTTTTAGCCTAAGAAAGCCGTATTATATTTTCTTACTCATCATGTCATCTTTCAATTAGCCACTCAATACTCTTAGTGTCATAGGCGAGGAACTTAAAAACACAATCAACGATACATCTTCGATTGCATTTTTAAGTTTAATACACTCATTAACATTGTGACCTCTATCACGATGAAAATCACAATATCTATTAGAATTTTTGCATAATGGATTTCCTATCATTCTTTCTAGCCATAGCAATACCTCCCCTTTAGTTGCGTACTTCCATCAAAATGTCCGCAATTGAACAATTGAATGGTATATGAACAGAATAAGTTGGGATGCGTAGCCTCTTTCTCTTGCCATTGTTTCCTTCAAAACATTGATCATCACATGCACTAAGTTGGTGTTTCACATTCTTCTTATAATTCTTTTGGTCTCCTTGACTCTGGTTGACCTTACGCCAAGCTTTAATATTATCTTCTTGGCAAATATAAGATGTGGCCTTGGCTTTAAACTCAGCAAAAGTTTTCAAATTGTTTTTTGCAAGAGATTTAAAAAAGTCTCCATGAGGTTTAAATCCATCAATAATCACATTGAAAGTGACACTCATGTCCAAATCTGGAATCTGGACCATCTCGGTCATAAAATAAGCTAAATAGTCCCAAATAGACTCATTTGATCTTTGCTTTATAGTGTTAAGAACAGAAGAATCCTTAATTGGAAGCTTACTTGTAAAGAAGTATTGTAAGAACACTTCTACTAAATCTTTGAAGCATGAAATTGTGTTTGGCTTCAAATGTTTAAACCATGTTCTCACTGCATTCCTTAAAGTTGAAGGGAATGCTTGACAAGCTATGGCATCACTCAAGTCGTAAAGCTTAGCTAAGGTAAGATAGTACTTAAGATGATCTTCTAGATCCTTTGTTCCATTATAGGTCTCAAACTACAATAACTTAATGTGTCATAGTATTGCTTCTTCCAAAATTTTGGGAACAAAAGGACTCCTCTTCATCTGAAATTGTTTACTCGTTAAAGCAAGGGTGCTGACATTTGATAGTCTCGCATGGTGCACCTACTGTGGTTGCTTTCCAATTGTCACCCTTTCTAAGAGTAAAGGTTGAAGGTCCAAGTGTAACTTCGACTTGCTTCTTGGACAATTCAAGGGAATAAACTAAATCATCAAAATTCTCAACATTGTTGTTGCCATGTCCCTAGTTTTGGTCTAGTTGAACATTCTTACAGAGAAGACTAAGGATCTCATCGTGTTTCTTATTGAGCTCCTGATTTTATTTGGCTAAATCAATGCAAAGTTGCTCTAATTTAACCAAAGTTGTTCATCAATATGCTAACCCACCCCAATCCCCCTCCCCCCTAAAGGGTGTTGGGGGTGAAGAACTAGCACTTGCGCTAGCATTCTTTGTCATTCTTGTCTTGGCCATGTGTATAAGTTATGGAAAAATAGATAGTGCCAAATTTTGTTCGGTAATTTTGATGTAGAGCTTTGATCTTACAAAAGTATGAACAAAAGACTAAAGTAATGCTAGGGATAGTTTAGCGTAGCCACTCCAATGCTTAAGCAAGTGATTATTTTTCTAAAAAATTAGGTAAATAAGTAAGCAGAGTATTGAAGGGCGTTAAAGACAATTCTTACAATGCTTTCTTTCCCTTATTTATAAGCAATACTGAGTCTCTATAATAGCAGATAATCATTGGCCATGACTGCATAGCGATTCCGTAACTAAGCACATGCCTAAAAGATATGAGTAATAGGCAGTTATGTAATGAGATCGTGCAAAGTTATAACCATCTGCACCACTCACCAAATTCAAACTAGATCCATAAGTAGGCTGAGCTTTGAGGCCCAACAAATGGACTAAGCCATTGTTGGCCTTAACCAAAAATAACATCAATAAATTACTTAACAGCCGAATTGCCTAGTAACGTATCAAGGTGAAATCCAGCTATTAACACTAAGGATTACCTATTGACTCCTATATCCGACTCTAAGCTCATATCTAAAAGTCTATGGGCTTTATATTGTCTCCCTAAGTATAACGTTAGTATTATTAAGGAGATATTTTCATATAATTACTTTGGTTTCATATGATTAATTGCTATTGACTTGTAGTTAATTATGATATGAAACTTGATTAGCAAATTAAGGTGTATTTTAATTTCTTATTCTTAATTACTAATACATTTAACACTAATTAGGTGCAATTTGGGGCTTAATGTGTCAAATTAAGTTGGTTAAGCTCATTAGGTGATTTTGTCTAATTAGTTTTAAGGAATTGGGACAATTATTAATGTTTGAGTACGTTTTAGAGAGTAGATTAGGGTTTTAAGGCAATTAAGCTATTAGTCTTTGATTAGTGAATAGTTTTACTATTTAATTATAGTGCAGGGTTTTCGACACTAGATTAGGGTTTTACAATCATTTTAAGGGCTTACGTGTATTAAGGTTCTAATTAGGGTTTTAAGGTTCAAAGGTTCATCTAAGGGTTATAATTTCATTTTAGGGTTTTGGAATTCATTGTTAAGATTGTCTATATCAATATTCATTTATGGCTTTGTTTACCCTTTATCAATTTTAGGGAATTCTCATGGGCTTTGACCAGTAGTCTCTTTCCCATTAGGGTTTGAGGTTCATTTCGTTAGATTAGGTTAACCTTGAGAGTTAACATTAGTTATTGGCATTTATATACAAGATTTTAGGGCTTTGAGTGTAGAGGTCAAACTAGGGTTGAGGTTGCCATCTAGGGTTTTAGGAGTTTGAGTTAGGGTTTTTTAGCGTAGTCTCTCAAGTTTAGGATTAGTTATCTTCCCAATGCTAAAGGTATTTTTTAAGAAATCTTATTAACTTTTAGCCCCAAATCTAGGAAATTTACAGGGTTTACAAATGCAGATCAGCAATTTACTCATTCTTTTAGTACATTGGCTATTCATTCTATATCCTTGATCATCCATCTACCATGATGTAAGGATAGGAAAAAGCTTCCACTAGATACCATGTTCTTCTTGCTGTAGTGAATCCCATTCAATTATGGAATGAAGTGCTTCTCATACCCTTAAGGCATGTTTGAGTTTTGCTTCACAAATTTTAAACCAAGAAAAGTATCTCAATTGTCTAAATTACTTAGTCCAAGAGGATTTCTCTCACTCTCAAATGGTTTGTTTTCACTCTCAACCACAATATCGAAAAATATGGTTAATCTTGTAAGTGATACACTTTGATTAATCTGACAAGTCTTTCCTTAGGCTATAATTCAAGCTTTTGGTCATCGACTTAAACATAAGAGGATATTAATGTGTTGGCCAATTTTTTGAAAAATTAATGTCTCTGCTTAAGTTTACAATTCAAGAACCTTAATGGGAAATGCTAAGATGGGCTTGCCTTAGTTTCACGAGCAACCATTGCATAAGATAAATCAATTTTTTTAGTCAAAAGAGTTTGGTGAAGGGCAGTATATTAGGTAAGACCGTAGAATTAAGGCTTCATTTTTTGGCTAGGAATCTCACTCAAGTTTGTGCTTTAAAGGGTATTAGGAGAAAACTCAAGTCTTTTATCTTAGAATTCATAGGCTGAGCGTTTCTACTATACTCGGGAGATAGGCCCTTTAGGAGTTTTAGGTTGCCCTTTGGGACATGATCACCTTCCTTTTTTTTTCTTCTTTCTTCTTTCTTTCTTTCTTTCTTTCTTTCCTTTTTTTTTTTTTTTGTCTCTTTTCTTTTACCTTCTTTTTTCTCCTTTTTTATTTTTTCTTTTTCTTTTTCAAGGTGATCAGTCTACATATGTTTGAGTTTCCATTTACGAAGATTCAAGGCCCTAAAACCATGAGTTCAATGTGTATAAGCCTGGTAAAGTAGGCATGGCTTTAGAGTGTTTAGGAAAAATCCATGGGCTTGAGGTATTTGAATAAGTGTACAAGCCTAAGTGAAGTGTGTATGATTTGATCATCTTCTTCATTCTAAAGAAATCGAGTTATCTATGACAATTATTGCTCCTAAATTGACACAACTAAAGCAAGCATAAGATAATTTATCCCCTTTTTTTCTAAATTAATGACCTAAACTTCCTAATTACACTAATGTAAGGTAGTTCTTAATAGGACTAATTTTAAGAAAAATCCCCAAAAGGTTCAAATGGGTTTGCAAGGGATAATTTCATTTAGAGTAGTGAAATGAATGCCTATCATCCTTTCAATTCATGTATCACATACAAAATAAATTTCCTTTAAGGAATGAGTCTTATCTTCACTTTCACGTCTCTCGACTCTCATAAGTGTTTTAGGGTTAATGTTTGGGATTAGGGCTTACCTCTTATCATTCTAAACTCTTTAAATAATGAGATGCTTTCATTAGGTCGAGAGCAAAGCATTTTATACCTTTTTGTTTGCCCCTCGTTTGCCTTGGGCTCACATGGAAAGTTTGAATATCTTGTGATGCCTCATTAGGTCACATGCCTCGTTATCTTCTTTGGACTCAATTAAATAGATGAGTCTTTTTATTGCCCCTTAGCCTAAGCTTATTAGGCTTATTAGTGGAATGATTCACAGTAGAGACAAGCCTTGTGTTCAATTTTAAGGTTGAAGCAAGAAGGTTAATTTTATGTAATGAGAATTCAGGATCAGCTTGGAAGGATTGGTGTAGATGGACAAAACTCTAGGTGAAGTTAATAGGCCACATGTTCAAGTCCTTTTTATGGGTTGAAATAGGTGGGAAGGTCTATTATTTGTGTTTAAGCTTTTGTGTCTAGGGCTTTTGAAAAGGTTTGATAATGGGATATTCTTTACAGATTGTGCTTGGCTTGGGCTTTTCCTAAGGGAGTCAAGAGTCATATCTATTTTGGTGATGGGTTATGTCTCCACTATTTTCATGTATCAATTTCCATTGTGCTTTCCTCTTTTGTCCCTTAGCATTGGTTTTAGTATGGAGTTTAATTCATAGATAGCATAATACTCTAGGCTCAAAATAAGTGACTACCAAGACTACACTTAGTTCAGATTCATTGTTGTCAATCATCTTAGCTTCAAAATGAATGGCTATGGGCTTTAAAAAAAATGGGCTTAACCACTTAAAAGTAATAACTCAAAGCTTGTAAAATTTATACTTGTTAGCAAATTTTTCCTTTGAAAACTCTATGATTTTTCCTTTTCTTGTTTTTTCCTTAAAAGACTTATGATTTGAAAACACTCATCTAAAAAACTATGTTACAAGTGGAACCACTAACATCTACTAATTTATTGGAATGAGTGAATATTTTACAAAGTTGATAAGTGATGACTTATTTACAGGCAAAAGCTCTTTCTTTTTTCTTTTCTCTTTTTTTCAAAAGACTTTTAAAAGCCCATCTTATTAACGGAAGTTAAAGAGGATCTAAGGCTATAGACAATTAGATACTGCCTTACGAATCGAAAAAAGGTGACATGATGAGGATGACAAAGTTACAAATGGATCAACCAATAATTAGAGGATGATAATTTTACAAAAGGAATGCATAATATTACAAAAGGATGACCAAAGGACAATCTAAGGATTACAACTATTCACAAATTAAGAGTAATAAGTATTTACAAGTCTAAGGATTTTTTGTTTATTCATTTTTGTTTTCTTTGTATTTTATGTACACATGTTATTGTACAAATTTTTCAATGAAGCAAGTACTACTAAACAATGGAAAAAAAGGAACAAAAACTAAATGCACAGTTAGTATACAAATAAAGCATATGCATGCAAGTGCAGGATTGACAATCGGATTACACGTGACAATTTGGAAAAATTAGTTGTTGCAACTTTATTATAACCTCCATGATTATATTGATTTTATTACACATGAGCTAGTTCCTTATTAGGTATATAATTTTCCTACAATTACAAATGTGAATAAAGTATAGGGAAAATTTTACAAAGACAAATATCATTTAATAAGTTATAGGGAATTTTTTTTTTTTTTACATGAAAGAAAAAGAATACATGGAAATATTGCACAACCGCCATATCACATAAGAAAATAATAAAATTGCAACTCCTTAATTATGGTTAATATTTTTTGAAAAACGTCACACTACTATTCATTTGCTAGCTCATAAAAGATTTAATGCAATTTGGTGGGTCCCCTCTTGAATTTTTGTTGCAACACCTTTTACTTGCAAGATAAAAATAAATACATAACACATATATCATAAGATAATATACATAGGTAATTGCATATGGTATAAAAGAAAAATATAAGAAACAACATATATACAAATTAAAACATAAATAAATTTGATGCAATATGCCACACACATATGGAATGTAATAGGGATTATTAAATAATAAATTATAGGAATGAAATTATTATAAACCCATGATCAATATTCATACATACTCACATATATAAGCGTATGGATTTCTAAAATTAAATTTTTGAAAATAAAGTTCTTTAACACTTATAAATATAAGTGCATTAATTAATCTAATTTTTGAAAATAAAAGTCCAATTGATTGCAAGTTATAACAATTCTTTTCAAACTCTTATGATTTAAAAATTACTAACCCCTTTTATTTTAAAATGATGTAGGAGGGTGGAGTCTACGAGTCCTTAAGCTCTATAGCTTGATACATTCCTAGAGAAATTATTTGTAAGCTATATTAACATAAGAGTGGACTCACCTATCATCATCAAGCGGGGATAAAGACCCCTATGACTTGAGAGATGTACGATGGCAACCTACCTTAATTTCCCAAGGTGGCCTAAGTTTGATCACATCTAAACATGCACATATAGTACTGAAAAATATAAAGACCCCCCATATCCCCCAAAATTTAGGCCCATTAGGCTAAGTCCCTCCTAGTAGACTTCCACTACCAAAAACTAGTCAGTACAGCTATTTACAACAACATACAAATAAAGGAAACTACAAATAAGAGCCCATTAATTAATTTTCTAAAATTCCTATATGGTTAGCCTACTCAATCCCTAGTAGGGTTGCCAATTCTTTCAAACCCTAGTTTGATTTTTGCTAATTTATTTTATTCTAAGTCTAATCCGCTTAATATAAGACACTCAAAATTAAATTAAGGAAAAACATTTTTCCTTAAAAAAATGTTTTAAAAAAACATTTTCAAGAATTGCCAACTAATAAAACTAGCAAAAACCATATTAGGGTTTCTTAGGTGAAAAAAAAAAAAAAACCCTAATCAAATCACTAGCCCACTAATTTATTGAGATACCTATCTCCATGTTAAAATTGAAAAAATAACTAACAAGCCTTTACTTTTATAATTTCTGAAAAAATGTGAAAACATGCAAATATGTAAAAAATGCATTAAAATAAATTTTTTATTACGAATTTTCCCTAGAAAATAAAAACAAAATGAAAATTTTTCAAATTTTACAGTTATCCTGAAAATGCTTACATACTTGCTAATTAGAGTCTAATCAACCGTAGTTCTTATTAATTTAAAAAAAACTTTAGTGAGTTGGTTCTTTTTTATTTTTGGAAATAGGTCAAATTTATGCTTATTAACCATTTTATTTTTTATTTTAAAAATATCTAAGAAAACTATTTGAAAAAAACAACCTCAAAAAACACTAATTTTTGGAAAAGACTCAAACTAAGATTTTTATTTTGTAAAGAAAAAAAAAACCAACTAAGTGATAGAATTTTTTTTTTTTTTTGAAAAATTCCTAAAACACTAATTTGTTAAAAAATGAAAATTAAATAAAAATGTGCAATCCTATCCAAATCTTCTAAGATATGCAACTTGTATGCAAATTTTATTCCAAAGATATGAATCTTGAGGAAATATGCAATTATACCTTGGAAATACAACCTTTTTGTAAAAATATGTAATTTTCCTAAAATAAGTGATTTTTCTGAAATATGCAATTTTTTTTTAAATATGCAAATTTCTAAAAAAAGTAAATTTTCTAAAAAGATGCAATTTTTATTAAACGTGCTAAAAACATGATAAATATGCAAATTATGTATAAACTACAATTATATGAGAAATAATATAAGGACCAAAAAAATCATGTCAGTATCTAATCCAAGCAAATAATTTACCCTTAAGACAAAGCTAGCATTACACAATAAAATTAAACTATAAAAAATAAAATAAAACTAATGTTAAACTAATAACCCGTATAAAAAACAAACAAACTTGAGTCAGTATGAGTCCTATTTTTATTTAATTACTTAATAAACAACTAAAAGAAAACAAAATAAATAAATAAAAACATCAACAAAGAACTTACCAACTTAAGTTGGCTGGACCTAGGAGAAAAGGAAAGTGAGCGTACGGGTAGGGTTTAAATCTAGGTTTGGTGCTCCAATTAAGTTTGGGTCAGACCTTAACCAAAACCAAGTGTAGCAACCTTCCTAGCTATGTATGGCAACTTTCGAACACCAAATCAAACGGGGAATTTGATCTACATGAGAAAGTTAGTAGCAAAATTTTGATCGATGTTAATGTGACATTGTATGCAACTTGTATGCAAAACCTAACCTTCCTAGTGGCGATGGCGATGGTTGATGTTTGCTATTACATGGGATGTTGTGGTGTTGGTCATGTGACATTGTGTTCAGCGTCAAAGTATGTATGTATGTTAAGCATCGCTATGTGTGCATTTGTGGATGGGGCGGCAGTTAGGTGTGGCGATACTTCTGAGTTTGGTGTGTGAGAAAAAGGGTTGAGGATAGGGTTGCTAATGACTATGCAAGAGTAAGAGTAGGGTCGCAATAGTATAGAGTGGGCGAGAGAGAGGGATTGATGGTGGAGGCTTGGAGTTGGTGTCATTCGAGGATGGGGCTATGAGTATGTCAACAGTTTAGCATTAGGGTTGGTTTCAGTCACACAATGCTACTGTAGCGTAAATAGTGGCTATGAGTTTAGTCATTTGTGGATTACGCTACTATACTGTGTGAGTTGATATTGTGATGCATGAATGAGGATTGGTTGAAGATGAAGCTGGGCAAGCATCCAGTTCAATGTTGTTTCGTGGTTGAGTGATCTTATAATTTCCATAATCTAAATCTTGTTTTTTAGTTATGGATCAACACACGCCAAATTCAGTTAGCCAATGATAGATTTAAGTGGGTATTCAACTTTAATCTTCTTTTTATCAATACTTGCATGAATTCCTATAAGATTTAGATGTTTTACAAATAATAATCATAAGGTTTTTTCCAAATCCATAAAAAAAATAGTGAAGACATGATAAGTTGATCAACATTTAGAGCTATCAAGTTGTCTACCATCTTTTTCACACACAAATATTAAGGAAGAAGGTCCTCATGTGCCTAGCACGTAACAAGGAAAAAAGAAACTCACACAATTGGCGCACACTGGAATTGAACTTGTGACTTTCACTTCCTTTCCCAAGACTAAGTCCCTTGTTAGCATAGCTTACAACCACTCTTACTTAACCTTGTAAATCTAGGCCCAACTTAAATTTTTATTTTCAAACCTTGACTAACTTGCTCTAACGTATTTTAAAATGATCCAACCACGTTTATATAGTCCAAAAATATACATGCTAAAATTTTTTAGCGCATTTTTAATTTAATAAAGTCCAAGTCTTATTTTATTTAGCCTAGTGAAAATTATTTTTAAAGTGGAAAACAATCTACTCTATGAGCTCATATATTTTACTAGACTATTTTAACAAAGCCTAATTTTCAAAGACTGAATTTATCAAATTGCATGTATACTTTCCATTATTTCTTGACCCGACCCTAAACAATTGACTGACTTACTCAAATGCTTGAGACACTTTGTATTTTTTCAAATTTTCAATAATTTTGTTTTATTTTTTATAAACCTAGCCGAAAAAATAAAAAGGTATAAAGCAGCAAAAATAAGGTGTTTATAATTACCTCTTAATGTCATGCTAATTAAACAGTACTTTTTTTTTCTTGTTTTAATGCGTGGATATTACTTGATGTTTGTCATTTTACGGTGGTACTAGTTGTAGCAAAAGCCTTGTATATATGCAACGAATGTTCTCTATCAATAGTAGAGATGGATATTGGATCTTCCCATAATATATGACAGTACTGCCATGACTTGTAAGCTCCTCAGGTTAGACAGTACTTATAACTAAAATTTGCTAATTGCATTTAATTTTCTTCATTCAAGAAGTCATCCATTACATACAAAAACAATTAGATATATTAATTTCGGAGTTTGTTTTAACTAATGCCTTAATGATAAAAAAAAATGATGAAAAGACAAATTGCTTAGCTTATATATCCTTGATTGTTTTTAAGGCATCAAAATCTTAATAGATTTTCTTTTAATACCATGAACAAAATATGACCAATAAAAGAGTGAAAACAACAATGCATATAAAATGGTTTAATGTTAGATTGATCTACTATAGCTAACACTTGCACAATCTTGAAAGTAGAAAGGTCATTCGTTAGTGTTTCTAGTATTGAATCAGAACAAGACCATTAAATGGAAAAAAAAAAAATAGAGAGAATTTGCCAAACCTAACTTGATAGGATTTAGCCCCAAGGACCCCTTACTTGCTCCCAAGCTAAAGGCCTAGCCAACATAGTTTATTGGATTCTCAACAATCACCTAAGTCCAAAAGAAGCTAACCTAGTTTGCCAAGATAATCTGTTCATGTACCCGAGCTGTGGTAAGTGGAGTGTCATCTTAACATAAGAGTAAGGTTAGTCTGAACTATTTGGAAACCCTAAACTCTCACTACTGGCTTGTTTCAAAGACCACTTTACCCTATAAGCCTAGGACTGCCATAGTACAAATGTTGAGCCATTTGACGTCTCTAATGCCACCGGGCATATCCTAATTGAACAAAGGCCATTATGTAGTAAACCTCTCCCTAAATGACATGTGCCCCCCCTACCCAAATCGTACACTCTACCACCTAAATGTTCTTTTTCAAAATGATTATGGATTTGCCCTTTCTTTTGTAAACAAGTTGTACATAGTAGTTTATCACTTTTTATAAATGCTCGTAATGTCATTTAACCATAGTGATTGGATATAAATAGCTTACTATAGGAAACCGCTCTAATCAAAATTTTCTTCATTAATAGAATACTAAACTTTCACTTCTCATTTTTGAGAACCTTTCCCTTGTGAGAAAACCTAGCTCCTATCCATCTCTTTAGTAAGGATTATGGTAAGCGACCCTTCAACTTGGACTAATACGTCACATCCAGTAAGTAGTTGGCTGTATAATGTGAGTGGTATGTCATATCCATTTGAATAACTTACAAATTGCTTACCTTTTTCCTAAGAAATCTACCCAAACCCATTACCTTTTCTTCAATATTTTTAAAGGGCCCATCCATACTACAGTAAGACCTAGTAATAGGTACTTTATCCACACACTACATCATCTTTGGTATCTAAGCTCAAGGTTCTAAGGAAGGCAATGTGTTCTTGAGCTGTATATATATGTGTGAAGTCTAAGTTATGGTTTTGGTTTGAAATATTGGTGGTTGCACAGTGTCATATTTGTGCTTTGTTTTCACCTCTTAAAACAAAATAGGGTATTGAGGAGATGAGGAAAATCTATAGTTAGACTGTTATGAGTGTACATTTGTTTTACTATCAAAATGGTAGCAGTGATTGCTTGATTATTGGTTGAAAAAGCATTATCTATTGTATTGCTGAGTGAAAAATGATAGACCTTAGTGTGAATACGGTAGTTGATGACAATGAAAGTCATGCACTAGGAAGAGGATGTTGTGTAGAGAGACCTTAAGGTCAATAGGCGAGCTGGCAGACCGACTTACTAATCTTCTAGCAAATCTGTTGGTTGATGCAGGCTTAAGTGGTATGGGATAAATACCACCCTTATGCAAGCATACCGAGTCAAGTTATAGCATAAACACGAGTTACGTTTCAATTGTCAATCCTACAAGGAACCATGAATATTGAGAAAACCCAAGATTACTAGCAATTCTACCTAAGATTACCAATTATCTAATTTATCAATTTAATTAAATAAATATAACTAAGACAAGGATAACAAGGTAAAGAAATAGTAAATAATAAAGAAACAAAATAAATGAAAAAGAAAATAAACAACAAAATTAAATAAGCAAGATTAATTAAATTGTGAGAGTATAATCCTCAATAAATCTATTATTTACTACCTAGTTCTATGCGACTTCCAAATCATTGCAATCTCAAGATTGCATTAAGATCTTGAATCTCTCTATTAGGTTACCCTAATTCAAAGAAATTAAATACCTAATCGCTTAGCCAATCTAGTTATTTCTAATTGCACCAAACCATCTATTATAGGATCTCACGAGCTCTATAATCAATTCAAACAATAATTCAATAGCTAACTTTATTGAATTGAAGACAATACAAAGTAATGTAATCAAATCGCAAAATACAATATTGTAGATAGAAAATAAAATAATTGTCACATTGAACGAAGGTTCAATAAAATTACCACATAAAAATAAAATTACTAAAAAAAAATAAGCTAAAAGACATGAAAGACCTTGTATACTTTACCCTACAATACTCTTTATCAAGGCTCTCAAGGAACACTAAACCTAAGACTCCATATATAAGACTTGAACTTAAGGTTATAAAAGAAGTCTTCCAAAAATGGAAAATTTACAAATTATGGCATGTACACACCCTAAGATCATGGCCATAATCTTAGGCATTTTCTTCTTCTTCACATGTGACTTGTATTTTTAAATAAAATTCCTTGACAAGAATTACATGGCCAGGGTACACAGCTGTGTATATGCATGTGTTCTTTTTTTGGACACTATTTCTCATCTAGAGTTCACTTCGCTAAGTAGCTTAGTTAATGCACTTCCTTGTTAAAGCTCTAAAATCTTATAAAATTGCCTAAAAACTTGTCAAAAACACCTATAATTGAAATAATAGCTAATCAAGCTCAAAATCATCAATAATTAACATAGATAATAGATAAAACTATGCAAAATTACCCTAAAATATATATATGCTAGATAAGCCTTATCAAATTCCTCCACATTTATGCTTTTGCTTATCCTCAAGCAAAATAGTCAAAAAATAAAAATAAAAAACTAGGGCAAGATTAATAACTCTCTTATAACTTAGAAAATGCATCCTCATTTTGAAGGGTTTTGCATTTTTTTCTCAATAACTATGCTTTCTTCTTTCATTAGTAATGCCCCTAGAAAATTTAAGTAATTAATATAAAGAGTTACTAATCAAATCCAAATAATCTAGAGTTGGTTTTATCACTTAAATAGAAACCAAATTAGAAATCAAAACAAACATTAACAAAATAAGAAAGACTTATAAGAATTTCACTACTCTAATGCAAGAGGAGAGATATCTTCCTTGTACTATTCTTATTGCAGAAACTCAAACTAGATGTATGTTACATCAACTTATCATTTGTTTGTCCCCTTAGTTTATATTGTTCATTGGATGGTTTTTTAGTCTAATTTAGTTCCTTTTAGTTAAGTATGATTTTATTGGTAGTAGGAAACAACCTCACTCTTTTGCCAAATTAAGGTCAATCCATACTGTTTTAATTTTCAAGTTAGTAGTAGGAAAGGACCTCGCTCTTCTGAGGGACCAAAGTTGATCCTTACCAACTTTGCATTTTATTTTAGTTCTTTCATTTGCCTCCAATTACTTTGATTTATTATGAGACTTATAAAAAACAAATCTCATTTGTTTATCCAATTTGAAAAAAATTTAGGAAAAACAAAAATAGATAACTATCCTTCTCAAAGTGAGCTTAGAAATGCAGATAACCAATCCTTAATCTATCAATATCTATCTAGATCCCAAGTCTAATTCTAAACTTAAGTAACGGTGAGCTCTAGATCATGAAGATTTAACTACTCAAATATAGTAAAGTGGACTAAGATCATAAAGAATTAGGTATAGATTTTGAAAAAAAAAAATTGCTTGCTTATATAGTGGATACAAATTTCTAAAGTTATTTCTAACAAAATTAAAAGAAAATTTTAAGTATGCGGTATTCAATCAAAACATGCTCACATATATATATATATTAATATCTCCTATTCTTTCCCCCCATACATAAATGTACATTGTCCCCAATGTACACTATCTTGAAAGAATAATATAATTGAAAAAGGAAGAGAAAAGTAAAAGATAACTAAGACTTCCAAGTTTTTTATTGCATTGACATTGATAAATTTTGTTGTGCAAATCAAATAATTTGCCATTCAAAATCGAAGGTTCCTTACAACATGAGAAGAAAGCAAACTACAAAAGAGAAAAAGTTAAGGAAACTAAAAATGAAATTACTACTAAACCTACTACGTCAAGTAATATGTTCCTACAAAATTATCACAAGATAAGAAAATACGCATTAAGTAGTCCAAGGGGCATTTTGCTCTTCAATCTCTTCTATATCACCTTCATTCTTGAGGTCTTCGGTAGGGGGTAATGATGGTGGCAAGGGAATGTAGTGGTGCTCCATAATTGCCTCAACACAATACTTCATGCACTTAAGCTCATTCTCTAACGTCTTTTGCTTCTTGATTATCTTCCTTACCATCTTCTTATTTTTTCTTAATACCAACGATGATGTGGGGGACTCATCTTATGTTGGCGTTGGTAATGGAGCCTTAAGTGCTTCGTTTTGGAATTCTTCCACTAGAGGTGCTGGCAAGAGGTTCATGGAATGGATTGATTTAAGGCTCAATGGGTAAGATGGTTGACCATCTCCATTGGAGGAAGGTGATTAAACATGTCGATTCCCTTCATGATAGGGATCAAGGATTGATCACGTGGTCCTAAGCTTAAAGGCTTTCTCAAGTGGTTCATTAAGCTGTCCGAGGTGAGTTAAGTGTCAAAGAGTAGTGCCCACCTTAGTAGGATCTACTAAGCTACTTTGCTCTTCACACCATCCGAGATACTATCGAGGTGACCAGCTAACGTGTCAAGCTAAATCCTCCACTATACACCAGTCTAAGCACCACATCTAAAAACAGCTATCCTTACAATGCCAAGGCTAATCTGACAGTGATTAGGAGCTGACCACCTAAAGCTGACCCTGAAAATGAGTTGCCCTTGAACCATCCTCAGTCTAATCCTAATTGACCGAACTACTGAAAAACTAACGTCAAACTAACTTGATTAGGATTCGCCCCTCTTGGATCACTATCTTATTGGGACCACAAACAGTAATACGCATGTGCACTAGCCTTTTCTTGACAATCATACTGTCCTTTCTAACAGTGAATATTCTTTTATACGATTACTTGTTTTTCTTAAAAATTATTCTCTTTTTCTTAGTAGCTAAGGATCCATTTGTGTAATTTTCTATTATTTAAGACTTACCCTAACTGGATACTATAAATACTTGCATAATGTAATAACCACAATGATCAGATGCAAAGATTACACTAAACTTTTACTCTCTTGAGCTAAGCGTCTTTCTTACTCTTAAGCTACTCTTATTTAGCCTATTTGAGCGTAGATAAGTAGCAAGTGACCTCTGGCCATACTTGTGCATCATATCAAGTATGACCCCAACTCGTATGAGGCGTTAGTGGATTATATCTTTCGTCAATATACAGGAATCCCTACTCAACCTTCGACTACCATTTACTTTTTAAGCCATCTCATGACTTGGACCCACCCTGTTGGTTACGCAAGACATTGGGTTTGTATTTTCATCCACGGAATTCGTATTATCTTAGTATCAGAGCTTGACTACCTTCAAAGCTAGATTCTACTACTGTATTCTTGGAGTGGTGTGGTTTGTTACTACTCTTGTGTGATAACTGTTCTATTGTTAACTTTGGAGTTTAGTAGCTGAGAAGTGTTTTATGCTCTGTTTTCCCCTATTCTCGATACATCAAAACAGTGTGGTTAGCTGTTCGTTAGTTATGTAATTGTCATAGTAATTAGAGTATTAGTTATTGATCTTCAAGTGATATTATTAGGCTTTAATTTTTGTGAAGTAACCATCAATATCAAATTCAAGTGTTCAAGAAATTTTGGGAAACTAAGAAAGTGGTACTTGACATAGTTAAGGACAAGAAGGAAGATTTACACCTCAATCAGTAGGTGATTGCTTGGATAAGCTTACCGACTTGATAGCTAGCTTAGTGACTATTATCTAAGAAAACAGGCAGCAAGCTAGAAATAGCCTCACTAAGGAACGCAAATAGCAAGGATGAGGCAATGGTTAGTTTAGTTAAGTTAGTACCCCAGCTCAACCACCTTGAATTGAAGGAGTTGGTAAAGACGTTAGACGAAGACAAACACTTGAAGAGATCGAGGAGGAAGTGAAAGGAGATGACAAGGCAAAGGAGTACTATGAGCCTGAGGAAAGAAATGTATGAGGCCCTAAAGTCGAAGGATTGAGAATGTGTATTCTAAGTTTTTCTAGAAGTGGTGATGCCAAAGATTACCTAGATTGGGTAGATAAGATTGAAAAGCAGTTTGAATGCCACGAAGTGCCCAATAATGCAAAGGTTAGACTCGTTGTGTTAGAGTTTACTAGTTATGCCGCCTCATGGTGGAAGAACTTGCAAGCTACCAAAAGAAGGGAAAGAGAACGAAAGATTAGGAGTTGGGATGAAATGAAAAGACTTATGCAAAGAAGGTTTGTGCCAAGTTATTACTTGCAGGATGCTTTTAAAAGACTGCAAAAAATGAGACAATGAGGATTGAGTGTGGATGCTTATGTTAAAGAATTCCAAATGTTAATGATTTGATGTGGAGTCGTAAAGCTAGAGGACCGACCTATATCTCGATTCATTGGTGGGTTGAAGCATGAGATTGGGGATGTCCTGGAAACCTTGGATGTTAAGACACTTGATGATGCAATCTAAGCCACCCAAAGGATAGAAAGGCGTCGAACAGGAAGATTCCAACCACATGTTAGCCGACTAGGTAGTAGCTGAATTGTTATGAGCAAACCAGTGTGAACGGAACAAAGTAAGACTATTGAGACCCGACCCATTCTAGTTACTCGAGCCGAAGAGAAGGAACCCTCGAGGAAGTTCAAGAAAGGACAGAGTTTTGGGAGGAAGACAAGTGAGATCAAGTGTTTCAAATGCCAAGGATTTGGACACATGGCCGCTCAATATCCAAGCAAGCGAACAATGGTGATTCGAGGCAAGGTGCCAACTGTTCAGGTTGACGGTATTGATGAAGAAGTAAGGGAGCTGAAAGTAGGTAGACAAATCAAACTATCCGAGGAGCAAGTTATCTACAATGAGGAAGGTAACATTATGTCGGTCACTCTAATGTTGAGGAAGGCGATGAGCGTCAATCCCGTACCCAAAGATGAACAAAGGGAAAATCTCTTCCATATTGGATGCAAGGTGAATGAGTCACTGTATGCATTGATCATTGACAATGGGAGTTGAAATGCAGCCTCTGCAATTATGGTCCAGTAGTTGATATTGCCAACCGTACCCTACCCAAAACCTTACAACCTTCATTGGCTTAATGATAAAGGAGCCTTGCAGGTGAACAAGCAAGTGCCTGTACTGATTTACATTAGCAAATATTAAGATGAAGTGCTCTATGATATGCTACCCATAAGTACGTCCCACATTCTACTTGGGCATCCATGAATGTTTGATCAAGCTATTATGTATGACGAAAGGAAGAATACATGTTCTGTGAAGCATAAAGGCAAAAGGATGAAATCAAGTCCTATGACTACTAAGTAGGTGAAGATCATGTAGTCCCAACTTAGTTGAGCCTTGAAGAAAGACGCTTGAGTGATGACTCGGGCCAAGCTAAAAAGGGAGATGGAGCTCGAAGGACTGACGTACCTGCTTACTTGAAGGATTCTACAGATGAGGCCCGAGGAGGAGTTACCTACCGAGGTAAAAACCTTACTAAAGGAATTTACCGACTTGTTTCTAGAGGAACTGCCGAAAGGTCTGCCCCTAATCTAAGGTGTCGAGCATACAATAGACTTGTAGCCAAGAGTCACACTTCCAAACAATCTTGCCTATAGGCTGAAACTCGAATAGGCCACCAAGCTATAGAAGCAAGTAGATGAGCTAATGGAGAAAGGGTATGTGCATGAGTCCCTTAGCCCCTGTGTCGTTCCGGCCTTATTAGTGTCAAAGAAGGATGGTTCTTAGAAGATGTGTATGGATAGGCAAGTGATCAATCGAATCACCATCAAGTATAGGTATCCCATACCTAGGTTTAATGACATGCTAGATGAATTAAGTAGAGCAAGAGTGTTCTCCAAAATTAACCTTAAATCTGGATACCATCAGATTCAAATGTGCAAGGGTGATGAATGGAAGACTACATTCAAGATACAACATAGTTTATATGAATGGCTTGTAATGTCATTTGGACTATCCAATGCATTAAGCACATTTATACACTTGATGAATCATGTGCTTTAAGAATTATTAGGAAGGTTTGTCGTAGTTTATTTTGATGACATTCTAATATATAACCTTGACTAGGAGACTTATCAAGAGCATCTCCTAAGAGTCCTCACAAAACTTTAAGCTGAACAACTCTATGCCAATCTAAAGAAGTGCAACTTTTTTCAATCCAAGGAGATCTTCTTGGGGTTTGTTGTGAATAGAGGTGGCATCCAAGTCGATGATGAGAAAATAAGAGCAATCATAGAGTGACCTGAGCCAACTTATTCTGTAGACGTGAGAAGTTCCTACAGCCTAGCGTCATTCTATCCTCGATTAATAAAGGATTTCAATACGATTGTAACCCTACTTACCGAACTGTCAAAGAAGAATATTGAATGCAAATGGGGAGAGAGAGAGAGTAGAGGAGTTTTAAGGAAGTGAAAGAGAGGCTAACCATAGCCTCCGTCTTAGCTTTGTTGAGCTTTGACAAGGTGTTTAAAGTAGAGTGTAATGCATTCAGACTAGGCATAAGTGCTGTGCTAATGTAAAAAGGTCGACCTATTGCCTACTTCAACGAGAAACTCTAAGGAGCTACACTCAACTATTCTGTCTATGACAAGGAGTTCTACTCCTTAATCGGAGCCCTAATAGTATAGTAATACTATCTGCTACCTAAGGAGTTTGTGATCTACACCAATCATAAGTCTTTGAGGTATTTGAAGAGCTAACCTTAACTATCCTGTAGACAAGCCAAATGGATGGAGTTCATAGAGGGTTTTTCTTATGCTGCAAAGTATAGGAATGGAAGAAACAATGTAGTAGCCAATGCCCTATCAAGACGACATACCTTCCTGACCGAGCTACAAATAAGGCTACTTAGTTTTTCAACCACAAAGAATCTGTATGCTGAGGATTCACATTTTGGTCCAATCTATGCCCGATGTAAAGAAGGACGGATACTAAATGACTATCATAAGGAGAGCGGATACTTATTGACGAAGAAGAAGTTATTATCTTGACCTGTTCTACTAAAGAATTGCTAGTATGCGAGGCGCATAGAGGTAGACTGACAAGATACTTTGTCCAATGCCAAACTCATGAGGTACTATCCTCCAGATTCTTTTAGCTAAAGATGAAGAGAGATGTCCAATCCGTATTAGAAAAGGATATGACTTGCCGAAAAGCAAAGAGCTTAGCCAAGCAAGGACACTACCAACCCTTATCGATTCTAACCAAACTATGGTTCAAACTGAGCATAGACTTCATGTTAGGATTACCTAAGACGTCTCGAAGAAAGGACTCCATCATGGTAGTTGTGGACCAATTTAGCAACATGGCACATTTCGTACCCTGTTCTAAAACTAACAACGCTTAGACTATCTCCTTTCTTTTCTTGCAGAAAGTAATCAAATTTTACAAAATTCTCCAAACCATTGTTTCAGACCAAGATCCAAAGTTCATGAGCCACTTCTGGAGGACACTGTAGATGCGAGTAGGAACCAAGCTATTGTACAGCATGTCCTACTATCCACAGATTGAAGTTGTCAATATCACCGTGGGAACTTTGCTATAGGTTGCTATTGGACGTAACATGG
Source organism: Lumnitzera littorea (assembly GCA_024138015.1). Classification (NCBI taxonomy): domain Eukaryota; kingdom Viridiplantae; phylum Streptophyta; class Magnoliopsida; order Myrtales; family Combretaceae; genus Lumnitzera; species Lumnitzera littorea. Next base: position 16,153,329 of record JAMXBB010000007.1, read on the forward strand.
CTGACTAGCATCTATGCCTGGTAATGATTGAGTTCACTTACAACAAGACCGCCCACAGTGTAACAAACATGTCTCCATTCAAGATTGCCTATAGGTTCAACCTCGAGCTCCTGATGGACCAGGCACCCCAGCTGATGCCTAATGATGACCAACTAGCCATTGAAAGAGTTAAGGCCATCTGAGCCATATACCAAAAGGTAGTAGAACAATTCAGCTAAGCTAATACTAAGCTTGAGAAGTGAAGCCGAGGACGAAGAAAGAGAGAATTTCAACCAAGTGATTTAGTTTAGATACACCTCAGTAAGGAACGATTCCCAAACTTGAGGAAGAGCAAGTTATCTCTTAATGCTGACGGACCTTTCAAAGTGCTTGAAAAAATCAATCCTAATGCTTATTGGATTAAATTACTTAAGGGATATGGAGTCTTAAACTCCTTCAACATTACCAATCTCCAACCTTATATTCCTAAGGACGAGCCACTTGAAGCTGAACCAGATTTGATTCCAAATCTCAAACAACCAAGATGGGAAGACAGGGATCAAGGACCGATGATACACTCGCGAGCCCAAGGGCTTTCTCAGGTGGTTCACTAAGTTGTCTAAAGTAAGTTAAGCACCGAGGAGCAGTGCTTAACCTAGTCCGATTTACCGAGCTACTTTTCTCTCTACACCATCTAGTATGCTGCCGAGGTGACTAGTTGACGTATCGAACTGAATCCTTCATTATACACCAGTCCAAGGGCCATATCTGAATACAGCCATCCTCATAGTGCCGAAGCTAATTTGACAATGATCATGAGCCAACCATCTAAGGTTGACTACAACTATCTCCTAATCGAAGCCGACCTATCCCAAGCCGACGCCGACCTATTAGAAGCAGATGCCGACCTGTTTTAACCCGAGGCCAAATTATTCAAGGCTAAGGTCAAACAGCTTTTACCGAGGCCGAACTAATACTAGAATATTGAGAGGAAGAAAAGGAGCCACTTGGCGTTGGGTCTATCGTCTAATAAGAAGTTAAGAGACCACACAACTAAGGACTCAAGGCTAAAGATCCACTCAGCATAGCATGGAGAGACTCATGCTAACTGATTCTAGAACTTGGCAATTATGGGCCGACCTTTCTAATGTCTCGACCAAGCAATGTAAGATTACAAAGACTCTTCCTTAGACCTGGACATCTAATTGTTGACCCCGCCCAGTTCGAATCCTATTCCTTCTAAGACAAGCCGAGTGACTGCATGTCGACTTCTATTAAACGTACAATTTTGTATTCTTGTATATGTTTTATTTATTTTATTTATGAGTCCAATTCTTTAAGGTCTAAAGTCTTGTACATTATTTACAGTTTTGCTACAAAGGTTTACGACTTACTATAAATAGTAACATTTGTAATCATAAAAGCAGTTCAAAGATAGTAAAGAATATTCCCATACAGAGTAAAACTTTCCTCTTTCAAGCAAGGCTATACTTGAGTTAGTAGAGCTTGTATTTGCTGGATTATTGAGTGTTGATTAAACTCTTTAATCTTTCTTACGTTCTTATCAATCTTGACCCTAAGATTGTGATGAACCTTCGTTTGAGTTGGTTAGTGAGTTGTATCTAACCCTCATTTGAATCCCGAGCAATATTTAGTATTCATGAGTTGTATCGAACCCTATTTCGAGCTCAAATCCCTGATTATTTTTGTATCTTGGTGCATGATATTGATAAACATTCATCTTCAAAACCCCTATTTTACTTCCTGTTTTTCATACCTACTCGAATCCATAAGTACCCATTTTGTTTTTCTAACCTACTGCCACATTAGACCCCAAAAATGAGTTTCCCTTAAACCATCCCCAATCTAGACCCAATTGACCGAGCTACTGAATTGCCGATGTCAATTGCTGTTGTTATACCCCAAAATCACAGAGTCTTAACAGTCCCGCTGTGTATACCAACCTATGACAGTAATTGGCCTCATATTACCTATCATAGATACAATCTACATAAGGCATCAACGACTCCTCACTTTGAAGTAATCAGTTCAATTAAGACTTTAACTAAAATTTACAATGAAGATTAAAACCTTAAGTCATGTATATATATAGTTACATTCACATTATTATAGAATTCCTAGGAGATTCTACATAATACAACAGATAGCTAATTTACATATCATATATCAATTCTTCATCCTAAAGATACTAGCAAGACCTTAAACAAAAACTTGATCATTGGGCTAGTTGATCCTCACTCCCCATAACTTCAAAAGAGAACTAACCTCTGGGTAATTGTATCATGGCACCGTAAATTAGAACTTGTAAAAGAGTTTATATGGATATGAGCAACTACAACACAGTAAGTTGAATTGGAGACTTCTGAATGTATACAAGCACAATTAGGGTTATTAAGCAATTATTTACATGCAATGCAACAAGCAAGTGTCATCATACAACATAGTTCAGTCCGTTGTGAAATTAGAGTAATTTCACCCACTCCAATCCAAGTTGAAGAGTTTCCGTTAATGCAACAGCTCGCAACCAAACCCAGGTTTGTACAATGAAGACATCATTCCCCTTAAGACTATCCTTAGAACCAATGCCCTCATCCTCACTGCGACCTCCTCTCCTGTTACGTAGTTCAGCTAAAGATGAGGAAAAGACTATTATGCTATCCAACACTATCTTTTTCGAAGGTGTTGGTGTTTCATCGGAGAACCTTAATGATCCCCTAATGGGTTGGAATGCATGACAAACTAGTGTATTAGGGTTAAGTTCAATTTAGGGTGTTCAAACAATTCCATGCTAATCCACTCATAACAATCATCAATCATAACATAGATTTCAGCATGAAATCAAATACACAATCACATGCATAAAACTACTTACAATCACAATCATACACAATCCTAAGTCTTCGAGTACTTTAAAATAGTACTCCAAATATAGTGAAGTATTAAACCTAACTTACTTGAAATATTCGATTATTCACTTAATCAGTTGTAAGTTGACTTGCTTCTATGTATCCTATAATATAAATATGCTTTTTAGCATTATACTTTAATGAAACATATTCTAGGTTTTGATTTAACTCAATTCTCCTTATATACCTATTATTTACTAACGATTCATTCTACGTTAGTTCGGGGTTCGGTTTCCAAATTTGATTCCGGTTTAGGCTCTAAATCGATCCCAGCTACAAATAAATCTTAAAATACATTTCGAACCCTAATATGAAATTAATCACACCAGGCTCGAGTATCCTAATATCAATCTACATCTTAATTCAATATTCTAACCCACTTAGTACACTCTAATCTTAATTAGTGTACCGGGTTTACTCTCGATATGAGAAAATTTTATATTTTTTGGATAATTATCTAAAATTAAGTTTTATACCAAATTTAATACATATTAATATTATCCTTATATTTTCCAATTTAACCCAATATTTTATAATTATCAAATAATCCATATTTATTACATAATTCCCATGATAATTGCATTCAATACTCCAAGTGTTATGATTATGTTACTACATCAGAAATCAACATCCCTAAACATCGAATTACTCTCTAAATCAGTAATTAGTCATTTATGACTTAATTAGTCCAAAATTACTCATTTTCTCATCATTTTAGGGCTAAAAATTACTTTAAAAATTTGAAAATTAATTTTTAAGAAAGGGTTTCGTGGCATTATTCAATATCACTTAAGTAGTCTTAAAAAAAAATCAAGCTCAAAACTACACTCCTAAACCTACTTATTTCTAATTCTAAACATGCTCGGTTTCTTAAGTACCCTATATTTACAGACGTAATTAAACCTAATCACTATTTTTCCCTAAATCTATATATAATAAAACATTAGAATAACAAAATTTATAATTTTCTAGGCAAAATTAATAATTTTAATAAATTTTGTAAAATTGAACTAAATTTGGGACTCGCTTGGTTTTTTAACTTCTAACCATTAGAATCGGTCTAAGGATTATTGGCCGGCCCAAACAGTCAAATTAGAGTAGGGTGGTGGTGGTGGTGGTGGTGGTTTGGTTCCAAGTGGTGGTCATGTATGAGTTTGGCTCACTTGCTCTTATTATACAAATTTGTGTAATTTTTTTTTTTAAAACCCTAATTTTCTTCTAAATTTCAGTGCTCTCTAATTTTTTTCAACTCCAAATAGACCAAATGAGCTCTTGTAATATTTTGGCCATTTATAGAGTTACAAAGTAATTCGTATACATTAATTAGATAAGACAATAGCTTATCATCTTTCATTTTGCCTTTTTTGTTGTACTAATTTAATTGGTCCAAATTTCTTTCTTCATTCCCTAACTACCACAACCAAAATTTGGATTTTTCTCAACCTTTCTTATTTTCCTTTAATTTTGTTTTATAATTTTCTAACAAATTTCGAGCAATTTAGGTAATTTCATGTATTTCTACCGATACATAAATACATGTAGAGTACAAGTAAATACTCTTAAATATTATTTAGATCCTTTTATGATTTTTAGTGTACATATAATTTATATCTAGCGATTTGTTAGTTATTGGAATACATTTTACGTATTTTCGATAATTAACAAGTAATATACTTAAAATTTGAAAATTTTATATTCTATCATTTTATTACTTATTTTCTTAAATTCAAACTTACGAGGTCACTTTTACTAATATTTCTAGCTTTATTTTATAATTTAGACTCAATCGAATCCTTTAGCTGATCACTCTAAACTTTATGTACTAAGTTTGATCCTACAGTTACATAGCTTATATTTAGGGCTTACAGCTGTGTTATTAGGACCACAAACAATAAAACACATGTGCACTAGCCTTTTCCGAACATTTGTACTGTCCTTTCTAACAGTGAATATTCTTTTGCACAATTACGTGTTTTCCCTATAAATTATTCTCCTTCTCTAAGCAGCTAAGGATTCATTTATGTAATTTTCTATTATTTAGGACTTACCCTAACTGAGTACTATAAATACTCACATAATATAATAGCCACAATGATTAAATATAGAGAATACACTGAACTTTTACTCTCTTGAGCTAAGTGTCCTTCTTACTCTTGAGTTACTCTTATTTAGCCCATTTGAATGTGGACTAGTGACGAGTGACCTCCGATCATACTTGTACGTAATATTAAGTGTGACCCGAGCTCGTATAAGGCATCAATGTGTCATATCTTATTTACTCTTCGAGCCATCTCGCAACTCGAACCTACTCTATTGGTTACTCAAGATATTGGGTATATATGTTCATCCATAAAATTTGTATCACTTCACTAGTTGAGTGATAAAAGGTCTTACAAATATAAACCCGACTCCTCCTTTAATAGCTTGGTTTCTAAAGAAGAAAGCCATGCAAACGCCCAAATTAAGCAAGTGCTACTTCACTAATCTATTTAGGAAAACAAATGTCATTTAGATTTATAACCCCTATGCTATTTATGCACCCCATCACACTACTTGCAAGAATCCATTGCATAATTCTTAGGACAAGATCTCTTAGGAGTGAAGCTTTTAACTTACCTGGATTATATACCTTACAACTGAAGCTCAATCTAACTTAAACTTAAGCATTATTCACCCCTATTGCCAACCTTACTGGCAGATTATGGTACTTAACCATGAAAACATATTCTTCAAAATGCAAGGAAAGGGCCATTGATCTTATGGAAAAATGCATTTCTAGTAGTCGATAATTGACTGTGAACCTCTTAGTATTTTGAGTTTCATTTTCTAGATGCTCAAAGTCGAAAGTGAGAGTATTCAGGACTTCTAGTGTGAACTCCTTATATGTTGGTTCATTGATTGTCAAAAGCCTATCTTAATGTCTTACTTTTACTTATCATCGTACCACTGTCTCATATCCAAACTTTGCCAAATTGTCCAAACTTACTATAGCATTCTCCTTAAACCCTTTCTTACATAGCATACTTTTGCCACCAAAGCATGAGCTTTCATGTGGCCTTGGTGCTCACAATATCCTTTTTGGCAACATACTTAACTCTCAGCATGATTTGAAACAAGAAAACAAAAATCTTATTAATTTTCTTAAAAGCATGATTATATGAATTCATTGAATTTCTCGTCTAAGAAGATAACAATTTGAATATCACTTTCTAAAAGAAATTGTTGAGGAAAACTGTGTGCTTGTCACCATCTAACCAATTCTAGAATCTTAGTATTACAAACTAATTTTTGCATTAATACAAGATTATGAACTAGTTTTCAAAAATCAAAGATATGCGGAATTTTTCTCTTAATGTTACTAATTCATAATTTTGGAAAATTTGATTTAAAGTATGCTAGTAGAATTTATGTTCTAAAAAAAAAGTAAAGTACAACCAATCTTAGAGCGGTTTTTTTTTTCTTTTTCCTAATTTTCAAACACAACAACATGGATTCAAGTAAGGATAAATCAAGAACATACCTACTTCATCTTCTCCCCACAAACACTCTTTATGCTCTTTTTTTATCCCACTTCAAGATCATATATTTAAGGGAGATTTCCAATAAGTAATGTAGTAGAAACACACTTACATATTCCATATTCACTCCTAAAACTAAAGATCATTACACATGCAACTCTTATAGTCTTAAATCAAATCCTAACTATGTAAGAAGATTGTTCTAAAATTAACAGGTGAAACAACAAAATTAAGTAGAGATTGAGTTCTAACACCTTAGATTTGTTGATTTGTAGCAAGAATCGTGACAAGAGTGTAATGAATTAGAGCTTTGTAGTAAGAGAGAGAGGTATGTTTTAGAGAGAGAGTGAGAGTTTAGTATGAAAGGGGAAGAGTTTACCTGTGATTTTTAAATCCTCAGAAGGAACACATACATCATCGTGATTGTGTTTCCTATCTTGATGCTCACAATTTCCCTTAGGTGTGATCACAAGCAAAGATCACACCCGGGTAAGGATCACGAGCATGATCCTTGCCCATGATCTTCTCGTCATGTAATTTTTTTTTATTTCCTCTTTCTAAATGTTTACATAAGGAATATGACCATGTTTGCCGTTGAGAACTTAAATCATGTTTCTCCTTAACTTTTCAATCTAACACTTGTGAACTATTTCATTCCTTCACTTGAAAGCACTTCTTGAACAATAAAAAATCGTAACAAATCATATTAGCAAAGATCAAAGTTCAATTGGAATATGAATTATTAGGTAGATTAATTTTTTTTCAAAGACAAAATATACGGAAAATTCAACAATTGACTGCTTTATTGAAAATTGAAAATCATTCATGCAGGAAACAAACTGACGCTCATTCAAACAAGAATAAAAAGATAATGGAACTATACCTAACAATAGAGTTTAAAACAACAATTATTCGATGAAATAAAAATAAAAATGACTTAGGTTGCATCCTAAGAAGCGCTGTTGTTTAGCATTGTTGTCTCGATGGTTTCAACCTTCCTTTAGTTTTGTTTAGATCCCATAAGTTTGGGATTAGGTTCAGTATTTCCTGACAAGCTTCCTTATTGTCTTTCTTTGACCATCCTAGCTAGCTATCCCAATTGATTTTCTAAGTTTCTAAGTGGTGCCTCTGTATTTCTAATTGCAACTTCAGTAGCTTGGTATCTAGCATATAAGTTATTGATATACTTATTCAATAACTCCTCTAGGTTAGGGTTCATATGGAGTTTGGACATTCTTGTTCTACTATTGTTATTGGCTTCCCCATAAGAAATTGGGGTGATTTCTCTAACCTAAATTATAAGTGTTACTAAAAGGACTATTTTGCGTCTATTAGTTGGAAAATTAACCTCTTTCATGTTAGTTAGTGTCTCGTCTTGCACCAAATTCATTGATTTTATTAGTCCCTTGATCTTCTTACTTAAGTTCTTTACCTAAGCTATCAAAGTACAAAACCCAGTCAACTTCAGATTTTTCAGATACTTTCACGTTAGCTCTCACATTATCTTACTAGGAGTTATTCATAGCCATCCATTCAATAAGCTTTTAGGCCTCACCGGCATCTTAGCACTTCAAGTGCCTCTAACTATGGCATCAATTATCTACTTAGTAGGATAATTGAGACCATTTTAAAAGGTATAAATTTGCATCCACAAGGATAAATTGTAATGTGGACAACTTTTGAGCAAGTTCTTAAATCTTTCCCTAGTGTCATACAACATTTCTCCATCAATTTGAGCATATGATGATATGTCATTCCTAAATTTTGCTGTCTCAGCTGGTGGAAAGTATTTCCCTTACAAATTTCTCAACCAAATCTTCTCATGTAATAATGGATCCTTTAGGAAGCAAGTTGAGCCATTACTTAGCCTTACCTCTAAGCAAATATGGAAATAACTTGAGCCTAATTGCATTATCTATGACTCCATTAATTTTGAAAGTATTACAAATTTGCAAGAAACTGAAGATGTGATAATTCAAATCTTGATCAGCTAAACCATCAAACTAGACACCATCTAAATCACATTTGGTTGAATTTGGAAATTGGCTGCCTAAACTACAAGTTTAGTAATACTAGACTTAGCCCTAATTCCTTTTGATTTAGCATACTCCATCATAATTTTGTTAGCATCATCATTATTCATAGCGATATCTTCTATTTCTTCTTCTTTTGAACTTTCTCCTTCTTCCTTGAATTGAATTAGCGGTTCTTAGTTTATCAATTCTAATGCTTTGCGTTCTCTCTTATGTAGAAGACTAGTCCTCTCGATTTCAAGATTGAAACTTAATAAGGTCTATTCTGCTATTCCTAGTCATTTATTGAAATAATTTAGAAGTTAAAGGCAATAATTAAAGGAAAATACCAAGAATAACAAGGATGCAATAAATCAAAATATGTTAAAATAATTAGAAAGGGACTTTTTTTCTAGTATCCTAATTAGTTTACTCTTTTTGGCTTCTTGACAATAGTACTAAAAACTTGATGTGAGCTTTAGCGATATGGGGACAAATACTACCCTTAAGCAAGTGTATCTAATCAAGTTATAAGTATAAACACGGAATGAGTCCAAGTTGTCAATCCCACAAGAAACCATGAATATTGAGAAAGCCTTAGATTACCAGCAATTCTCCCTAAAATTACCAATTATCTAACTTACCAATTTAATTGAATAGTTATAATTAAGACAAAGATAACAAGGTAAAGAAATAATAAATAATAAACAAACAAAATATATAAACAAGAAAATAAACAACAAAATCAAGATTAATTAAATTGTGAGAGCATAATCATTAGTAAATCTACTATTTACTATCTAGTTCTATGTGACTTCCATCTTAATTGTACTTTTTGAACTGTAGAGATTCCTTAAATGAATTAAAAGGAGTTATGTCTCTTAATGTCCTAAAGATACTCTATCCAAATCACTTATGCAACAAAGTATCTCAAGATCACATTAAGATCTTAAATCCTTCTATTAGGTTGCCCTAATCATGAGAAATCGAATACCTAATCACTTAGCTTATCTAATTACTTCTAATTGCATCAATCCATTTATTATAGGATCTATCCAACTCTGTAGTTGATTCAAACAATAATTCAATAGTCGGCTTTATTGAGCTTAACCGGTTTGCTCTATTCAACCAGCTTAACTTGCTTAAGGAAACATTAGGAAGCTTAGTAATTCTATGCCGAGTAAAAGGGAAGGCTAGAAACTATAGGTAAAAGAAGTTGGGACTGAGCAACGAAGGAAATAGAGGAAATTTGAAAAGGGATAACCTTAATGTGTGTTCTATTTCTTAATGAGATAAATGGATGAAAAAGTGGAAAAGATGGAAGCTTGATTCCACCACTATTAAGAGTGTCACTTGCCTATACTCATGGTTTTATAAATTTAACTTTGAGAAATGAACTAACAAGTTACTAGCCATAAACCTAGTATAATGGTCAAGGCAAGATTAGCCTTAAGGGAGCTAATGTGCCAATTATTAAATTAATTGAATTTTTCCCTAAGCTAAGCAATCACAATTTGAATTTAAAGAAAGTAAGGACTAATAAACTAATCAAATACAAAATTGAATGTCCTAACCATACTTAAGGGTCCCAAGGTTAAGGAGCTGTAAAAATCAATTTAGGTTGCAAATCTATTTTCATTTGAACTAAAGTGAAGCCTTACGTTGATATTTGAAATTGAAAACAAGATTTGACCAAACTTACAAAAACTTACCCACCTCTTAAAAAAGCAATGTTCTAACTGTAGCATAAATCATCATGCAAAGGTAATTTATCCATAATTCTTGGATAAATAGGAACATGCTCACACCAAAATTACTATTGTAGTTAGAAATATTGATTGAGCATGTCCACATAACCAAAGCCATATTTAAAACCATATTAAATGCGTAAGTTCATAAGTTTCGTCAAAACCTACATATTCCTATGATAAGTTTTTTTAAAAACTTAAGATATTTTTGTTCAAGTTATTAAATCTCTCTTGGGTTTCTCTAACTCAACCTAAATAACATGTTGACCAAGCATTAATTATGTAGACAACAAATATAATAGTTAAACCAACGAACTCGATAATCGACATTGAATCAAGTCAATTAAGCAATAATTCATTAAACCTATCATTGCAAAACCCAAAACAAACTAAGCATAATCCCAATACAAAACATAGATAAATCAAAATACAATACAATAAAAACCACAAGAAAATTAAAAGCGAGTTGAATGAACTTTACAAGTATTTTAATTCCACTTTTCAATATTAAATCAGCGTATCTTAATATTTTTGCAATCCAAATTAATTTCTAGTGTGTTAGAACAAAGGACTTTAGTGCTCTCGAGCTAAAAAAAACATACTAAAAAAAATCAAAAGGAAAGATTCTCTTCTAATCTTCTATTTCCTGCCCTAAGATACTATAAACTGTCGACTCCCCCCACCCCTCCTCCCTAGCTCCTGAATATTCCCCTTTCATTTCTTGAATAGTGCTTACCTGTGGGCTTCGTTTGTTTCTCAAATGGGCTCTCATATTTTTTTCTTTCTAAGGCCATCATGGTCTTTACTTCACCAAGACAAAATGGACCCTCGCATGTGGAAATCAATTAAACATGATAAAGCCCAAAATGGAAAACATAAACACGTGTTTAGCCCTCTTCTTGTAAATTGCTCGTCCGAGGACCGCAGCTCTCATTCCAGGCAAGGACAAATGATGAAACTCCAAATATTGAAGTCTGCACGTAATCATTGTGGGCTCAAAGGCAGCTCTCTGTTATTTCACAGTAGCACACGTGTGTCCGAAAGTATTGAGCTGTACATGGATCGGTAGCTTCGTAAGTCTTCAGCTCTCACAATTTTGCTAACCTGTGCCGAAACATTATTAAGTAATTAGGATATGCGTCTCTAAAAATCTGTTCAATAAAGCTCCACGTGGTTTCCAAGTGAAATTGGCGAGGCCTTGTTCCCACTCAGGACAAGAGCTATGCACATATATCCGGAGCTTTGTTTAGTGCTTGGTTCGGCTAGTCGCAGCTGGTTGTTCTGTTGTGATAGGGGCTGGTTGGTGCTTGGCTACTTTAACAGCAACAACAGCTACTCTTGTTCTTCTATTGAAAACACAGGTTGTTGCTGAAGTTTCAAGGAGTGAGATGCTGTAATTGAATGGAGCTACTGCTTGGTCTGCTTGGTAGGCATTCAAGAGCTCAGCTTGATAATTTGATAGACTGCAATTCTCTGTCAGTAGAAACATCAGGTCGGCAAGGGAGCGATGGTAGTTCTGCAAAGTGGAAGTGTTCAAGTTATGCATTTGCCACTCGGGTTGGTGTACGAGTGTGCCTTAGTTGCTGCTCGTTTTATGGTGTGGAGCACCATATGGGCGCTCAAGTTATTGTTTGGAGCGCCATTTGTTGCTGCAGCGGGGGTGCTCTTCTTCAGTTCTCTTAGGGTTTGTCTACATCTCAAAATAAGCAGCCCCTTCAGTCACCAAACACGATCCAGCTGCTCTCACATTGGCTGCTCTGTTGCTCAAAATAAAAGAGCCCCCCCAACATGTTTGTTGTTGTTAGTTCAGCTTGGTATTACTTGGTACATGCACAGAAATTAGCAGCTCATTGCTGTCATTATGTCCTACTCGGCCACGGCAAATTGCTCGCTATTGCTGGTCTTCTTGGTTCACCATGGAGCTATTTGCTGGTGTCATGTGATTGGTTCCATCAGTTGTTTAGTGCGACTGAAGCTGGAAGCATGGTGGTTGAGATACTTGGTGGCACGCAACTATCATCAAGTGCATGTTTTGAAGCTGCTGCTGCTTAGATTAGTTCTCAACTCCGATCTTAAGTGAAGTCTGCATTGCTGTACTACTAAAGGAACTCGCAGCTTATGGTAAGCTGTTCCATCCATTTTCTCTTCAGTCTCGGCTTGCTTGAGCTCGTGGTGCTCATGAACTTGGACTGATCTGTTGTTGGTGCTTAGTTGCAAACTCTCACACTTAATGCCCATGTTACCTGTCTAACAAACCAAAAGAAACTGATGAGCTTGCTGTAGGCATCCAAAATACGAAAGAACAAGTTAGCCTCTGCAATGAATTGTAAGACGAAAAATAAATTGGGTACTCCCTGTCCTCGTGTTGAGAGCATTAGTTGATTGTGATGAGGGCAAATTGGTCGTTTGGAAGAGTAAATGAGCAGCTCGATTCTTGTTGCTGTCGTCAGTTGCAACTCGGCTTGTTGTTTGATTTACTGTCCTGTGGAGAACTAGCTTGGCTTAGTCGTGGAGAGCACAAATTCCATCTCGGGTGAGTGGAGTTGCTGCAGTGGAGCTCAGCTAGTGTTGTAGATGGCTCGGCATCAGCTTGGTTCTCGTGGCTTGCTTTGCTTGGTTCTTGATTTGTTGAAGTGGAATTAAGATCAGCTGCAATCCAAAATAGGGGCTGCTTGATAAGTAATTTTAGCAGAAACTTGTTGCTATTTGTCAGTTTTTGGCTCGAAGCTTTCAGCTACTCAGAAATGAAGTCTTCGGGCAGGTGCTGCTAACTGCAGCTTTTGATAAGTTTGCAGCTCTTTGATGAAGTTCATGCCAAGTTGCTGATATTTTCCCAAGTGAGCCGCTTAGGGATTGTGGTGCTGCTATATTCTTCAAATGAAGGCCATGTGTATTGGACCGCTTTCTATATCAGCTGCTTTTGCTCACAATGGCTTATCAAATGGTTAACAAGTAGCTGCTTCTATCTTGTTTTCACCATGACTCTGCTTCTTCCTTGTTGTCTTATGCTCGGTCAAATAATCGATTGAGATGAGATGAGCAAATATGTTCATGCCTTCAGCTGATGATCAATAATGCTCGGATCTACCCACGCGGAGTGTCTATTGCAAGCTGCTGTCAACTATTGTATTCAAATGAATTAAGCATTTGGCTAGTGTGTGTGCCTTGAAATCTTCATATCCCAAACGAATACTAAGTGGCTGCCCAAATTCCTTCAACATTGACAGGTGCTATTATGGCTCGGTGCTTTTAGTTTGTTGCTTATTGAAGTGAAAAGCCACACATGCTATACGGCCTTATCTTGGCGTGCTGCTAAGTGAGAGGTACTCCTTGTTGCTCGTGTCCATTCTTGGCTACTCTTGATTCACCAAAGTTGTTCTCTCCAACTAATATGCTCCTTGCAATTGCTAATTGTATTGTCATAGGCTTAATGAAATGAGTCATTGGCTTGTTCTCTAAGATTGATCCTATCTACAATAAAATTATGTACACTTAGAAGCATGCTTGTAAGGGCAATAACACAAATAAGGGAAAAAGTTTGACAGCATCTCGAAGCCCTCAAAATGAGAACAGATTTACTCAAAAGCAGTTAATTTAGTCCAATCATTTTGGTTCACTTAGCCTACAAAATGAGGATATGAAGATGAAATAAGCATGATAGCACTAAAAAATTAAGAGCATGAATTCATTATGTGATTTCCATGTATAAGTTTGGTCTGTGATTAAAATCAAAACCAGTGAACACATTATAACCATTTGAGCTTTATTTTTATCCTTTGTATAAAATTCTTGAACAACTAATCCACTAGCATGCATTTGATCAATTTTTAGTAAAATGCATGGCCAAAGCACATAATAATGCATGAGTGTGTGCTATGAGTGTTGGATAAATGTGCAACTTTACACATTTATCAAACCCCCCAGAAGCAAGACTAGTGAGATCAAGTACTTTAAATACAAGGGATTTGAGCACATGGCCACTCAATATCCAAACCAACGAACTACGATAATCATGGGAGATGTTTTGACCCTTGAAGTGTATAATATTGACAATGAAGTTTGTGAAGTTCCCAAAGAATTAAAAGACGAAGTAAAGGTGGAAGTTATGGGAGATAACATTTATCTAAAGCAAGGAGACATGTATGGATTAATTGTTCATTGAGCTATGAGCATAGAACTTGATAAAGAGAGTGAGCAGCGAGAGAATTTGTTTCAAACTACATGCAAGGTAAGGGATCAGTTGTCTATGTTAATAGTTGATATTGGGAGTTGTACAAGTGTTGCCTCCATAAGTTTGCTTAAGTAATTACAATTGCTAACCTACCTACACCCTAAGCTATATAAGTTACACTAGTTGAATGAGAAAGGTTCATTGCATATCCGTACCAAGTATTACTAACTATCTTAGTTAGGAATTACAAGGATAAAATCTTATGTGACGTATTGCCTATGTTTACTTCATACATTCTACTAGGCCAACCTTGGCTCTTTGATCAAAAGGTCATGTATGATGGATTTAAGAATACCTATACGTTTGAGAAAGATGGCTGAGAAATTACCCTCAATCCAATGACCCTTAGCTAGGTCAACAATTTGCAACCTAAGATAAGCCAACAAACTAACAAGACCTTAGTGATGAGTAAATTTGAATTAAAGGGAAACATAAACTCTGAGGAACTGACCTTTCTACAAATCCAAAGGTCGTTTAAACTAAGGGAACAAAGTTATTTGCTAGAAGAGGTCAGGGAGTTGATAAATGAGTTCACCAACTTATTTCTCGAAGAGTTACCAAGAGGCTTAGCCTCATTACGTAAAATAAAGCACTATATTGATTTGCAACCCAAAGCCACCCTATTGAATCAACTAGCTAATAGGATGAATCCTAAACAAGCTGCCGAGCTATAGACGTTAGTGAACAAGCTCATTGAACAAGATTATGTCAAAGAAAGTTTAAACCCATGTGTTGTGCCTACATTATTAGTTCCAAAGAAGGATAGGACTTGGATAATATGTGTGGACATCCGAGCTACCAACAAGATCAACATCAAGTGTCGATATCAAATCCTTAGACTAGATGACATGTTAGATGAGCTATATGGAGCCAAGCTGTTTCCAAAGATTGATCTTAAATCAGGATATCATCAAATCTACATGAGACCAGGTAATAAATGGAAGACTGCCTTCAAAACAAGGCATAGATTATATGAATGGATTGTCATGCCTTTTAGATTATCCAATACTCCTAATACATTTATGAGACTAATGATTTATGTACTAAAGAATAAAATTGGGACGTTTGTTGTGATCTATTTTAACAACATTATAGTATACAATCCTCATCTATTAAGCCATATAGATCATCTCTAAGCTGTTTTCAAGGTACTATGAGCTGAAAGGTTGTTCAGCAACCTAAAGAAGTGTTATTTCGCCAAGTAGAGGTAGTACTCCTAGGCTATGTTGTTAGTAAAGGAAGCCTAAAGGTGGATGAAGAGAAGATCCGAGCAATTGTATAATGGCCTACCCTAACCTCTTGCGTCGAGATAAGAAGTTTCCATAACTTAGCATCCTTATACCAAAGATTTATTCAAAACTTTAGTACTATTGCAATGCCTCTAACAAAGCTGACTATGAAGAATATTGAGTTCCAATGGAGAGCTTGAGAGGAAGAGAGTTTGTCTAACTAAAGAGAAAGCTGACTTCAGCCTTAGTTCTAATCCTACCTGATTTTGACAAAGTCTTTAAGTTAGAATGTAATGCTTCTGGTATTGACATAGGAGTTGTTCTAATACAAGATTGTCAACCTATTACCTATTTTAGTGAAAAGCTCAAGGGAGCTACTTTATGCATTAATCTAAGCTCTTTATGCCTAATAGTGTTACCTATTACCAAAGAGTTTTTTTTTTTTGTATATTAATCACCAAATATTGAGATATCTAAGTGTAGACACCCCATTTTTACTCTCTTTTTTTTTTTATTTTTAAGTTAAGGTAAAGAGTCCTAAATTAGCAAAAAGCACAAAAAAAAAATAAAAAATTTAGAAAAATACAAAAAAAAGTAGAAAATTTGGAAAAAAAAAAACCTAAAAATAAGAAACTTAGTAGAAATACAAAAAAGAGAAAGCATACAAAAAGATAGGGAATTTACAAAAAGATCACAAAATAATAATAATAATAAAACCAGTAAAAACCTAGAGAAAAATACAAAAAAAAAATTAAAAATTCAGAAAAAAAAAAAAGAAGAACAAAACAAGGGAGTTTAAAGAAATAAGGAGAACTAGGATTCTTGCTTTTTGTTTTTCTTTTAATTTTTTAGTTAGTTTTATTTGAAAAAAAAAAAAGAAGAAGAAGAAGAGGATCGAACCTGGTTTAAAACCTAGTTCATATATTTCTTAAATAAGGCCCATGGCCCTATATAAAACTTGGTATGGCAAACGGGGGGAGGAATGCTGGGCACGACCCATATTTATTGTATCGCACGCGTGGGGGCATGTAACACATGCCTAACACGTGACCTGTGCCCCTCAATTCTTCTTCTTCCACATTTTTTCTAAAATTCCAGAGTTTTTCCACTTCTCGTGTGCTCGATTTAGGGTCATTTTTAACCCCATTTACTACATGATTTCACTAAATATATGGTGAAATCGTGTAGTATACTTGGCATATTTTGAATCGGAATAAAAAAATCATCCAAATTCATCCATTTATACGGCCTAAATCAAGCTTGAAAGTTAAAAAAAAAAAAATTGATTTCAGGTTATTGTTCATCAATGGAGATTTTCAAAATTTTTTAGCTTTCCTAGCTTATTCAATCTTAGTTTAATATAAATAGAAGTCCTTTGATACATTATAAAGCACATAAAAGATCATATATCATCTCTTTCTCTCAATCTTCATTCCGATCTCTCTCTCTCTCTCTAAGCATCCTCTTCCAAAACTACCACCATAACTGACTTCATGATAGTAAAAATAAAACCATAACCCGACCTCCTATTCCCTTTCAACAATCACCATGTGCCACCATAGACAACCATTGCAAGCCACCAACTTTGATCACTACCTAAACGACCATCGAAAATCAAGGCACCAAGCCTAACCTCCTTAAGTCCAATATGAAAGACATAAATCTCCCATTCCCCGCTCGTTTTAATGTTGATAAGCATTCGAAACCACCCTAACCAATCACTATAATTAAAGAAGACAAAGCTGACCTAAAGTGGACCTAGTCTACTATATTTATTTATTTATTCATTTTTATTTTATTTATTTCTCATTATTTGTAAATTTAAAAAAAAAACAAAAAAAGAGAGAAAAGAAGAGAACAAAAGAGAGAAGAAGGGACATATTAGTTTTTTTTTTTTTTTACTCTAACTAGGACTTAAGACCGTAAAATAAAAATGAAAAAATATTTAAAAAATCAAGTTTTATCACCTAGAAAATAGTTTTTTTAATAAGGACAAAACAAAATTGACTTTTTTCAAAATTAGGATCTTTTTTTAGAATTTTCAAGTAAAACCAACTTTAGGACCCTTTAATGTTTTTCAAAAATAAACTTGAATCAATTTAAAATGTAAATTTGACTAGTTTTTAAAAGTTAAAATCAACTCACCTGCTAAAGTTTTCTGAAAAAGCTACGTACGTCTGACCTCGAATAATAAGTAAATAGGCACATTTGGGGCGATAGTAAAAAAAAAAAAAAAAAAAATTTACATTTTTAGTTTAAATTACTTAATTTAATTTTGTTAACTAATAATTAAGTTTTGCTTTATAAAGTAGTTTTTTGAAAGGTGATTTTTAAAGTTAAGATTGAAATTAGAAAGTTAATGATACCCATAAGAATTTAAAATTCCTAACCCTAGAACTTGTTTTCCTGGTTCATAAAACCGTTTACAAAATTGGTTTAATCAAAAAATTAATAATTAAGTTATAATCAATCCAATCAATTAGTTATAACTTAACTCTTTTCCTGACTTCGATTGGGTAGCAACTCTAAGATAATTTCAAGGTAAAAAGAACCGGTTTTCTTTAAATCTTAGTCAAGAGCTAATCTTAAATAGATAGGGTTTAATATTTATCGGTTTAAAGAAGACTAATTTATAAAAAACCAAGAGAAAAACCCAAGCTCGATAACTTTGCAACTCTACTAAGGACATCAAGAGAGTTAGCCATTCAACTTTTCAAAATTAAAATTAATCTCTAAAAATCACCTTAGTGCAATTTATTTACTTATTCATTCATTATTATTTGTACCATAATTATACTGACGTTTCTGCAAGTTTAGTTTTAATTATTTAACTATTTATGGGGGGGCGTGGATTTATTTTATATACCATGAATGCATGATAGACACAATCGAACCTAAGCCGTCTTAAGACTTTAGGACGAGGAGCCATTGAGTAAGTTCTAGATATAGTGGGGTAACTACTGCTTGAGGCCGATTAGGCTACCCCACTTAAACTTAAATGTAACTAGGGAACCATTTTTTCCAAAAACACGTGAAGTCATAGGGTTTAAAAGCTTATAGAACCTACCCTCCTTGCATACATTTTTTGGGGATGGTGAATAGCTGACAAAGTGGTATTGTTATAAAGAAGAAGAAACAACAACGAACCCAGAGTTTCTTTCCTTGTATTTTTCCTAGAATTCCTATACATAAGAAATCTTTTGTAATTTCTTGTGGATGTAAATATTCTTCTATTTGTAGTTTATGTTTTTCTTTGTAATCTTTCAAAAGTGACTAACTCATCCAATGCCAAGGTCTTTGCCAAAGAGATTTACATCCACAAACCCAAAGCCCATACTCAATAAATGGTTTCAAGCCTTCAACCTAAGAGAATAAAGTATATTACCAATAAGATTAGACCTATACTCTCATTATCTAAAGTGAATGTTAACATTATGCTAGTAAGGGCCTTAGTTCATTTCTAGGAGCCTAAAGAAGTTACATTCCATTTTAGGCTACATCTAATCAACCCAACTTTGAAAGAATACACTCAACTGCTTCAAACCCCTCCCTTTGATGAAATATACATTCCAAAGCTCAACTTTAGCCCAGCCAACATTTTTTCCAAATTCTTGGGGATTCGTAAGTTTGAGATAAATGAAGCCCTAAATGATTGCAACAAGTATGCTATCAAAATATGAGATCTAATCCATTGGTTCCAAACCTAACCCAACTCCAACAAACAGACTCTATTTCTTAGTAATTGGAGGGAGAACCAAATCGGGGCCTATACATTAGTAGTATTTGCCACCATCCTATTTCCAAGCGGATCTTTTATTATACACTTTAGGATAGTAGAATTAGTGGCTCAATTTTGGGAAGGGAAGTCTTATATTCTTGCCCTACTAGTTGAACAAATAAGAAACCTTAATTTTCTTAAGAAAAGAGACTGTGGAGATCTCAGATCAAGCATGGCATTATTGATGGTATGGTTCGTCGACCACATAAAATGCTTCGAGTTAGACCTAATAAGGAGTACATTCGCCAATAAGATTGAACTTATTGACTCTTTTGTTGATAAGATCAAATTACTAGAAAATATCTCCACCCTTCCCTCGATAGAGGTTCTATAAGATTTTCAAGTCAAAGACATAACTGCTACATGGAGCAATTACACTAAGGTCATATTAGTTTGTAAAAATTATCATGCCATACCATTGATCAGAATGAGTTGGTGTACAAACTACTATCTAAACAACATAGTAAGGCAGTTTGGAGGCATCCAAGACATGGTTTTCAAGCCTTCATTGGAGCCATTCACTCTTAACCTCGAAGGGCCTCACTCTACGGAAAAGGTATTCAAGCTTCACAAGATCAAGGCTTCGTAGGACACCAAGACCACAGGCCCTAACATCAATTTATGCGAGTTCATAGGAGAAGTAGATAAACATCGGGTCACTAAAGAGTACTTATACAATCAACTTCACAAGACAGGCATACTATAATATCGAGCACTAGAGGTCCTTCAACCTTCCCTTACAAATCCTAACTCTAAAATAATGACTTATATGGACCAGGTCAAAGCTCATGTAGAAGTCATCTACGATGAAAAAGACATGTGGGAAAACCTCTTTTGAGAGTCTAAGCAGAGATCACATCCTTAAAGCTGATAGGAACCAATCCCCTAGAGTGATCATAAGAAGCCGAGCTAGAGGACTTCAAAGGCTCGCACGGAAAAAACTAGCTCTAAGCTATAGCCAAGATGGGGACTCCTATCTTGACCCGACCTCTTACCGACTTGTCTATCAAATCCTCACATGTGTCCAACATGCTCCTGTCTAATAGTGAAGTCCTAATCTAGAAGATAACCTAGAACTAGCCAAGCCAAGCTACCGACCTGACCAATTGGTGTTTGACTTCAAGACAGTTGACCTTTTGTTAGGCCGATTAGCTCCCAACCTAATCAAGGTCAAGTCGGCTCCTTGACTTTAACGCATTACTGCTCCCGCCTACATTGTATCACATCCCTGATGTATAGCCACCAAGTGACACGTGTCTTCTGACATAATGTTCTAGAATGATTCTTTCTTTTCCATACTAAATATTCTTTGTCTCTTTTACCCCTTTTAATATGTCTTATGTAACCTAGTATAGAATACCCTTTTATCTTTTCATACATGTAAAGCAACCTAGTGAACAAGTATATAAACCCCAACTTTCCTTGTACGCATTCATTCAGCTTCTAATATAGAATTACTCACTTTGATCAACCTTAGCATTCTTGTTATCTCTCAACTCTTATCTGTTCCCTTTAGCAAGAAATAGTGGCGAGTGACCTTTTAGTTCGGATTAGTGTATCATACCCGGTAAGTTGTAAGCTGAGTAGGATCGAGTGGTGAATCATATCCATTCAGTAGCTGCTCAAGCTTTGCTAGTTTCTTTTCTATTTCCTTTCAGTTTGGCAAATTCATGAAAACCAAGCAAGTTTGTTTCTATTCTGTTTGAGTGACTATTGAGTATTAAGGTTGTCAGTAAGTTGTTAATTTGCTCAGAAGGGTATTAAATTATGTTAGATTCAAGCGTTCGGGGAGTTATTGATGACCAAAGTAGTAGTGCTCAACCTGGTCATGGTCATAACAATAGTAACACCCTAAGGTTCATTGACGACAAACTTGATAGGCTCACCAACCTCGTTAAGAGTCTAGTCACGGCGATGTAAGTAAATAAGCAACTACCCCAAGGTGTATAGCCACCTAACCCACAAGAACATACCTCTAAGAGACACCATGGTCAAGGTAATTGAACCAACTACCCAGTTCAACCACAGCGAGCTGGAGGAGTAGCAGGCCAAGATTAGAGTAAGAGGAGATTAGGGAAGAAGATAAGGAACTAGATGTTGAAGAATTTAGGGAGGAAGAAGAGGAAGCTGACTATTACCCATTACAAGGATGAAGTTGTCAAGCTTCTCAAGGGTTAGATAATGTCAAGATTCAAATCCTACCCTTAAGTGGAAATGGAGATGCCAATGAATACTTAAAGTGGGAAGAGAAGGTTGAGAAGGTGTTTGACTATTACAGATATA
The DNA here is from genome assembly GCA_024138015.1 of Lumnitzera littorea. Classification (NCBI taxonomy): domain Eukaryota; kingdom Viridiplantae; phylum Streptophyta; class Magnoliopsida; order Myrtales; family Combretaceae; genus Lumnitzera; species Lumnitzera littorea. The sequence goes on from JAMXBB010000007.1 coordinate 16,175,034, forward strand.
TGGATACTGTCGAGGTCCGACTTACTGCATTAGAGTTTATTAGGTATACGACAATGTAGTGGAAAAATCTGAATGCATCATGAGCAAGGGATGGAAGACAAGGTGTTAGAACCTGGGCAGAGATTAAAAGGTTATTAAGAGGTAAATTTGTGCCCAAGACGTATTTGCAAGATACGTTTGCAAAATTGCAAGAGCTTCGCCAAGGAAACCGATTTATTGATGACTATGTTAGAGAATTCTAAATGTTGATGATCCAAGCCAACATGGAAGAACCAAAAGTTCGTATGGTACCAAGGTTCATTTTTAGAATCAATTGTGAGATTCGCAATATCATGGAAGTACAAAGGTTTTATACCTTAGAAGAGGCGATCAAGATTGTATAGAGGGTTGAAAAGCAAATGAGTAATGTTCCGAGCCAACTTAGACAAACATTCTATCGAGCTCCCGTATCGCGCTAACTTGTTCAATTCGACTTGAGGAGGCCATACCGAGCCAAGGAAAGAAATGACCAACTTGATGAACGCCGAACAAGACAATTGAATCAACCCAAGGCTAAGTCGACCCCGAGAACCTATAAGAAAGGCCAACCATCTAGACAAAAGAGCAGTGAGGTGAAGTGTTTTAAATGCTTAAGCTTTGAACACATGGTTGCTGAATGTCTTAACCAGCGTGTCATGGTACTCCAAGGAAACATAGTAGATGGTACCAACGAGAGCAACCTCGAGGAAGAAAAGAATGTTGGAGAACCTAAAATGGAAGAGGAAGAGGAGACTTATGTTTGTGCCGACTAGAGAGAAGTAATGACCCTAGTCTTGAGATGAATCCTAAGTTCCTTGTTGAAATCTGAGGAAGACTAGAGAGAGAATCTATTCTATACCAAGTGTACCATCAAAGGCCAACTGTGCACAATCATCATAGATGGAGGAAGTTGTACTAATGTCGTTGCACATTCCTTTGTGCAGAGGTTAGGTCTATCGACCTCAAAGCATCCCCGACCCTACAAGTTGCATTGACTTCATGATAGGTGCTTTACATGTAATCGAACAAGTGACAGTACCGTTCAGTGTTGGAAACATATACAAGGATGAAGTAGTGTACGATGTCATCCCTATGACAGCTTCACATCTACTGCTTGGATGACCTTGGTTATTCAATCGACGTGTCACTCACGACGGGTATAAGAACACCTATGCCTTTACGAAGGATGAAAGGAAGATTGTGCTACAACCCTTAACGCCATCCCAAGTAAATGAAATCCACAACCAGCTAACTCGAGCCAGTAAGAAGAAAGACTTAGTTATGAGCCGAAGAGAGCTTTGATCTACTGAGAAGGTTGATGAACCCATGTTCTTGTTAGTTAGAAGATTAATGGAAATGAAGGAATTGCTAGATGTCCCCAAAGAAATCTAAAGCTTACTAAATGAGTTTTCAGACCTATTTCCAGAAGAACTGCCTAAAGGACTGCCACCAACCTGAGGCATAGAGCACTGTATTGATTTGTAGCCAGATGTCACTCTACCGAATCGACCTGCATACAGGATGAACCCTGAGTAGGCTGCCGAATTGAAGAAGCAGGTGGACGAACTCATAGAATGAGGATATGTAAGGGAGAGCATGAGCCCTTACACTGTACCAGCTCTACTTATTCCAAAAAAAGATGGTTCATAGAGCATGTACATCAATAGCTGAGCAATCAACCGAATTACTGTCAAGTATAAATATCTCATACCAAGGCTTGATGATATGTTGGATGAGCTTTATGGTGCCAAAATGTTCTCAAAAATTGATCTGCAAAGTGGCTATCACCAAATTCATATGAAACCGGGTGATGAATGAAAAACTGCCTTCAAGACCAAGCACGGGCTCTATGAATGGTTGGTCATGCCATTCAAACTTACTAATGCACTGAGTACATTCATGAAATTAATGAACCATGTGATGCGCCCTCTTCTTGGAAGATGTATGGTCGTGTACTTCGATGACATATTGGCATATAATGTCAACTTGAACAACCACGTTCAACATCTTCACGAAGTGTTTGATATTTTATGAGTTGAGAAGTTGTGTGGGAATGTGAAGAAGTGTACCTTTTGCTAGAATGAGGTGATTTTTCTAGGGTTTGTAATATTAGGGGAAGGAATCTGAGCAAATGAGGAGAAGATCTAAGCTATTTTGGAATGGCCAACGCCGAAGAATGTCACCGAAGTCTGAAGTTTTCATGGCCCAGCTTCTTTCTACAAGAAATTTATTAAAGACTTCAATACAATAGTCGCCCCATTGACCAAGCTGACAAAGAAGAGTGAAGGATTCAGGTGGAACGACCAAGCTGAACAAAGCTTCAAAGAAATCAAGGAAAAACACACCTCAACACATGTCCTGTTACTGCCAGATTTTGACAAACCCTTCAAATTAGAATGTGATCTAACAGGAATCGGAATTGGTGTTGTCTTGATGCAAAAACAATGGCCCATCGCTTAACATAGTAAGAAACTGAGTGGCTCAGGTGCTAACTATTTTGTACATGAAAAGGAGTTATACTCCCTTTTCCAAGCCCTTACCATTTAGCAACACTACCTGTTACTACGAGAATTTGTTATTTACACTAACCACGAATCATTGAAGCATCTTGGGAGTCAGAACAAGCTTTCGAAAAGAAAAGCTAAGTGGTTAGAGTTCGTGGAAGGTTTCTTGTACGTCATTTAGCACAAGAAGGGAAGCACAAATGTATTCATCGATGCTCTGTCACAATGGCAAACCTTGCTGACCAATTGGCAAACAAAACTATTAGGACTCTCACTCATCACTAAGCAATATGCTAATGACCCTCACTTTGGTTCCATTGTTGAACAGTGTCACAAAGAACTAGTTATGGGAGGATATTATCTTAAGGATGGCTATCTATTCAAGGACCATAGGCTTTGTATTCTAAACTACTCCATAGGCTTTGTCACAGCCAACCTATTGAAAGGGAATTTTTACTGGCTAGGTTTAGCTAAGGATGTCCATAAGGTAGTCAATCGTTATGAAATGTATAAGCGTATTAAGGGGAAGAGAAAACCCCATAGAGAATACATGCCTCTACCGATACCTACCTTACCATAGGCCGACCTCAGTATGGACTTTGTCCTAGGGTTGCCTCAAACATCTAGAGGAAAAGATTCTATCTTTGCTATAGTGGACCACTTCAGCAAAATGGTGTACTTCATTCCGTACCATCGGACGAACGATGCCTTCTATATTGTTGATTTGTTTTTGCAAGAGATTATCCGACTACATGGAGTATCAAAGACTATTGTCTCAGATCGGAACACAAAATTTTTTAGCTATTTCTAGAAGACTCTTTGGAGGAGACTTAAGACTAAACTAGTGTTCAGCTCCAGTAGTCACCTTCAACTGATGGCTAGATTGAAGTGGTGAACAGGACACTAGGCAATTTACTCAAAGCTATTATAGGGAAAAACCTTAAGGATTGGGATCTGTACCTACCAATCGTAGAGTTCGCATACAACGAAACTATCTGAAGCACCACTAAGAAGACCCCATTCAAGGTAGTCTATGGCCTCAACCTTACCATTTCCTTGGATATGATCAATACCCCAGTAACTATTGAAGAAAGTTAATCCAAAGTGGACCAAGCCTAAGAATTACATAAGCTACACCAGTTTGTCACGAGGAAGATCACTAGGTTTAATCAGAGACAACAAGAAATTAGTAACTAAGGCCACCAAACTATTTCTTTCCATCCAGGAGACTTGGTATAGATTCACCTCAATCGAGAGCAATTCCTATACTTAAGACAAAGCAAACTATCTCCTCGAGCTAACGGCCCATTCAAGGTCTCGAAGAAAATCAACCGCAACGCTTACCAGATCGAGTTGCCTAATGACTATGGTGTCTCCTCTACCTTCAATGTGCTCGATCTGATTCCCCATCAACCAATAGAAGAAGACCTTGCAAGTGCCCCAGAAGAACAAGCAGAAACTACTTCAGATTTGAGGATAAGTCTCTCCAACCCCCAGGCAGATGATAGGAATCAACCCCTGGGATCAATCAAAAGAAGCCGAGCTAGAGGTCTCCAAGGACTCGTACGAAAAATACTAGCTCTAAGCCATAGCCAAGACGAGGACTCCTATCCTGATCTAACTTCCTACCAACCTGTCTGTCAAATCCTCACGTATATCCAACATGTTCTTACTTAGCTGCGAAGTCTTAATCCAAAAGTTAACCCGAGAAAGGCTAATCGAGTCGAGCTCTCCAATCAACTGTAGCACCTGACTCCAACTCAACTAACTTCCTAACCAGATTGATTGGCTCCTAACTTAATCCAGATAAGGTCAACCCCTGACTACCATCGCTTCTGTTTCCACCTACTTGTACCATATTCCTAACATTCAGACATCAAGTGACACGTATCTTTTGACACAACATTCTAGAATGATTCTTTCTTTTTCGTACTAAATATTCTTTGTCATTTTTACCCCTTTTTAATATGATTAGTGTAACCTAATTGTAAAATACCCTTTTGTCTTTTCATATATATAAAATAACCCTAGTAAGTAAGTATATAAAACCTCACTTTCCTTGTATATAGACATTCAGTTTCTAATACAGAATTACTCACTTTGAGCAACCTTAATGTTCTCGTTATCTCTCAACTCTTATCTATTCCCTTTAATAAGGAGTAGTGGTGAGTGACCCTTCAGTTTGGACTAGTGTGTCATATTCGGCGAATTGTAGGCCGAGTAGAATCGAATGGTGAGTCATATCCATCGGTAGCTACCTGTTCTTTTCTGTTTCCTTCTCAGTTAGTTCGTTGTGGTGCTTCTCCATGTGTACGACCTCGAAGACACATTAGGAGGACCAATTGAAGATGGCCCAAAAGAAAATCTAAGAATTTGAGGAAGCAACCAAATATGGTCAAAAGAAGGGAAAAATAATGGCGATCAAACCCAGCAACCAAAAGTAGAAAATGTCATTTAGCCCACAGAAGAAAAGAAGATTAGTCTAGATGAATTTGTATTTTTCTTTTTTTTTTTTTAATGTAATAAAACTTTAAGGGTTGAGGAACAATAAATAAAGTTTCCATTTTGTTAGTTAATCATCGATCCCCTCCTTTTCATCCGCGTAGCACACTTGCATTTTATTCATTTATTTCCAGTTCCATATCTTCAAAAATTAAAATATTCATGTGCTGACTTATTGAGAAGTGATATGAAATTAGGTTGCCAAGATAACTCCCAAGCATCAAACCTTCCAAAGAAGTCCTATCAAAACTTACTCATAGACTGAAATGGCTAGCTAAGGAAACGATAACATTAACACTAATAAGCAGTGTCAACCTTGAAATTATTAATCCCACCGAGCTAAGGTTCCACTCTTTGAAATGAACAGTGGGGAAGATTACTAATCAACTGAGCTTCCTTGCTAACAACATCACCTTACTCAGGTCTATGGCTCCTTCAAATGAAGAAAACTCCAAAGCTCAATATGGAAAGAATGCTAAAGCCCTACCTCTTGAAGCAAAAGAAGCTTACCCCAAGGTCAACCAAACTTTTGAATCTTTTAAGACAAAAGGGGTCTATCCAAAGGTTAACCCAACTTTTTAGCCAAACACTTACTCGTTTTCAATCAACCCAAAGCCTAAAGCTTATCAAAATGGATTGAAAGAGCTTGAGAAGCGATTAACCCAACAAATCACTGAGAAAATAAAAATGCTCGAAGGTTATTATGGATTCGAGTAAGCTACTGTAACAGACTTCTCTGCTTATGACTATGAAAGCTTCTTACAGAAATTTAAAGTACCTAACTTTGAGAAGTACAATGGAACTAGGTGCCCTAAGCTACACACCAGGCTGTATGTACAAAAGATGGGAAAATATGTACAATATGAACAACTCATGGTCCAAAGTTTTCAAGACAGCCTAACTACCCTTGCTTTGACCTGGTACGCCCAATTGGATCCAAATCAGGTAAATACACGAAAAAAACTAGCTAAGGCATTTTATGAGCAATATAAGTTCAATATTAAGGTAGCACCAACCATAATGGACTTATTTACCCTAAGGAAGAGGCACAACGAATATTTTAAAGAATACGCCCAAAGGTAAAGGTCCCTAGCTACAAGGGTATCCAGCCCCATGACCGAGAAAGAACTTACTTCAGTTTTTATCAACACTCTTAAGAGACCCTACTTCTCTCAACTAACCAAGCAAGCCTCTTCTAGTTTTATAGAGTTGGTAGTAGCAAGTTATCAAATTGAAAGTGTCATTTCCTCCAACAAATTGCAAGAACCATCAGACAAAAGACCACCTTCTACTATACCCACCACCAGCAAGCCCAAAGAAGCTACTATTAGCATAGTCAATTGAAATACTAGGCTCAATGCTCGGGTTTCTTTCAAGAAAAATCCTCTATCAACTTAGCAACAGTTCAAAAGCTAAGTCAACAGGGCCCCAAGGAAGTTTACCAAAATACCTATTCCTCTTAGTCAAATACTTGAAAAACTAAGAAAGGATAATCTACTCCATTATGAGTCTCCAATGAATGGTACAAGCCAAGAGTTTTTATCCCAATGCGAGGTGTTAATATCATCTAGGGTAAGTAGGCCATTCGACAGACTCGTGCTGGAGATTAAGAAATAAAATTCAGGATTTAATCAACGAAGGCATAGTCCAACTAAACTTTGTAGAGGCTCTAGTTCCAAATGTCAATTACAAGCCCTTGCCTAACCATGGGGCCATCATCAATATGATATTTGATGACTTAAATCCTGCCATTAACATGATCGGTTCCATCTGAGAGCCCAAGGTCTATAGATTCTACAAACAAGAGGAAAAGTAAATTCTACAAACCAAAAGGTATACCTTTTAGGTGCCTTTAACCCCTGAAAATTATAAAACTGTCCCTCTCAACTACCAAGCAGTAAATCAAGGGCAATCAAGCTTACTTATGGGAGGGATTTCCTTCTTTGGTAGAATTTACGACCCGAAGGAGGACCTATAAAAGAAAACTGTACTAGAAAGGCCAAACAATGAATCAACTGAATATGAAGAAGGATTATCTTCCTTCACCAAAATAATTAAGTCTAGTGAATATAAAATAATGGATCAGCTCACTAAGACTCCAGCATAAATATCTCTCATACGTTTATTGATGTCATTGAAACTGCATTGGGAAGCTTTATGTAGAACTCTAAGGGAAGTCAAATTCCCTCGCGAGGTACCAGTTAAAAGAATTAGGTCTGTCACCAACTCCATCCTCACTATAGATCAGATTTCTTTCTCTACTAAGGAACTAGGCGAAGAAGTTAATCAACACACCAAGCCTCTCTTCATAATAGTAAGAGTGAACAACATTATCACAGCAAGAGTCCTCATTGACAAGGGATCATCCTTGAATATTTTCCCTCTCGCTACCTTGGATTTATAGGGCATTGATACGACTGAAATTAAGTTAAGTTCAACGATAGTTAGGGCTTTTGATAGATCCAAAAAAGAAATCATAAGGGAGATTGACTTACCGGTTTCTATTGCCCATAAACTTTCAACATCCAATTCTAGGTCCTAAATATCCCAAGGACCTTCAACCTATTATTGGAAAGACCTTGGATAAATTTAGTAGGGGCCATACCTTCAAGCCTACATAAAAAGGTTAAGTTCATCTTAAATGACCAAGTCATAATGATTCCAGGTAACCAAGATTACGAAATATATAAGGAAACAGCCATACCCTATATTGGCATCAAGGAAGAGGAGAACTTTGGGCTCCAAATGTTTAAAGAGGTATGTATGATTACTAATTAAAAGAAAGATAAAAGGTTGAAATTCAAGGAAGGCTAGGTTAGTACCTATGGGCTCGGTTACATCCCAACTACGATAAAAGAGTTGCAAAAAATGCAAGCAAAGGGCAAAAGAGACGATAGATTATACCATGCCTCGATGACCTTCCCCCTATTATTAGAAACTTTCATCTGGGCTAATGTCCAAAATCCAAAGCTTGCCTCCAGCAGGAATGAAATCACAGGCCTATCCTCTAAGTCCTAGCATCTAAATAATTGGTTCTCCATCCCTATGAAGAGCAATAAGCCTTCTCTAGAGTAAAGGATGAATAGCAGTTTAGTATATTTTCGAGTTTTGTAATAATTACCTTTATACTTAAAAGAATTACTTCTAACCTAATAAAAGTTAGTCTTCATTCTCTTCACTCCTCCCTTACTCACACTCTTTCCTTTACATACTTTTTGCTCAGATCCAATGCTTTAAATAAAGGCCATGGATACTTCGCATAGATAGGGAAGGAAAATATTGATATCACTTTCAACCCTACTGGGTTGGTCATCGGGAGTGATGTCGGTAACATGCAAGAAAGCTAGCAAAGACATGAAATGAGTAGAATTTCCATTGATGAGCTAACTGAGATAGTTAATGTAGGGACCAATGACAACTCCAAAACATTGAAAATTAGAGGGATTTTGAAAGAAGAACAAAAGTTAGAAATGACCACACTACTATATGAATGCCAAGATGTATTTGCATGGTTTTATGAAGACATGACTAGGTTGGATCCATCAACCATAGTTCACCACTTACCTACAAGAGAAGATCTCAAACCTAAGAAGTAGAAGCTAAGGAGATTCTGACCAAATATCTTGTTGAAAATTAAGGAAGAAGTCAAAAAGTTACTAAAGGTCAATTTCATCGAGGTATCCGATTATCTTAAGTGGGTAACTAACATTATGCCAATAATGAAGAAGAACGGAAAAGTCAGGGTGTGTGTGGATTTTTGAAACCTTAATCAAGCAACCCCTAAAGATAATTTTCCCTTAACCAATATTGATGTCTTGGTCAATAATAAGGCTGAGAACCATCTTTTCTCCTTCATAGATGGGTTCTTTGGATATAATCAAATTTGAATTTCTGAAGAAGATAAAGCTAAGACCACAATTACCATAACTTAGGGCACATTTTACAATAAAGTAATGCCTTTTATACTTAAAAACACCAGGGCAACTTATCAAAGAGCCATGGTTGCAATCTTTCACGATATGATGCATAAAGAAGTTGAGGCATATGTTAATAATATGATCGCAAAGTCTAAGGAAGGAGAAAATCATGTGGATAACTTAAAGAGATTGTTTGATAAGTTGAGAAAATTCCAATTGAAGCTTAACCCAAAGAAGCATACCTTCAGAGTGACTTCAAGGAAATTATTGGTTTTCACAATCAGCCAAAGGGACATTAAAGTAGACTCGAATAAAGTCAAAGCAATAGTCGACTTACCTCCTCTACACATACTCAAAGAAATCAAAGGCTTGTTGGGCTGTTTAAATTATATAACTCGATTCATATCTCAACTCATAGATAAATGTCATCCCTTGTTTAAGTTGTCGAAAAAGAATGCCAAGATAAGATAGGACAAAGAATATGAGCAAGCCTTCACAACAATCAAGGAGTACCTCATGAACCCTCCAATTTTGGTAGCTCCCAAACCTGGGAAGCCCTTATTTCTATACCTAACAATATTACTAGAGTCCATGGGATGTATGCTTAGTGATATGGATTCCATGGATGAACACATGACTCAAATCATGCGTAACCAATAGGGTAAGTCCAGGCCACAGGATGGCTCAAAGAGTAAATGGTAGTCAAAGGTTGAGTAGGGGTTCTCGTACACCGACGAAGGATATGACACACTAACACCTCACACTAGCTCAGGTCATACCTGATAAGACACACATGGCTAGAGGTCACTTGTCACTAGTCCATACTTAGGTACGCTAGATCATAGTGGCTCAAGGGTAAGAAGGACACTTAGCTCAAGAGAGTAGAAGTTCAGTGTATTCTATGTACCTGATTATAACGACTATTACATTATGCGAGTATTTATAATACCTAGTTAGGATAAGTCCTAAATAATAGAAAATTACATAAATGGATCCCTAGCTATTAAGAAAAGGAGAATAATTTACAAGAAAAACATGTAATCGTGCAAAAGAATATTCACTATTAGTAAGGATCGTACAGATGTGAGCAAAAGGCCGGTGCACGTGTATTTTACTATCTATGGTCCCAATAACACAATGATTCGAGAAGGGCGAATCTCGATCAAGTCAGTTAGACGTTGGCAATTCAGTAGCTTGGTCAATTAGGATCGAACTCAAGATGGTTTAGAGGCAACTCATTTTCGGGGTCAGCCTCGGATGGTTGACTCCTGATCACTATCAGATCAACCTCAATACTATGAGGATGGCTATATTCAAATGTGGCACTTGGACTGGTATATAGTGGAGGTTCGATTTGACATGTCGGCTAGTTACCTCGGCAGCATCCTGGATGGTGTAGAGAGCAAAGTAACTTAGCAAATCAAACTAGGGTAGGCACTGCTCCTTGAGGCTTAACTCACCTTAGATAACTCGGTAAACCACCTAAGATATCTCGGTGAACCACCTAAGAAAGCCCTCGAGCTCGAGAGTGCATGATCGGTCCTTAATCCCTATTATCCTCTCTGGGTTATTTAAGATTTAGGATCAAATCTAATCCAGCTTTGGGTAGCTTATCCTTGGGAATGTGAGGTTAGAGATCGGCAATGTTTAAGGACTCTGAGACTCCATATCCTTCAGGTAATTCAATCCTATAGGCATTAGGATTAATCTTTTCAAGCACTTTGAAAAGTCCATCGACTATAGGAGATGACTTGCTCTTCCTCAAGTTTAGGAATCATTCCTTATTGAGATGCATCTAGACTAAATCACGTAGTTGAAATTCTCTCTTCCTCCATCCTCAGCTTCACTTCTTGAGCTTAATATTAGCTCCACCCAATTGTTCTACTACCTTCTGGTGCATAGCTCAGATGGCCTCAACTCTTTCAACGGTTAAGCCGATCATCATCAAGCATCAACTAGGGTGCTTAGTCCATTGAGAGCTCAAGGTTAAACCCATAGTTGTCCTCGAATGCAGACATGTTTGTTACACTATGGGTGGTCTTGTTGTAGGAAAACTCAATGATTAGTAAGCATAGATCCCAATCAGCCGTGTTGCGTCTGACAACAACCCATAACAAAGTTCTTATGATTCTATTGACAAATTCAGTTTGTCCATCGATCTGTAGATGGCTGGACATACTGTACAATAGCTTGGTTCCCATTCACCTCTACAGTGTCCTCCAGAAGTGGCTCATGAACTTTGGATCTCGGTCCAAAACATTGGTTCGAGGAATTCCATAAAGTTTGATTACTTCCTGCAAAAAAAGAAAGGAGATAGCTAAAACGTTATTAGTTTTGGAATAGGGCACGAAATCTGCCATCTTGATAAATCAGTCCACAACCACCATGATGAAGTCCTTTCCTTAAGATGTCCTTAGCAATCCCAACATGAAGTCCATGCTCAGCTTGAACCATGGTTTGGTCAGGATCAGGAAGGGTTGGTAGTGTTCTTACTCGGCTCGACTCTTTGCCTTTCAGTAGGTCACACACTTTTCTAACACAAATTGGACATCTCTCTTCATCCTTGGCCAAAAGAATCCGGAGGATAGTACCTCATAGGTTCAATGTTGTCCAAAGTATTATGTCAATCCCCCTCCAAGCACCTCGCGCACTAACAATTCTCTAGTAGAATACGTTGGGATACATAGCTTCCTCGTCCTAAATAAGTATCCGTCCTCCCTGTGATAGTCATCCGGTATCTATCCTTCCTCACATTAGGCATATATTGGACCAAAATGTAGATCCTCAACATACAGATTCTTTATGGTTGAAAAACCAAGTAGCCTTGTTTACAGCTCAGTCAGGAAGGTATGTCATCTTGATAAGGCGTCAGCTACTGTATTGTTTCTTCCATTCCTATACTTTATGACATAAGAAAAACCCTCTATCAACTCGATCCATTTGGCTTGTCTCTAAGATAGTTTGGGTTGGCTCTTCAAATATCTCAAGGACTCATGATCGATATAAATCATAAACTCCTTAGGCAAGAGATAGTGTTGCCATACTGTTAGAGCTCGAATTAAGGAGTAAAACTCCTTTTCATAGATAGAATAGTTGAGTGTAGCTCCTCGAAGTTTCTTGCTAAAGTAAGCAATAGGTCGACCTTCTTATATCAATACAGCACTTATGCCTAGTCCAGATGCATCATACTCTACTTCAAACACCTTGTCAAAGCTCGACAGAGCTAAGACGGAGGTTATAGTTAGCTTCTCTTTTACTTCCTCAAAACTCCTTCTCTCTCTCTCTCTCTCTCCCCATCTAAATTCAATATTCTTCTTTGATAGTTTGGTAAGTGGGGTTGCAATCATACTAAAATCCTTTATGAATCAATGATAAAACGATGCTAGGCTATGGAAACTTCTCATGTCTATAAAACAGGTCAGCTCAAGCCACTCTAAAACACTCTTATTTCCTCATTATCGACTTGAATGCCACCTCCACTCACAACAAACCCCAAGAAGATCACCTTAGATAAAAAAAAAAGTTGCACTTCTTCATATTAGCATAGAGTTATTCAACTTAGAGTTTTGCAAGGACTCTTCGGAGATGCTCTTGGTGAGTCTCTAGGTCAGGGTTGTACACTAGAGTGTCATCAAAATAAACTACAATAAACCTTCCTAATAATTCTAAGAGCACACGATTCATCAAGCACATAAATGTGCTCGATGCATTAGATAGTCCAAATGGCATTACAAGCCATTCATGTAAACCATGTTATGTCTTGAGTGCGGTCTTCCACTCATCACCCTCACACATTTGAATCTGATGGTATCTAGATTTAAGGTCAATTTTGGAGAACACTCTTGCTCGGCTTAATTCATCTAGCATGTCATCAAGCTTAGGTATGGGATACCTATACTTGATGGTGATCCAATTGATCACTCGGCTATCCATACACATCCTCCAAGAACCATCCTTCTTCAACACTAATAAGGCTGGAATGGCATAAGGGCTAAGGGACTCATGCACATACCCTATCTCCATTAGCTTATCTACTTGCTTCTACAGCTCGGCGACCTTTTTTGAGATTCAGCCTATAGGTAAGCTTATTCAGAAGTATGGCTCTTGGCTGCAAGTCTATTGCATGCTCAATGCCTTGAATTAAAGGCAGACCTTTTGACAGTTCCTCTAGAAATAGGTCAGCAAATTCCTCTAGTAAGGTTTTTATCTTAGTAGGTAACTCCTCTTCGGGCCTCATCTCTAAAATCCTTTGAAAAAGCAAGTAGGTCCGTCCTTTAAGCTCTACCTCCCTTTTCAGCTTGGCCTAGGTCATCACCAAAGCCTCTTTCTTCAAGGCTCAACTAAGTTGGGACTGCATGACCTTTACCTGCTTGGTAGTCATAAGACTTAATTTCATCCTTCTACCTTCGTACTCCACCAAACATGTATTCTTCCTTCCGTCATATATAATAGCTCAATCAAACATCCATAGACGCCCAAGTAGAATGTAGGATGCACTCATGGTAGCACTTCATCTCGATATTTGCCAATACAAATCGACACAGACACTTGCTTGTTCACCTGTAAAGCTCCTTTATCACTAAGCTAATGAAGCTTGTAAGGTTTTGGATGGGGCATGGTTGGCAATTTCAACTATTAGACCATAAATGCAGAGGCTGCCTTAGTATAGCTCATACTATCAACGATCAGCATGCACAATGACTCATTTACCTTGCACCCAATATGAAAGAGATTTTCCCTATGTTCATCTTCAGGTACGGGACTGGAGCTCATCACCTTCTTCAATACTAGAGTGGCTAACATAAAGTTGCCTTCCTCACTGCAAATAACTTCCTCCTCGAATAGTTTAGTCTATATGCCCTCTTTTAGCTCCTTTACTTCTTCATCAATACTGTTAACCTCAACAATCGACACCTCGCCTCAGATCACCATTGTTCGCCTGTTCAGACACTAAGCGATTATATGTCTAAATCCTTGGCATTTAAAACACTTAATCTCACTTGTCTTCCTCTCGAAACTCTACCCCTTCTCGAAATTCCTCAGGGGCTCCTTCTCTTCAACTCGAGCAGTTGGAATGGGTCGAGTCTCAACAGTCTTACTTGGTTCCAATCACACTGGTATACTCAGAACAATTCGACTACTACCTAGTCGACTAACATGTGGTAGGAATCTTCCTATTCGGCACCTTTCTATCCTCTAGGCAGCTCAAATTGCCTCATTAAGTATCCTAACATCCAAGGTTTCTAGGACATCCCCAATTTCATACTTTAACCCACCAATGAATCAAAATATAGTTCAGTCCTTTGGCTCTATGACTTCACATCAGATCATTAACACTTAGAATTCTTTAACATAAGCATCTACACTCAATCCTCCTTATCTCAGTTCTTGCAGTCTTTTGAAGGCATCCAACAAATAATAGCTCGGCATAAACCTTCTCCTCATAACTCTTTTCATTTCATCCCAACTCTTAATCTCTTGCTCTCCTTCCCTTCTTCTAGTGGCTTGCAAGTTTTTCCACCATAAAGCGGCATAACCAGTTAACTCCAACACAACAAGTCTAACCTTTGCATTATCAAGCACTTTGTAGCATTCAAAATGCTTTTCAATCTTATCTACCCAATCTAGATAGTCTTTAGCATCACCACTTCCAAAAAAACTTAGAATACGCGTTCTTAATCCTTCAACTCTAAGTGCTCCTACATTTATTTTCTTAGGCTCGTACTACTCCTCTACCTCGTCATCTCCTTCCAATTCATCCTTAATCCCTTCAAGTGCTCGTCTTCATCTAGCATCTCTACCAACTCCTTTAACTTAGGGTGGTCGAGCTGGGGCATTAACTTAGCCAACTAACCATTGCCTCGTCCTTGTTGTTCATGTTCCCTAATGAGGCTATTTCTAGCTCGCTACCTGTCCTCTTAGGTAAAAATCACTAAGTTAGCTACCAAGTCGGTAAGCCTATCCAAGCAATCACCTACTAACTGAGGTGTAAGGCTTCCTTCCTATCCTTGGCCATATCGAGTACCATTTTCTTGGTTTCCCTAAAATTCCTTGAACAATTGAGTTTGACATCGATGGTTACTTCACAAAAATTAACGTCTAATAATACCACTTGAAGATCAATAACAGATACTCTAATCACCATGACAATTACACAACTAACGAACAGCCAACCATACTGTTTTTGCGTATCGAAAATAGGGGAAAACAGAGTATAAAACACTTCTTAGCTGCTAAACTCCAAAGTTAATAATAGAACCGTTATTATACAAGAGCAATAACAAACCACTCCAAGAACACAATAGTAGAATCTAGCTTCAAATGTAGCCAAGCTCTAATACTAAGATGATATGGATTCCATGGATGAACATACGAACCCAATATCATACATAACTAATAAGGTGGATTCAAGTTGCAAGATGGCTCGAAGAGTAAATGGTAATTGAAGGTTAAGCAAGGGTTCCCATGCACCAACAAATGATATGACATACCAACGCATCATATGAGCTCAGGTCATACTTGATATGACACACAAGTATGGCTGGAGATCACTCACTGCTAGTCCATGCTCAGATGGGCTAGATCAAAGTAGTTTAAGGGTAAGAAGGACACTTAGCTCATAAGAGTAAAAGTTCAGTATATTCTCTATATTTGATTACTATGGCTATTACAACAATTACATTATGCAAGTATTTATAGTACCCAGTTAGGATAAGTCCTAAATAACAAAAAATTACATAAATGGATCCTTAGCTATTAATAAAAGGAGAATAATTTACAAGGAAAACACGTAATCATGCAAAAGAATATTCACTATCTGAAAGGATAGTATAGATGTCTAGAAAAGGCTGGTGCATGCGTGTTTTACTATCTGTAATCCTAATAACACAGCAATCCAAAAGGGGCGAATCCCAATCAAGTCAATTTAACATCAGCAATTCAGTAGCTAAATTAATTGGGACCGAACTGGGGATGGTTCAAAGGCAACTCATTTTCGAGGTCAACCTCAGATGGTGGACTCTTGATCACTATCGAATCAACCTCGATACTGTAAGGATGGTTGTATTCAGATGTAGCACTTGGATTAGTATATAGCGGAAGGTTCACTTTAACACGTCGGTCGATCACCTTAACAGCATCCTGGATGGTGTAGAGAGGAAAGTAGTTCAACAGACAGGACTAGGATAAGCACTGCTCCTTGGGGCTTAACTCACCTCGGACAGCTCGGCGAACCACTTGAGAAAGCCTTCGGGCTCGGGAGCGTGTGATCAGCCCTCGATCTCTATCACTCAGCCAGAAGGACGAAGAAAGAAAAGAATAGGCTATGTATTACTTGACTAAGAAATTTACTAAAGAGGAACAGAAATATTCAAAAATTGAAAGAACTTACTGTGCTTTGGTCTAAGTAATGCATCGACTCAGACAATATACACTTTACTACCAGGTTGAATTGCTGACTCAATACAATCCTCTGAAGTACTTGGTAGACAAACTGGCCCTAATTGGTACAATCTCAAAGTAGCAAATGTTACTATCAGAGTTTAACATTACATACATGAACTAGAATTCAGTCAAGGGCTAAGCTTTAGTAGATCAATTAGCAAAGAATCCCTCTAATGATACCCCACAAGAGGTACAAGTCAATTTCTCTTATGAAGATATCTTAGTAGCTAAAGGAAGTTCTAATAAAAGAGAAGATGATGAACCATTGAAATGGAAAATGTTCTTCGATGAGGCAACTAATGTATCTAGATGTGGAATTGGGGCAATACTGATATCCCCTAAAGGTATGCAGTACCCTATAGTTGTAAGGCTCGTTTTCCCATATACCAATAATATTGTTGAATACGAAGCTTGCATCATGGGACTCAAAATGGCCCTAGATAAGGATATTCAAGAATTAAAAGTGTATGAGGATTCTTCACTCATTATCGACCAAGCTTGGGGAGAATATAAGACGAAAGATCCTAAACTAATACTTTATCGTCGACACTTGACTGAATTGATGGAGAAATTCAAGGAAATCACTTTCAATCACGTACCGAGGACTCATAATCAATTTGCTGATGCATTAGCCACTTTAGCATCTATGATCCAACTATCTGATGAAGTCAAGATTCAGCCCCTCACTATTGAAATTGCAAACAAGCTTACCTTCTATTTGGCACTTAAAAGTATGAATGACGAAAAGCCATGGTACCATGATATCAAAATGTTCCTACAATAAAGCATACACCCTAAAGAGGCTGAGAAAAAAGGATAAAGGGACAATCAAGAGATTAGCTGCCCAATTCTTAGTAAGTGAGTCCACTTTATACTGGCAATCTTTTAACGATACACTTTTAAGGTGTGTAGACAACAAAGAGGTCGAGATTTTGATGAAAGAGGTATACGAAGGAGTATGTGGCCCTCATATGAACGGTTACATGCTAGCTAAGAAAATTATGAGGCTTGAATATTACTGGTCAACAATGGAAAGCAATTGCATCAAATACGTCGAGCATTGTCACTTATGCTAAGTTTATGCAAATAAGATAAATACCCCATCGCAAGAATTACATACACTCTTAGTGTTGTGGCCTTTTTTAATGTAGAGAATAGACATCATTGGCTCGATTACTCTAAAAGCCTCTAAAGGGCATCACTTTATACTAGTCGCCATTAACTACTTCAATAAGTAGGTTGAGGGCTCATCTTATTCGAGCGTTACTCAAGGGGTCATAGTTAAGTTTATCAAGAGAAATATCCTGGCTCGATACGGGACTCTAGAAACAATCATCACTGATAATGGCACTAATGTCAACAATAAGCTTATGTCAAAATTGTACCGACAATTCAAGATCATTCACAGAAATTCTACCCCTTATCTTCCCTAAATGAATGGTGCCATTGAAGTAACCAATAAAAACCTCAAAAGAATCATCGAAAAATGGCTGTTACATATAAGGATTGGCATGAGATGTTGCCATTCGCACTCATGGCCTATCGAACTTCCATCAGAATGTCGATTAGGCGAATACCCTACTCTTTGGTATATGGCACTAAAGCAGTATTACTAATAAATTTTAAGATCTCGTCTCTCATAATACTATCAAAAACCCAGTTGGACGAAGTCGATTAGGTAAAGAAACGCATCGAGTAGCTAAATTTGATTGATGAGAAAAGATTAACCACCCTATGTCATAATTAGTGTTATCAACAAAGAATGGCTCAGGCTTTCAACAAAAGAGTACAACCCCGAAACCTCAAAGAAGGAGATATGGTGTTACGAAAAGCTCTCCCCAATGTATAAGATTCCAGAGGCAAATTTGCTCCCAATTACAGAGGCCCTTATGTCATGAAGCGAGTATTACCAGGAGGGGCTTTAATTTTGTCTCAAATGAATGGTCTAGAATTGAGAGACCCTATATCAACGCTAATGCTGTAATGTTGTATACCCATAAAAATTCAATGGAAATTTTTATTCAAAATACGAAAATGCCTATCATTTTGAATGTTATTGTAGTCTAATTTTCATTCCCAACAAGCAAAGTTGGTATCCTTAGCAGTTGTCAACATTGGAATCATCACCCTCTCCATTAAAAGGTCTAACTCCCTTACTCCATCTAATCGAACCCATATATTGAAAACACGAGAGAAGTTGAAAAGTGAGATATAGAACATTAGTAATTAACAAAACTCTTGAAAATACTTTATTACAGATTGACCCCCCTCGATGGGAAGTTTTTGTTGTCTATTTTTTAAGGTAAGGCAAAGTCCAGATAGGCAATCACCTCACAACAAATATTTATTAGTCAGGAATAAGGGTTTTAGTTCATAAAAGTTCTGGAAAGACAATCAATCGATGAACAAAAATAGTGGGTAGCATTTTGTATCAGGTTAATTTCTATGATTTCTCTAAAAGAGCTGGTGAAGTCTCAAAAGGTCTATATCAAGACCAGTTAGGTTGAAGGGATCAAAGAATGAGTTAGTCGATTTTGATGGGACTTTTCAAGAAAAGGTTTGACAATTTGGGTACTATCGGCAAGACCAGGTAAATACTTCCATACAATGTTAGCGTATTGGTTTTTGAACAATACATTTGCATTTAGACTATATGACCAATATCTTACGATTCCTTCCTCTAACAGTCTTTTGAGCCAACACACAAAGCGCTCGCCTTCTGTACTATCTTTTAGTGCTTAGTCAGCCCTTGAAGGTGCTATCTTGATTCAGTTCAATATTCTCGTAACAAGCCTATAGGGCGCTTCTCTTCACCAAGTTGTCTTAGCAAGCCCACAGGGTACTTTCCCTTACTAATACTCTCATAGTGAGCCCATAGGGTGCTTATCTTCACTAAGTTCTCTTAGCAAGCCCACAGGGCACTTTCCTTTATTGATATTCTTTTAGCGAGCCCATAGGGTACTTCTTCTAAGTCTAATTCAGGGTTACTAGTCCCCAAGAGACACTCCCGCTTAAGTTAGTGAGCTCAAAAGAGCATGACCAAGTTTTCTAAATTGATTCCAACTTCGAGTTACTAATCCTCGAGAGATACTCTTGCTTAGGTAAATGAGCTTAGAAGAGTACGACCAGGTTTTCCAAATTGACTCTACTTTAGGGTTACTCGTCCTCGAGACACGCTCTCACCTAAGTTAATGAGCTTAGAAAAGCATGACCAGATTTTCCAAATCGAGTCTAGCTTAGGGTTACTAGTCCTCGAAAGACGCTCCTACCTAGGTTAGTGAGCTCAAAAGAGCAAGACCAGGTTTTCCAAATCGATTCCACCTTAGGGTTGTTAGTCCTTGAGAAATGCTCTCGCTTAGGTTAGTAAGCTCAGAAGAGTACGACCAAGTTTTCCAAATCGATTCTAGCTTAAGGTTGCTAGTCCTTGAAAGATGCTCTTACCTAGGTTAATAAGCTTAGAAGAGTACGACCAGGTTTTCTAAATCGATTCTAGTTTAGGGTTGCTAGTTCTAAAGAGACACTCTTGCTTAGGTTAGTAAGCTCAAAAGAGCACG
Source organism: Lumnitzera littorea (assembly GCA_024138015.1). NCBI lineage: Eukaryota > Viridiplantae > Streptophyta > Magnoliopsida > Myrtales > Combretaceae > Lumnitzera > Lumnitzera littorea. The sequence continues at coordinate 16,194,972 of JAMXBB010000007.1, forward strand.
ACTAAGTTTTCCAAATCGATTCTAACTTAGGATTGCTAGTCCTCGAGAGATGCTCCTACCTAGGTTAATGAGCTTAAAAGAGCAGGACCAGGTTTTCCAAATCTATTCTAACTTAGGGTTGTTAGTCTTGAGAGATGCTCCTGCCTAAGTTAATGAGCTTAGAAAAGCACGACTAGATTTTCCAAATCAATTCCAGTTAAAGGTTGTTAGTCCCCTAGAGACACTCCTACTTCAATTAGTTAGCTCAAAAGGGTACAATCAACCTTCAAAATGATGTTTCTAGCTAACTCCTAGGATGCTAGACCTTTCTAAACTCGCTCGGCTAGCTCTTAGAGCATCTTCTCTCTCTTTCACCTCTTACCAAATCCTCAACAAATTAAACCTAGGATGGTTAGTTGATTGTCGTGCTTCTTAAGTTAAAGCCATCCTCGAGGCAAAAATAGTGTCTCTTTTGTCTTTGTGGTGAAGTTTTACTTAAACTTTACCACAAAGAAACATAGCTATAGACATCCTATCTTTGCCTCTTTTTATTTTAAAGATAGGATAAAGGGTCTTAAATTAGGAAAGAGCATCCAAAAAATAAGTAATTTAGAAAAATACAAAAAATTAGAAAATTCAAAAGAAAAAAAAAACCTAAAAATAAGAAACTTAGTAGAAATACAAAAAAGAGAAAGCATACAAAAAGATAAAGAATTACAAAAAGATCACAAATAATAATAATAATAGTAATAATAAAACAAGTAAAAGCCTAGAGAAAACTAAAAAAAAAATTAGAAATTCATAAAAATTTAAAAAAAGAAGAAGAAGAAAACAAGGGAGTTTAGAGAAATAAGGAGAATTAGGATTCTTGCTTTTTTCTAATTAATTTTTTTTTAGTTAGTTTTGTTTAAAAAAAAAAAAAAGAGAGAGGGAGAGGATCGGACTAGGTTTAGAACCTAATCCATATATTTGTTGAACAGGGCCCATGGCCTTGTGTAAAACTTGACATGGCAAACACCAGCACAACCCATATTTTTTATATCGCACACGTGCAACATGGCACATGCCCTACACATGACCTATGCCCCTTAATTCTTCTTCTTCTACATTTTTTCCAAAATTCTAACGTTTTTCCATTTCTCATGTGCTTAGTTTGGAGTCATTTTTAACCCTATTTACTATATGATTTCACCGAATTAATGTTGAAATTGTGTAGTACACTTGGCATACTTTGAATCAAGATAAAAAAATCGTCTAAATTCATCCATTTACATAGCCTAAATTAAGCTTAAATATTAAAAAAAAAATTATTTCAAGTCAATGTTCATCAATGAAGATTTTCGAAAATTTTGAACCTTCCCAGCTTATTCGATCTTAGTTTAGTATAAATAGGAGTCCTTTGATTCATTCTAAAGCACACAAAAGATCGTAAATCATCTCTTTCTCTCAATCTTCAATCCACTCTCTCTCCCTATCTCTGTCTATCTCTTTAGGATTCTCTCTCTCTAAGCATCCTCTCCTAAAACCACTACCATAATTAACTTTGTGATGGTCAAAACAATCAAGACTCAACCTCCCATTCCCTTCCAGCAATCATCGTATGCCACCAACAACAACAATCGCAAGTCATCAACTCCATTCACCACCTAAACGACCATCGAACATCAAAGCATCGAGCTTAACCCCCTCAAGTCCAATACGAAAGATATAAATCTCCCATTCCTCACTCATTTTGTCGTTAATAGGCATTTGAAACCACCTTGACCAATCGTTGTAGTTGAAGAAGATGAAGCCAACTCGAAGCAAACCTAGTCTACTATTTTTTTTAATTAATTAATTAATTTATTCATTTTTATTTTATTTTATTTCTCATGTATTTGTAAATTTTAAAAAGAAAAACAAGAAAGTGAAAAAAAAAAGAGGAGAGAAAAGAAGAAAAAAAAAAGAGAAAGAAGAAGGGACATATTAATTTTTTTTTATTCAAACTAAGACTTAGGACCATAAAATAAAAATAAGAAAATAGATTAATAAATTGGCTCTTATCGCCTAGAAAATAGTTTTTTTTTTTTTCAATAAGGACAAAACAAAATTGACCTTTTTCAAAATTAAGGCCTTTTTTTTTAGAATTTTCAAATAAAATCAACTTTAGAATCATTTAGCGTTTTTCAAAAATAAACTTGAATCCATTTAAAATGTAAATCCAACTAGTTTTCAAAAATTAAAATCAACTTACTCGCTAAAGTTTTCCGAAAGAACTACTTACGTCGAATCCCAAATAGCAGGTACGTAGGTACTTATAGGGCAATGGTAAAAATATATATATATATATATTTCCATTTTTAGTTCAAAAAACTTAATTTAATTCATTAACCAATAATTGAGTTTCACTTTATAAAGTAGCCTTTTGAAAGGTGATCTTTAAGATTAAAATTGAAATCAGAAAGTTGATGGTACCCGTAAGGATTTAAAAATTCAAACCTTTGAACCTGTTTTTCTGGTTCTTAAAAATGTTTACTAAATTGGTCTTATCAAAATATCAATAGCTAAGTTATAATCAGTCTATCCAATTGGTTATAACTTAACTTTTTTTCTCAACTCTAGTCGGGGGGTAACTACAAAATATTTTCAAGGTAAAATGAACCAGTTTTCTTTAAATCTTAGTCGAAAGCTAGTATTAAACGGGTAGAGTTTAATATTGATCGTTTTAAAGAAGAATAACTTATAAAAAAACCAGGAGAAAAAACCTAGCTCAACACTAAGGAATTAACAAAAGCTATCCAGGCAATAAGTTAAATGAATTGAGTTCCTAGAAGGATTATCATTTGTGATTAAGTATGAGTAAGGGAAGGAAAATGTAGTAGCCAATGCCCTATCCAAGTGACATGTGATGCTTTTCGACCTATAGACAAGACTAATGGGATTTGCTAACATCAAAGAGCAATACCCTTAAGACCTACATTTTTGTTTGATTTATGCCTAATGCACTAAAGGAAGAATAATAGATGAATACTTCACTAAAGAAGGTCGTTTGTTTGAAGCTGGAAAATTGTATCTACCAAGCTATTTTATTTGAGAATTGCTTATGAAAGAAGCACATAGTAGGGGATTATCTAGTCATTTTAGAGAAAGGAATGAACAACACTAGGTTAAACTCAAGAGAGAGGGGGGTGAATTGAGTTTTAAGGACAAATTACAATTCTTTTTCGATATAAATAACTAAATGTAATAATAAGAGTAATCCAACCAACAATAAAGCAATGGAAATTAAAAGAGATAAGGGTAAAGAAGATCAAGCTCAGATATAACGTAGAGTTCAAACTGCCCTCTAGTCTCTACAGACACACACCACTTTATTGATTTCTTGATCCAAGCTCCAAGAGCTACACAAACACAAACTTGATTACACAAGTTTCACATTCACAACTCTTAATACAAATCACAATCTCAACTCACAACATAAAATTCAATCTCAAGGATTATTAATGTAGTACTTTTAACTCTTAATACTTTACAACTAATACCTCACAAGCATTACACTTCAAATCTCTCTAAATATTAGCAAATTAGGGTACAGGAGACAATGAAAATAATAGACAATAAGAACACAAAGGAATGTTGGAATATTGCAACAAAAGATCATTTCTAACTTGTCATTGGTTAAGTTGTTGAGCATTTATATCATCTCGTTCAGTTCTTCCCGTTATACCCTTACTGGCATGCTGGTACCATACCCTTACCGGCAAGCTGAAAACAAATTATACTACCGGCATGAACACCAACAAGTGAACTGGTATGTCGACTCCTTCAAGCCAGTGAGCTTTTCTTTGTGTTTTTTAGAGCTTTATACCATCAGCCTAGTTCTTCCTTGAGCCGTCAACCTAGTAGGCCAAATATCACCTAAAAATACTTTTAACACACAACAAACAAATATACTTTGCAATCTAACTTCAAGATCATTTGATCACCATTCAAAAGATTAAATTTCTTGTAGAGATAATTGATATATTTAAACATTAAGCAAATTGATCGATCTTATTGAATTACCTCAATATAATCAAATAATACTTAGTTTAATCATCCACTTATTTTGTTTTCTTAAAAAACAACATGTTTAATTGTACACTTTTTGTTTTGTTCTCATCAAAATCAATTAATGAACCCTAGGTTTAGCAATCTCCCCCTTTTTGATGAAGACAAAACTTTTATACTTTAAATGTTCCCCTTTAATTGAGCACTCGATTTTAAGATATTTGACAATTAAATAAGATTAAGTAAGTGCTTGCAAAAAGGGAGTAATTGATGTGTATTTGTGTACCTAGAAACCAAGTCTTGCTTCTTAATAACTCCACATATTGGCTATATCATTCTTTCAATGAATCAATATGCCAAAGCTATAGGATCAATATTATCTTTTAAGTAACTATTATCAATTCAACTTAATACACTTTTTGATATTTTAACAACTTGAATATTTCTTCCCCTTTAGCCTCATCAAAAAGAGAAGGATCCAAGTGGTGAAGAAGGGAGAGGATTCAAGTCAAAATTTTGACATAATCTCGGCTTAAGCCTTAAGATATACCCCTTACAAAAGTGAAACCAAAGAGGCTAAAAACCACGCCAAATAAGATCTTCATAATAGATTTATCAAGATCAGCTCATACCACATCAAATGTTCAAAAATATGAGCCAACTATGGGGAGTGTAATAACTCCATGAGATACATGAATCATAAATAGTAAATAACATAGATAAGCAACATAAGTAACAAAAGCCAAAATAATGGCTAAGGCAAGACAACAGAAAGTAACAATAGTAGTAGCCAATGGCTAAAGTCATAACAGAAGATAAACTTAATGAAGAGTATAAACAAAATAGATTGGAAGTTACAATTCATATAATTAATGGATCATCATCTTTGAGCTAGAGGAGAAAAGAGGCAAGATGGGTAGTGATAGTTCATCTAGAAGTAGCTATAGTTCATTAACGTAGCGTTGTGATGGTAGATGGGGATTTGGTAAAGAGAGAAAGTCATATGAGGGAGAAGAGGAGCGTGATTTGAAGAAGTGAAGAGATTGATGAGAGATTGTAGATTTGGAGATGATTGATGAAAGAATATTATGATTTTGAAGGTTTAGAGATGGAAGATTGAAGAAAGAGAAGGATTCTAGGGTTTCGAGGAAGAGAAAGAGGGGTTTTAAGAAGAAGATGGGAAGAGAGAGAAAGGAACGACTCTATGTATACCTAGAAACAAAGGTACTAACATGCCAGTAGTGTGGGGAGCCGCCACGTTGGTTATGGGAACAAAAGCGTTGCAACTTTGCTATAGAAAATAGTATACCGATATTCCGGTGGTTAGGGGTACTGGCATACTAGTTCTTAGAACAGAATCGACTATATCTTCTTATCATGCAGGGTATACCGGCATGCTGGTAGTTCTAGATACTGTCATGCTGGTATTCTGCAATTTTACAAAACTTGGTCAAATTCACTTCATTTGTCCAAATTACCAACTCAAGTTCATTTTAAATGATTTAATGAGTGTTCTAACACTTCAAGCAAGTTTATTTGAGTCCGTTAAAGCCTAAAAAACTTAAATTTTAACTAGATACTAAGGATTTAGTCAAATCAAATCCATTAAACCATGTAATTCATGACAAATTGAAAATGTGCACATAAGAGCAAAATATGTGCATAAGCATTGAGTTTTTGCATACCAACACTTCAAGTAAATTTCAAATATAAGTTTGAGCATAGTAGGAACAAATTATAGCTTTAAGGCTCTACAAATTGTAAAATCACTACTTGAGTTCCTTAATCATGCAAGTGGCTAAATAGCAAGTAGAGATCCTTTCTCAATATTCAAGATGAGTTCATGCTTCTAACATGTTAAAAGATATGAAGAGACATAAAAGATATATAATCAAGCCAAGCAATATCCATATAGGTAATAAATGCTTCATATTACACTTAGAACCTAAAAAGGGTTTAAAAAGGTCAAATATGCACGAAATTCAAATCAAGCTAGTTTGACCACTCAAACATAATTTAGGGATGAAAATAAATATGTGAGGCCCGATTTTGAGCACGTAAATCAATGCATGATAAATTGTGCATATATGAACTTAGATAAGCAAAAATGACTTCAAGTATACCCAAAATATGTTAAATGCTATGTTTTATGTATGAAATCTATATGAGCATGTTCCTTAAATCCAATTGTGAAAAGTCGGTATCTCAGTAACATTAGTAAGATTTAATAAGAATTAAGTCATTAGTTGCTAGAAAGTTCATTATTAAGTCATGCAAATGTATGAATGACTAATTTTGAGCAATAAGGCTTAATTATGATAAATTAATACTTCAAGAAAGTTTCAATCATCATATTTAAGCATATTGGAAGGAAAATATCACAAGAAGGATTCAAAAGTCCTAAAATCACCACTTGAAATCATCAAAATCAATTATTAAATACAAATTAAGCTTAATGACATGCATACACACTAAATCAAGTTCGTAATAATTTGATACTCTAAACAAGTTTCAATAGTCCCTATAGACACAAGGGTAGTATGATCAAAACATATAGCATGCAAATAAGCAAAATAATCACATGACTTCTCAAACAACAATAAGAGCCTAATTTGGGTCTAGGGGAGTCAAATTTTAACAAAAACAAAAATAAGCCAAATTAATCATTCAATCACAATCTATGGACAAAATTAAGCATACGGAAACCGGATTTGAACGTGGAAATCAAAACATGGCAAAATTGTGCGCATATGATCCTAAACATACATAAGTAACTTCAAATGTGCACAAAATGCATAATATTTGCAATTTAAGCTTCTAAGCTAGTTATAAATGCATATTATAACATGATGAGAGTTTAAGTATGGCTTGCAAAGCTAGCAATTGCAAAAACACTAGTTGAGTCCCTAAATGCTTATGTGAGATCAAATGTGGTTAAAGATAGGTTAACTATGCATAGTTTCATAATCGAATCAATCCATCCATTTAAGCATGAAACATTAGCATATTTAAACATGTAGGAGCTAACATTTGACATTAAAATCAAGAGATGGTAGATATGTGCACAAGGAATCCTAAGCAAATGTGGAGAACTTCAAGTGTACACAAAATATGTTAGTTATTGTATGGAGACTACTTGAATGAGTTTCTTGTATCAAATACCATGTTAGACGTATTTCAAGTTTTCTTTTAGCATTCTCCATTCAAGTTTTTTGAGTTGCTACAAAAATATACGATTGCTTCTTTGGTACCCATGTAAGTTTGGGTCCTTTGTGGTTAATAGTAATGATATATCCTTGTCCTTTTGGAACCCAAACCATCTTACCTTTATAATTCAAATTGATATTGCGACGTATTGCACACGTATGTGCAGTATGGCTATATCTACCGCAATAATTACAAGTCTTAGTTGTTGCTTTTACAAAGTAACTTTTGTAAAACTTATAAATATATTCCCTACTATAACCAATTCCGCTTTTGTTCAACCCATGCCTTTGAGAGCCAAGGATCTTATCTAAATTCTTTTCTCCATTCACAAACTTAGCTATAGTTTGTTTTGAATCATCTAGGCTAGACTTCAAAATAGCATTTTCAATTTGAAGCTCTCTTAGCCTATCAACCATATTATCCTCATTTTTCATGCTTTCAACTTTTGTTTCAAGAGAATTACGCTTTTCTTTGAATTGATAATTTTCCTTAGCTAACTCCTCATTCTTAAGATTCAATTCTTCATTGTTTCTATTTAATTTATCAACTTCTAATCTTAAGTACTCATTATCCTCCTTTAAACTTTCTTTGACATCATTCACTTTATTATATTCTTTTCTAAATAGTTCAAATTCACTTCCTATTTCAATCATCATTTGTTTCATCATCTTGTTCTTCTTTTGAACTTTAATAAATTATTTAAGTAACTCATCATACATATTTTTTAGCTTATCAAATGAAGAATCATTAGAAGTAGAATGTACCTTATTATCTATGGCCATGGAGCACATATCTCCCTCCAAGTCACTTGAATCACTATCACTCCAAGTCACTTGAATCACTATCACTCCAAGTCACCATCATAGCCTTTTTCCTTGCTCCTTTCTTGATTTTCTTAAGATATAGGCAATATTGTTGAATGTAACCCAGTTTTTGGCAATTATAGCACTTGATTGCTTCCTTCTTATCCCTTCTAGACCAAGATGTGTTTTCATCCTTGTCATTCATCAATTTCCTATTGAACTTTGTAAATTTCTTGAAATTTCTTGTGATCATCCTCGCTTTCATCACTACTAGAGCTCTTTTTGGTTGCCTTCAAAGCAATTGTCTTCTTCTTAAATTCTTCTCCTTACTTCTTAACCATCTTATGAGTTTTAAGAGTTTTAATAAGTTGCTCTTTTGACATTGTGTTAAGATCATGAGCTTTCTCAATCGCGTTTATCTTAGCTTCTCAATCTCTTGGCAAAGACCTAAGAATTTTGGAATTTATTTCAGGGTTAGTAAATGTCTTTCTAAGAACACTCAAAGGATTTATGATATTAATGAACCTATTATGCATCTCATCAATAGTTTCATTTGGATCCATTCTAAAGTTTTCAAATTGTCCACATAATAAGCTTATCTTTGTATCTCTTACTCAATTAGTTCCTTCATATGTACTTTTTAATTCTTCTCAAATTTTCTTAGCACTCTTACGTGTATAAACTCTATTAAAGTCATTTTCATTAATGGCACAATGCAAGATATTCGTAGCTATTTCATTTAAATCTAACAACTTCTAATCATTATCGGTATAATTATTTTCTTCCTTGCCTTCTATCTTGAATAGTCCTTTATCCACTACTTGCCACAACAATCTATTTTATGCTTTTAAGAATATACTCATCCTACATTTCCAATAAGGATAATTGTTCCTAGTTAAGAGTGGTGGTCTATTTATAACTTGCCCTTTTATAAAGCCTAGCGTATTAAATGGCATGATCTTTACTCTAATATGCGATTAAGCAAAAGATTTAGAGACTAGCTCTAATACCAATTAAGGAACACTAAGCTAAACTTAAGAGAGGGGTTGTAAACCCTACTATTAGTAGGCCTAAGACTTGATTAAGAGTACTTTTCGAACGTTCCCAAAGACCAACTAAACCAAAAACTTAAGTTTATATTTAGAAACAAATTAAATTTTTCCAATTCAAAAGCCAATTATCGATAAAACCCAAGCTTGAAGAACTGCAAGCTCTAAAGCCATTTAAAACCCTAAACCTTAAAACAATTAAGGAATTTTAACCCTAAGTAATTAATCGATAATTTAATTTGAATAATTTCATTCAACTTTAGAAAATTTCACAATTTTATAAAAATCAAATCATAAATTACAAAACAATGCGAGATAAAAACCCTAAAACAATTTCCTATAAAGCCATGTCCTTATCTTCATGTATAAGCTTTACACATAAATAAGTAGACCAACCAATCACCTTAGATAACTTATCAATTAAGAGTTAGAATCATTTATCAATTGATAACTTATCAAAATCTAGTGATAAGACAATTTCCTTATCACCTCTTCACGTATACTACATATGGACAATTTTTCACAAGATTTCATAAGCTTAACTTTAATAAATGAGACAAGACCACTCCATGGCCCAAAAAGACTTTAAATGGCAGATTTGGACAAAGGAGAAAGGGGGGCCATGCTCTTGTCTTTCAACCATCAATCACTTTCTCTTACACATCACTATTCACCCTTTAATGCTTACATCATCAATTGTTGCAATTGTTGACTTTTGTGTAAGTTACAAGATAATCAATTAAAGCTTCTTGCACACACTTCTTTCCTCATTCAAAATCTGCCACTCTCTCCCTCTTTCACTCCCATTTTCACTTCCTTTTCTCTCACTTTAAACGCAAATAAAAAGAAGAAATCAAACTCCACAAATTCCCAACATTGCCGCCACCATTTTTGCTTTCATACTCACAGCAATTTCTCTTCTTATTCTTATGTCATTTTCTTTCACCATCTAAGATCTTTTAGAACCATTAGAACCTTTCACAAACCCCATTCCAAGAGACCAAAAGATTCGGCTTCCAAAAGGTTGCGAAAGAGGAAGCAAAGTTAAGAGCTTAAGTGGAAACTTTGTGCACAACCACCAAATTTTGCTTTAAGGACGAGTAAGTGTTTCTTGTGATATGTGGGTTAGTATTTATGTTAAGAGACTTTGATTTCTTGAAGATATAAATAAGGTTTAAGTTGTTATATCACCAAAAATCGTTTTAAGAAACAAACCATGAAACCCTTACATGAAGTTGAAACATAAGCATGTAAAGTTGGTGTTTTGTAAAGAGACTTGTTTAAGACTTTGAATGGAAGATTTTAAGTTGAGAAAATCTTGAAACAAGAACTTGAATGGAAGATGAACATGCTAGACGTGAGGGTTAAAAGGTCATTTGAATGTTGATTTTATTTCCGTTAAGTTAAACATGCTCAAATCTAAACTTAAGTTAAAGAAAAATCCATCACATGAAGTTTTATGAAGAAACCAACTTTATATGACATGAGCTATGATATGGAGGTTGTATTAAGTATAAGATCTTCTATTTCCTTATGTGGAGCATGAGTTAAAGAATCATCTTATGGAAGAAAACTTAAGTCAAGATTTGGACATAAGTAGTTAAGTGCATAATCTAACACCTAAACTTAAGGAAATGATGAAACAAGTTCAAAAACCAAGCAAGAACCCCTTGGAACCATCACGAAAAAATCTGGAACGTGGGAGAAAGAAGCCTAAAAATATGATAGAAGTGAATGAACAAAGTGAAAAGATTAACTAAAGCAAGTATGGTAAGCATACAAAGCCTAAAACTCAAAATCGAGCCTAAAACTCTCAAAACAAGCCTAGAACTCTAAGTTGGGCCTTCAATGAAATTCTGACCAGCACCTTAAAACATCAAGAAAGAATGTTTTGAAGGCCATAAGAAATCCACCTAAGGCCCCATAAGCCCACCAAAGTCATTAACTTTAGTTTGAACAAAAAAACAAGCCCATTTGACAACTTAAGCCCACTAAAGGGCCCATAAAGTGGTTGTTAGCCTTAGGAATATAAATCAAAGTTGTAAATCTGATCTCAAGGAGTATTTTAAGCTTAGGATAAAATCTTAAGACCAAGCCCAAAGGATTTCTCAAGTTATCAAAAAGCCCATTTACCAAACAAGGCCTAAAAGCACTCCAACACATGAGGAACGCTACTGTTCTGACCCATAGATAGAATTGTATGCCTCATTTCAAAAAAATAACCTCACCACGTTAAATTACACTCGAAAACGATGAAGATTGACTATAAGATCATAAAAATCGGATCTAAAACGAGAAAGTTATATGCGATTGAACTTTTAAGTAAAATCGGAAAAAATTATGAAACCAAGTCAAAAGTATAACTTAAAGGGCTTTAACTTAGTTTTCTAGGTTTTAATTCAAATCTTTATAGTATCGTATTTGTGATGTCTAGGGGATCCGGCTTTGGGAAGACGACCTATCCCGTATTATTTTGATTGATCCGCATGGCTGAGTGAGTAAATTCCCGATGACTCTTTACTTGATTGTGCTTGTAGAATAAATGCACCTAAACTTATATATATAAATTTGGATGCTTGTGGGATATGGGAAATGCATGTGTCTAAATTTATGGATGAATACGATGACTTGTTAATTATATTTAATAATGGGAATTGTTTGCATTATATATACATGTGAATTATATGGAATGAAATTGTCTGATCACCCTAAAAATCGAGTTAATCACTTATATGGTTAAGAAATCAAAATGAATCATGCATACCCCATATTGCATACGGATAACACCGACTGCCGCTTCACGCAGAAGATGGGAAGGGACTCACAGGAATATGAGTTTCCTACAGGATTTGGCACTAGCTATGTCATCATATATATTGAGTTTCTGTCCTAAGCTAATGGGCTTACTAGGCACTGGGAGACACCAACCGTTGGCGAGGGGCCGAGTCTTGTGGCTTCTGCTTAGGGCGTGTGTTTGTAGATTACGGAAGCCACCACACCACTAGACTTGGGATTTTGAAAATATGATTTATTATTCGGTAATGAAAGTATAGATATGTGTATATATACATAGTTTTGTTTTAACTTAAGCACAATAGTGCTAATGAATTAAAACCCAAGGTCTAGAACCTGGATTTTGGTTTGGGTCAGTTAATTATCTCCAAACCCCAACTTCAGGAGGCGTAATTCTGAGTCTTATGCAGTTCCTAGGCCACTGCATGCATTGTTTGGCATACTGATTGTTCATGCATTCATATGATTATGCATCTAATAAATTTTGCCATGCGGTATTGATGAGGGTAATTATCTTACTAAGCGTAAGCTTACACCCCAACAGTTCTTTTCCTTATAGGTTGATCGATAGTTAAGAATGGGATAGGAATCGAGTATAGAGTGCTACGATTGAATCAGTATGACGAAAAGCTTGTGTAGTTAATTTAGAATGCTCCGAAAAATGACTAATGTCTCAATTAAGTTTAGTATCTTTAGTAAGTTTAGAATTTTCTAAAATTGTCTATCTTATTTCATTATTTTGGTAAGGGATACCGATTATCTGCGGTTCTAAGGAATTGTGGAAAAATTGGATATCCATAATTATTCATATTATATAATGAGTTAATGAACTAAAATTGAAGATCTTAGCGAATAACTATTTAAAGTCTTGCAGTCTCTAACTTGCAAGGCGATTTTCTTATCATGAGTGCACACGTGGTATGAAAATTCTAAGCAATACTACTAAGCCCCTCCTAAGGTCACTACAAGGGTGAATTGAGTTTTAAGGACAAATTGCAATTCTTTTTTTTTATATAAATAACTAAATGCAATAAAAAGAGTAATCAAAGCAATAATAAAACAATAATAAGTGCAGAAATTAAAAGAGATAAGGATAAAGAAGATCAAGCTCGGATATAATGTGGAGTTCGGACCGCCTCCTAGTCTCTATGGACACACAATGCCTCCAACCGAGGACTTCACACCACTTTATTGATTTCTCAATCCAAGCTCTAAGAGCTATATAAACACAAACTTGATTACACAAGTTTCACACTCACAACTCTCAATATAAATCACAATCTCAACTTACAACACAAAATTCAATCTCAAGGATTATTAATGTAGTGCTTTTAACTGTCAATACTTTACAATTAATACCTCACAAGTATTACACTTCAAATCTCTTTAAATATTAGCAAATTAGGGTACAAGAGACAATGAAAATAATAGACAATAAGAACATAAAGGAATGTTGGAATATTGCAACAAAAGATCATTTCTAACTTGTCATTGGTTGAGTTGTTGAGCATTTATATCATCTCATTCAATTCTTCCCGTTATAGTGCATTAAATGCTCCAATTACTACTTCAATCAAACTTACCAGCATATTGATACCATACCCTTACTAGCAAACCGGTAACAAATTATGCTACCGGCATACCAATCCTTCAAGCCAGTGAGCTTTTCTTTATGTTTTTCAGGGCTTTACACCGTCAGCCTGGTTCTTCCTTGAGCCATCAATCCGGTAGGCCAAATATCACCTAAAACTACTTTTAACACATAACAAATAAATACACTTTACATCTAACTTCAAAATCATTTGATCACCATTCAAAAGATTAAATTTCTTGTAGAGATAATTGATATATTTAAACATTAAGCAAATTAATCGATCTTATTCAATTACCTCAATATAATCAAATAATACTTAGTTTAATTATCCACTTGTTTTATTCTCTTAAAAACATGTTTAATTATACACTTTTTGTTTTGTTCTCATCAAAATCAAATAATGAACCCTCGGTTCAACAAAGAAGACATACGAGTTGTTGAAATCTAGATTCTATTAACCTAAAATGCTAAGAGATGTTTATCAAACTATGGAAAGATATGTAACTTGTAAAGAAGCAAAGAGCATAACTATGCAAGGAAGGGCTATGACCCTACTTATTCTAACCAAATCCTAGGTAGAGTTGAGTATGGATTTTGTTTTTGGCCTACCTCAGATAGGCTGTGAGAAGAGTGCTATTATGGTAGTGGTAAATAGATTCAGCAAGACAGCACATTTTGTGCCCCACAACAAAATTAATTATGCCTTAGCTATTTCTTTTCTTTTCTTGCAAAAGATCACGAAACTGTATGGAGTGCCCTGGAGTATTGTTGATAGAGATCTAAAGTTCCTAAGTTACTTTTAGAAGACCTTATGGCAACAACTAAGAACTACGTTATTGTTCATTACATCATGCCATCCACAAATTAATGATCAAACAGAGGTCACCAATAGGACATTAGGATCATTACTCCAACCTACTGTTGGAAGGAATCTATTCGATTGGGATACTTATCTATGTATAGTAGAATTTGCTTATAATTGATCTGTTCATAGTACCATTGGTAAGACCCCATTTGATGTTCTTTATGGCTTCAACCTAAAGTTACCTCTTAACCAGAAACTAGTACCAAGAGCCAAGTAAGGAGACCCTAAAGTTAAAGGCTAAGCTAGAGCTCTCTGAAAAATCTACCACAAAGTGATTGAACGATTAACATGAGTTGTTGAGGAACTCGAACAATGAAGTCATGGACAAAGGAAGAAGAGGTTGATTCAATCTGAAGATCTCATGTAGCTATAAGTTAGTAAGGAAAGATTTCCAAACAAGAGAAACAACAAGCTATCACTCCCACCTAAGGGACCATTCAAAGTGCTTCAAAGGATTAATAAGACCTACAAACTTGAGTTGCTTAAAGGGTATGGAGTCTCTAACGTCTTCAATATTGGCAATCTAAGACCGTACTTACCTAAGGAAGATGTGCTAATAGAGAACTCCAAAGATTTGATCTTAAATCCAAAACAACTAAGAGGAAATGAAAGGAATTAGCTCCTAAGACCCTTCGCTCACTCTTAAGCTAAAGGCCTAGCTAACATGGTCTTTGAATTATCAACCATCACCTAAGTCCAAAAGAAGCTAACCTAGATTGCTAAGCTGATTTGTTCATGTACCTAAGCTATGGCAAATGACGTTTCATCTTAACGTAAGAGCAAAGTCAATTCAAATTGTTTAGAAATCCCCAACTTTCACTACTAACTTGTTTTAAAGACCACTTTAACCTACAAGCCCAAGATTACAAGATACAAATGCTAAGTTATTTAAAGTCACCATCGCTGATAACATGTAATTAGCATACATATTTTAGAGTAATTTTATGCAATTTTATATATTAATTTAGTTGATTCTACGACAATTTGGAGCTTCATTTATTTAAATCTCATTTTCAAGGACTTTGAGAGGCATTTGATGAACTTTCATGGATTTTTATCAAATTTTGGAGCTTATTTGGATAAAAGCATTGATCAAGGATTGAAGCAAAAGGATTTCAAGCAAGAAATGAAGCTTAGAAAAGAACAAGGTTAAATACCATGCTCATGGTTCATGCTCTTGTTCCCATTGACAATCGATTTCTATCAAAATTGAAGATTTTTAGATCAAGTGTAAGACTATGCCTAACTTCACGACCGTGTTTCTTGGCCTTGTACTTGTCACATAAGATTTCCACCAAATTAATTGAATTGTAAGTAAAAGAAAGATCACATGCAAAGACCATGGCCATGGTCCTAAGGTCTAATTCCATGGATTGTAAATTTTCTATTTTTGGAAACCTTTGAAGTCCAAGATGCCATGCCTCCAATATACTTTATTCTATGAGTTAAATTTGGAAAGTAAATTGAAGAGATGTGCAAGAAAGATATTCAAGAAATATGGAAGATGTGAAAAAGATCTTTTGGAGATACGTTGAAGATAAATTCCAAGATCCTTTTTGTTTTTGTAAATAAGATATAAGCCTTATAAGTCATAAAATCATAAAATAGAACGTAGTAGATGATAGATATTCCATTTCTTTTTGTGGTTTCTTTTTCTTAATGTTTTAATTTAGTTTTAGTATTCAATTATTGTGAACCTTAGTTTACTATGTAATATATTTTATTTTATTATCAATCTATGACTCGTTGTTATTATGACCTAATTGTATTATGTTTATCGTTTTCTTTAATTCAGTATACAAGTGATTGAATTATTGCTAAAGTTTATTGTAGAGTTCACAAGAGCATACAATATGACAAACTGATACAATTAGATAAAAATGACTGACTAAATGATTTAATACTTTAGTTTTTCTAGATTAGGTGATGCATCTCTAGGGTCGAATACATGGAGAAGCGCCACAACGAAGCAAACCAAAAGGAACAAAAGAAAAGTTAGCAAAATCTAAGCAGCTACCAAATGGATATAACGCACCACTTATTCCTAGTCGGCCTACAATTCATTCGATATGACATACCGGTCCGAACTAAAGAGTCGCTCGACAATACTCCTTACTAAAGAGAATAAATAAGAGTTAAAGAATAATAAGAATACTAAAGTTGCTCAAAGGAAACTTGAATAATTATCTAATATTGATGAATGATTGTTTGTGCACAAGCAAGTGTGGGTTTATATATCTGTCCACTAGGACTACTTTACATGTATAAAAAGACAAAGGTATTCTTACAATTAGGTTATATAGGATATTCCAAAAGGGGTAAAAAAAACAAAGAATATTCAATATAGAAAAAGAAAAAATCATTCTAGAATATTGTGTCAAAGATACATATCGTTAGGTGGTTGGGCATTAGAAATATAATACAAAGTAGGCGAAACCAAAAAAGCATTGCAATCAAGGGCTAACCTGATCTGGATTAGGTTAGGAGTCAATCAATCCTATAAAGAAGTTAGCTGAATTGAAGTCAGATGTCTATGGTTGGTTCAGGAGCTCTATTCGGCTAGTCTTAGGCTATCTTTTGAAATAAAAGATCGCCATTGGGTAAGAGCAAACCTGACACATGTGAGGATCTGACAGTCAAATCAATAGGAGATCGATTCAAAATAGAAATCCCCGTATCGGATATGGCTTCAAGCTAATGTTCTCCACGCGAATCCTTGGAGTCCTCTAACTCATCTACATTTCTTCGATTAAAGAAGGATAAATGAAGTATTAAATAAGCATAGTCCAAAGGGCTAATTCCTATCATCTTATAATCCTAGGTCCATCTCTAATAAATAACCTACTATAGGAAATCACTGTTCTTCAATAAAATACTAAACTTTCAATTCTCATTTTCAAGAACCTCACTTCTATGAGAAAATCCTATCTCTTATCAATCCCTTAAGTTAGGATTGCGGTGAGAAAACCTTTGACTTGGATCAATGCATCACATCTGACAAGTAGTTGGCTGTGTAGTGTTTGAATGATGCATCATATCCATTTGAGCAACTCATGGATCACTTACCTTTTACTTGAGAAATCTACCTAAACCCATTACCTTTTCTTCAATATTTTTGAAGAAACCATGAACCATCCATATTGTAGTAAGTGTACCTTAACCACACATCTCATCATTACTTTACAAGGGTAAAAAAGAGATTAAAGAATTCCTCACTTTAAGCTAATTGTGTAAATATAATACATGTGCAAAAAAATAAACATATAGTACAGCAAACCTTATTAGTTCTTTGTTACAACTTTAGTACTTCGATTTGTATTTACCTTATTTCTACATTTTCTTTGTCTTATGGATGAAGAGATTCTAATGAATAATGTACCATAACAATTTTATTGTTGAAGAAAAACTATAGTACAGGGACAATAGTAGAAGAAAGATTACAATGAAAGCAAATATTAAGTAAATCTTTTCTTTTGACATATCATGAGTAACTCCATAAATACATCTATAATATATATACTTACATACATACGTACGTACACACATACAAATATATATTATTTAAGATAGAGCAAGTCTAGGTAACCACCTCCTATAAATTACATATTTGGTCTCAATCTAACATATTAATATTAGCACTAAGATTATCTATGAAATATTTATAACATGGGTAAATGTGACAAGTCATTAATTTGTCCCCTCTTATTCCCTCTCTCCTCTCTCCTCTTTTTCCTAACAAGTTTTATATTAAAAAAAAAAAAAAGATAGTTGATTCAATATTACAAATTTACTTACTTAGTTTTTATCTAATTGCTTTTTTTATAGTTCATTTTATTGGAGTAATAAATGTCACACCAATATTAATATTTTGATTCCATTATATAAACTTTTTATCAAAATTTCAAAACTACTCCATAACCTTTAATTCAAGTAACTTTTTTATAAGCAATCTTTAGATTTAGGCATCTGAAATACAGATGCACCCTCTGAACGTACAAAATAAATGATAGTGGAGTGATTAATGTTTTATCTCTATTGACGATAATAATTACATGTTATAGCTAAATTCCAAAAAGAAACTCTTATAGATAGATAAATAAATATGAAATATAGAAGAAGATATAAATATTGATATAGGTATAAAGGAACAATTCCAAAATATTTTTCTAAGTCATATTCTTCCATTTATTTATTTCAACCAATATTTGAATGCATAACAATATTTAAAAATTGTTCTTAATTATTAGGTACTATAATTAGATTGAAAGTCATATAAGTAATTTTCAATCAATAATAATCAATGAGTTGGAATAGAATCGCAATTTTGTTCATCCAAAGGCAAAATTAGATTCCCTATTGAAGTTGGAATTGGTGATTCTAAGAAATCATTACTGTAACTTCTAGAAACGCCTCTAAATATGGGAAAAGAAACGAAACCCAAAATTATAGTTCAAATCTAAACTAATTCCCACAAATTAAGCATGATATTAGAGTCTTTGGAGTAATAAGATGATGAGGATAAATAAGGTATATAAAGGCTTTCTATTTTGATTATTCTTTGAATAATTGTTGATGGAAGTATAAGCACGAGAAACTAAAATACAAACATAATAGTGAAAGTCCCATTGTGTTCTTTCTCTTTCTTTTTTTTCTAGACTTATTTTGTTTGGGAAGTAACAAGAAATTAACGAGATGGGGATTGTAGTTTGATTTTAGTAAAAATATCTTTAATTCTTGCTGTGACATGCACAGAATTGAATCCATACACTTCAAGCGAGAGTACAATTAAATTATCGATTGGTTCAAGTGGAGGAGACATCCTTGGAAACGAAGACAATGGATGTTCACAATTTGAATTAATTTAACCATGTTTTCTATTTAATAAACCGAGGTTGAAATTATTTTATTGGGTTGACCAAGGGATTTCAAATTATTACGTAGCTGCTCAGTGATCAACCGCCATAATCAATTTTTAATAAAGTTGGGCGTTGTTTGATGACTTAGTAATTTGCTGTTTTAACAGAGGTTAATTCCGCTAGTATTCCATTATTGGGCTTCTCAATCGTCCACCGTGCTGGAGTTTCATGGACCGCAACATTTGTCAACCACGAAAGGCTGCCAAATGTAAAAGTTAACTAGTTCTTGCAATTTACATCATTCTATAATATTCTCAGTACATATTTACTTGTTTCGGCTTAAATTAAGCATTCAGCTCGGCCCCAATTGGATACTTTCGCCCTTCAATGAGGAACAGTAAAAAATGAAAAAAAAAAAAAAAATAGTTTGCAAATCAGGTTACCTTCTCGACCATGGAAATCCTTTACTTTTTTTTTTTTTGAGAGTTAACATTTACAAAATGGTTGCCCTAGCTACGTGAGTGTGACCACTTGATTTGGATCATGCAATCTACCACTCTCAATGAATCAATCTACCACTCTCGATGAATGATGATAATATTCCTTAAATAGTTGGTTATAGAAAAAGATTATCTTGAAAACAATATCACAATTTATACTTTAACTTTATTGTTTTTTGTAATTGTATATCTAAAGTATCGACTTTTCTAATCATACACTTAATTAAATATTTAATTATCATTATTTATACCTTAATTAACTTCAATTTTTACTGTGAGTCCAATCAATACAATCAATCTAAGACCATAAACAGTTACCTACTATCACTAATGAGTCTCACGAGTCATATTTTTGAAATAAATCACAATCAATTGTCTTGTATAACCCTAATGCTAATGCCTGATAGCCACTTTTTTAAATAATTGTACTAGATTAATAGTGTAATTTAAAATCAATTGAGATATAGAAAGTAACAGCTTAATCTTTAATTAATGTATAATTAAATAAATCAAAACTTGACATGATTAGCTTGACTACCTATCCTTTTGAGCTTCATTCTTTTGATGCTTTTGCTATTTTTATTACTACATAGCAAATTAAAAACATGATCTACACATACGGCACAATTCATCTTAATAATGTAACATAACATAGACATATATACACCATTACTGCAACTTATTAACCATTACCTTCTCCTTCTCTTCGTAGAAAACTCTACCAAGTAGACACGAGTAGTTTTTTTCTTCCACTAAATCTTGTATCTTTCCTTTCCTTCACTCTCTCTCTCCCTCTTTTTTTTTTTTTTTTTAATAAGGAAAAATTAAAAGAAGAAAAAAGGAAAAACAAGGAAACCGAGGGAGATTAAAAATCGACAGCTCGCTTAAACCATTTAACCTACTTGGTATAAAAACTATTCTCTTCGTGAAGAACAAATAAGTTCAATAAATTTTTCCCGCATCATTGGTGTCGATTATTTTGTTCAACTAACCTATCAAGAAAGGCTTACTCATCAACAATATTAGTTGCCCGTGTTTTTTTGTGAAGGTTCCCCAGCCTTAATGCCTTGTAACCAGTTACATATAGCAATAGAAGGGGGGTTAAAAAGGAAAAAAAAAAAAGAGAGGAAAGACGAAAAAAAATAAAAGTAAGTTGCTTCTTACCTGATGCGAGTATTTGAAAAGACAGGCTAGAGATCGAAAATTTGGAAAGGGCTACATCTAAAATTCACCCAAAAGAAACAAAAGTGAAATTCACTGGGGTCCTAAATTTAAGTCATATGTTCTGCACCTATTTGGACATCAACATTAGCTGATAAATTCACATGATTTCCCATATTAGAAAACCATTTTACCAAAATGATGTTATGAACATTTTGATTCAAGAGTCAACTATCCGGTAGCAACCAGCTAGAAGATACTAAGACCAATTTACCAAAATCATCATTACATAAATATATGTACGGTTTGGTTGCGGTTCATGAATCAACAAACAAATAAACGTATAGTCTTGATAGAAATACACCAACTACGATCAAGCTAAAAAGCTAACATTGATGAGTTCAAAAGAAGTAATTCTTGTATCAAGTCAATCTATATAGACCAAATATTTTGTACCTTCGGATAGGATCAGTGGAACCCAGTGCTATTTTATGTGAGCCCCATGTATCTAAAGTTTCAAAACACCTTGTCCATAGAAGAATTTTTCCAATCATAAGGCGAGTTTTCATTAAAATTACAAATGGAACTTCGGCCAAGGTGGTAGCTTGATAGCTTCCAACAGTCCAAACACACATACGCAAACAACAAAACCTTTCTGTTTAAGACTGAAATTCAATGTGGATCTCCACGGCACAAAATTTCATGATACAATTGAAGCACATTTGCTAGGAAAGGATTGCCATTACATCTGACGCCCTCAGCACAATGTAATCTGAGCCATCACTACCCCTGAATTCATTGCCCGCATATTTAGAATACATCACTGTATTACCTGGAGAAACAGACAATGGCTTCCTATTCCGTTCTTCATCCAGAGGACCAGGCCCAACTTCAATTACCTGTTCCACTCCACACAGACAATGAGCGATAACAAAATGTAAGTGAAGAAAGAAACCAGACTTTGTGCATAACAACTGTTGTTTTTCTCCATAGATGTACTTCAGAGAATAAAATATGCATACCGTGCCGATGGAAGGTTTCTCCTTGCTAGCTCCCGTCAGCAACAAACCTCCAGCTGTCTTTTCTTTAGCCTCAGCAACCTGTATCCATTAAATAATAACATATATTGCAATTATTATCCATGGAAAATGATACGTACTCAAGAGATGCACAAACATTCATTGCAAAAGTATTGGATTCTCTTAAATTTCCCTCATGGCAAGTTCACTGTTAAAAGCAGTATTTACAATAACTGGAAGTCTGAGAAGTTCACATGGAGTCCATCAATGGAATCAACACAGGTGCATTCAGCAGTAACTGACCTTTATTAGAACTCGATCGTTCAGGGGTTTGAGATCTTTAACATCATTAGTGTCCAAAATACCAAGAATATCATCCTCCTTTAGTACAAGATGCTTTGAACCATTGAATTCCAGTTCAGTTCCAGCATACTTTGAATATATCACCTGAGCACCAGTCTGTATACATTGGAAACAGAAGAATCAGCAATTGAGTATTCATTACACTTCAAAAAGGCTTTGTCCCTAAAAATAACTATAAAATGTCGGTGATATGATTACCTTCACACCAATATCAATTTTTGTCATCCCAATAGTCTTTCCATCTCCTATGGCAACTACTTCACCTCCTTGAGGCTTTGTTTGTGCTGTACTTGGAAGCAGTATACCACCCTCAGTCTTCTCCTCTGGATTTTTTATCTTCACCAGCACTCTATCACCAAGGGGCTTCATCGATGAGTACTGCATGACATGGATTCACTATTGAGATGTTTCAATATTATAGATGAGGCTTAAAAGGTATATGTCACTGCCTTGGGAATGCAGATTCAAGCCACTAGTAGAGTAGAAGCATACACTTTATATATGTCCAGCTTAAAATCCAAAGTATTCAATAATGTTCAACCCCTCTTAGGACATTATCAACTTCCACTACTCGACAATAGAAAGATCATAGGGGGCCTTCCCCAACAGCAAAAATTACCAAGCCATATTCAAATGCGCATTCTATGCAATTCCAAATAATATCATTAAGCAAAGAGAGGGTTAAAAATTATAGTGAGCATAAATATCATCTAAGAAGCCACTCAACCCCTAAGGTGAAGTTAGTTAAGCAATAAGCAAAGGGTACACTTTTCAGTGTTGCAACCTGGATCAAATGCTTTTCAGGGTCTACATCTAGGACATCAATTGACAGCATGTCACAAGAAATCATATGCCTAAATAAAGTACAACTTCCAGGAAATGCTGTCCAAAACATTCTTTAATGTATTTAGATAATCTCTATAATTGTTACAAATTATCGTAACAACTAAAAGCTGCAACCCCAAGTAGCTTTTGTCAATAGACTTTGGTAGCAGGTAGGTAGCAGAAACAGCTGGTGATGATGGCTGATTACTACAAAAAAAATTATCTACGCTTTAAGAAAGATAAAATCCTTGCCCTTTATTTTCTATTAGCAGTCATGACAGTCGACCACTCCCATCAACCATCTATGACTATTATAGCCTCCAATCATCATCAACCACTAAAAGCTATCAACCACCAAAATTTCTCAATATTACTATAGTTGAAAGCAGAGGTATTGACCAGTAGTATTAGTGATCAAGGATGATGAAAAATAGTTATGGTGATCCAAGGAAGGTGTTACAAGTCGATGTCAATAAACAGTTCAAAAAATTGAAAAAGATATATATTTTCTTAGAGAAACATGGCTGCAGTTGAACTCATAATCACTGGAAATATGAATAGCACTAAAACGTTCATGCATTGATTCGATCCGGTGTACACAACAGGTAGTTCCAAGAAATGAGCTTGGTATGAATTAAATTTAAGACCTCACATAATCTAGCATGTTCACATATTATATGGATCTTAAACCCAAAGCCATCCCCTTAATTTAATGATTCTTCATGAAGAAAATCATGTAACTCTATTTTATAGAAATTTTCCTTTTGGTCTTCCCTTTCTCCAATTACAAATAAATTTTTCCCTAAATCACACCCATCAAACTTAGTTGCATTCTTTCTATATCTTCTGAATTGACACCAAGTGACACCACACAACAAAGCACCTGATTTTTTAAGAACTAGCATTAGGGTTAGAACCATTTCTATACCTTGGGAGCAACCACAGTGGCAGCTCTTACTACCAATCCACAAAAAGACCTTCGGAACAAAGCAGCCCCTTTCGATAGATCAACCAATGCAAATTTCACACTTGAGGGCTTCAACCCTTCAAAAGAGGGCATAATCCTAATCGATATTGATGGTACTGTGAGCTGACTTGCAGCCATTTCCCTGCGTAGCAACAAAACCTCCTTCAAGTAAACCAAAAAGAGCACATACGAAATGAAAACAAAAACTTAAAACTTTATTATCCGAATTTTAAATTGAATAAACATTAACAATTTATCGTCACTATTTCTACACACAGATACTAAAACTGAAAAAAATAAATAAATAAATCGCAAATTCATCAACTTCCCCCAATTACTTCATGACCCAGATATCAAAATTGGAAATAGCTCAGGACCCAGATAACAAAAATGGACAAAAGTTATAAATTCAACGTCTTTTCTCGAATGCTTCATGACCCAGAAATAGAAAGTGAATAAATATAGCCATCTTATCATACTTTCTTAAATTTATGTAGCTACAAGTGGAAATTTCAAATACTGAAATTTGAAGTTAAAAGTTTGATTACCTATCAAAATAGAGGATTGGTTTTTGGATTGTTGTAAAGATAAGTAGAAATCTATTAGTGTTTGAAAGTGGAAAACCCTATGGACTATGGAGTAGGAGTGGAGTGGAGCTTATGAAGTGATAAAAGAGTCCACGAGACATCTGGAAATTTCACTTGCGTTAGAAGGGGATGTGTCTATGGGTCCCCAAACAGGGTTTTGGGACGCAAGTTGAACTACTCGGTTGGCACCCGAACGTGGACGAGCGTACATGTCACTTGAAACTCTTTGCTTTGGACCCAGAGCTGTCTAAAAGTGAACAAAGCGGTCCTATTCTCTGCCGTTTGCTTTAATCCGTGAATCAAAGGTTAGTCCGCTGCACCAAGCTAATCGGACTTGCAAGCTCAAAATGCAAGTTTGGGGTTAAACAGGTCAATCTACTATTAATATTTAACTTATCTATATAATTTGATGGGTCAAATGACTTAATCCACCAATTGATTAAGACTTTTCTAAAATAAGGGAGTATGGATTGGTTATTCAGGATCATTATTAGGTCAAATAATTGAGATAATGTGGCTTTTATTTTTAGTACTAAGATTATATATGTGAATACACGAGTTGTTGATATAACAAATCTTTGGCTAATACAAGTTACAACATTCCAAGAAAAGCTATCAGTAAGACATGGATAAGCGTAAGATATAGCTATTAAAGGGGGGCAGTAAGCCGAAGTATTGAAGCTAATATGGGCATAGAAGTCAATATGGGACTATTTAACTCTTAAGCTATTGGCTCTTATCGTCTGTGTTTATTGCTTGGCTTAAATATAAATTAATTAAATAGTAGTTGCATATTGAGGTTATTAGAATTTTACAATCATGTCTATCGCACGTCTATTGCATTAGAATTTTATAGCCATGTGCAATATGCGCGTCCGAATATGCTTATGGTAATGCCTTGCTTGCTAGACTTTATAGCTCACCATTTGAGTTTCTAATATTTCAAGTATAAATCATTAAGAAAGAAAAAAATGATTACAAATACTCTATCTTAGAATATGATGTATGGATTGGAGAGGGGGTGTAATACTCGTCAATTTGACAAACCTGGTTATATGGAAGGACTTTCATCCTTTTAATTTATGTTTAATGAGACAAAATTTCTAGTTTGAAGTTTTTGAAGAATTTTTGAAATCATTTTAACTACAAAACTTTTAGTTGATTTTTGAAAGATAAATTTTAGCCATGAACTATTTATGTACTTTAAGATTTTGATATACATTTATGATTCGAATTTAAAAGATTCGAGAGTCTTACATATTGTTCTCAGATTATAAAAATACGCAACGAAATTATTATGTCTTCATAGTTTTAGGTCATCATAGCTTCAAATGGCATAAAAAAAAAATGGCTTATTGATCTTGAAAAAACTTGGAAAAATTGTTCCTTAAGATATACGAACAATTGTGGATAGAAATGGGCTAAGTGTTAACTTTAAGTGAGTAAGATCCTTCTTTTATAATTAGTATATTGAAATTTTAATACATACCATACTAAAGTTAGTATTCTTAGATATATATATATATATATCTATGTGTTGAATATATATCTAAAGATTTTGGCTAAAGTTCTTGTCTAAAGTTCTTGTTGCTTTTTCTCCCTTTATGTGTATATATATGTTTATGAAAGTAAAGGAAAACATTAACCTTAATGAAAAGAGATAAGTACTTAAGGCACCATAACCTCAACAAGCTAATGTTCTTAGGATTAAGATAGAGTAGTTAGTTAACTTAATGTGGATTCTAGTTGAGATGGTTCATCGTTAGCAAGAAACAACAAAACATTTTAGTCATGTAAGGGAATGTAGCACTTATGTAATGGTTACAATGTACATGTTAGATAATATAATAGAGATGGTAGGTTGGGAAAGTGCTAGAGCTGAGTGGATTCGTGAGATTAGTGAAACCTTATAGTGTTAACAAATCCAATGAACTGATGAGATTGAGAAAGGTTGCCCATGTTGTAGTCATGTTGCAAGGAGGTACATCTAATTGGTGAATGGCAACTTAGCATCTAATAGAGTAGCTAATCATTTGAAAGGTATTTAAGGATGCCTTTATAGGCAAATAATTCTAGAGCGTTCTTCGATAAAGATGTCAACTTCTTATAATTAGGAAGCTAAACAACAGAGGGATGGAGATGAATAAATCAGTGAAGTTTCCACTAGAGGTATTCGTAAGAATCAACTTCAAGGTCCTTTAACCTAATCTTAAGCTCGAGGTCTTATCACCTGGGTCTACTAAACTCTCTCTTAGCAACTAACTGAAGAGGAGGCCAAACTCTAAAAGACACCCAAGCTATTTGAGTACCCAAGTTCCTCCTAGTATTTCACTATGTTTTGGATAGAGTAAACTAGCCTCTTGGCCTATCTAAACAACTTGGATCATACCATCAACTCAGCTAAGGAGTTCTTTGAGCTCTACATGTAGCCATCCGAGCTGTTTGAAGATATTCGTCATTCTACATCAAAAAGGCAACTAGTAATCCACTAACATACATCCCTAACATTGTTCGACATTGTACTTTTGTAGGTGCATATTCCTATTGTATATGACCAATTAGACCCCTTTTTTCTATATAGTTTAAGGTACTAATCTTAGTATGACTATTTTGTACTTTTTCATTTGTGCTGTAGCCCTAGGAGCCTTGTATGAAAAACAGCATTTTATAAAAAGCCAAAATCATCACTATTAACAAATATTCCCTTTCTCTTCAACCTTTATTCTTGCATGTAGTTTTGCTAACCAAGTCCAAGGTTAACTCTTATCCATTCTTGTAAGAAAGGAGTAGTATTAATGAGTGACCATGTTAATTAGTGACCATAGGTTAATATCCATACATCATATCTGATACTAGTTTAGATTTGTGTGCAATGACATGGTGCATCATATCAGTGAAGCTAGTGCATGAGTTTGCTTATCTTCATTTCAACTTCAATTATTGTTTCGAGCTATAACTTAGTTCTGACCATCCCCTATTTGCATGATGGTGTTATGTTCAACCAAGTGGCACATCAGGCCTTCTAAGTTGAATAATAATCAATTATTCAAAAACTTTTGTCAAGCTCAGACTTAAAATTGCTGCAAAAAGTACAATCTTTCAAGTTATCAAGATATTTTGAACAATGGTCAATGAGGTCAAACTATTTGAGAAAAGTCTAGGAAAGGTAAGGGACTATGACTAGCATTGGATTAGAAGGCTTATATAATTTTAAGTAAGAAGCCAATAGAATATATAGTTGGTTTAGACCAAGAAAAGAAGTAAAAGATGATGTAACAATCTAGGCTTCCTATGTAGAATTTACATTAGGATTCAACTTGAATCGTAATATCAATAAGAGGATTGAAATGTAGGAGGTACTTTTACCTTATGAGACAAGAAAAAGACTTTAGATACCAACTACTTGCTTATCTTAGGATTAAGAGAGCCATACTATGAAGCTTCTACTAAATCATATTATACTACCCATATTCTATTTTAATCATAAACAATTGGGGGTATGGAATGAATAAACATATAGACTAAACTCAGGCAACACCACATACAATAGTGCACAAGCCTACAAATAAAGGGTAAGGACATAAGATACAAGGCTAAGTATTTGAACTAGACTAGCTAAATCTAGTCGAAGACATAGATAAAGTTGCCTGTACATTCCTAATCTTTATATTATGCACATATGTTGTTTGATACTTAAACAATATATCCATATATGTTGAATCTTTTGTGCATGCTTGCAATATATGTTCAAATCAACTTCCGTTAAATTTTGTCGTTAGTACATCATTCAACGGAGACACAATCATAGATAAGACATGCAAGAAAGAAGACATATAAGTGGAAGGAAGATTGATGCCGGTGCATTTCATGATGAGGATAATGTCAAAGTATTAATGTCATTTAAGATATAAACACCAATATAGACCGTCATCACAAGCAAGTGCTTTATAGAAGACCTCAAGGGATGTATGAGATCATCATAAATGCCAACTTATGAGCTATTAGATGCAAGAAAAAGAGATACTTCTAGCTTTAGTGTTGTAGAAATAGTAGAGGTGTGAAATTAGAAGTATATGTGTTTCTTACATTAAAATTGCCACCAAATGGAGATCACCAAAGGTAGTACATTAAATGCAGCTCCTATTTCAAAAAATACCACCTAAAATGAAATCATCAAAGTTATACAAACCAAATAAACAATCACAACAAACGTTAGATAAGGATTCATACACTCTAATACATCGTCTTATGGTGCTTTAATATCGTTTGTGAAAGGAGAAAGATAGCATCTCTACATTTCCATTGATTATAGAAAGCTAAATAAGATGATAGCTAGGAACATGTATTATTTAGTCAAAATAGATGACTTATTTGATTAGTTAAAGGGGTTGTCTTTTCAAAGATATATCTAAGATTGAGATACCATTAATTAAAAATTAAGGTAGAAAATATTCTTAAGCTAACTTTCCAAACTCTTTATTTGCATTACAATT
The DNA here is from genome assembly GCA_024138015.1 of Lumnitzera littorea. Classification (NCBI taxonomy): domain Eukaryota; kingdom Viridiplantae; phylum Streptophyta; class Magnoliopsida; order Myrtales; family Combretaceae; genus Lumnitzera; species Lumnitzera littorea. The sequence continues at coordinate 16,224,062 of JAMXBB010000007.1, forward strand.
TTTTATGATTCCTTATGGGTTAACAAATGCTAGAACAGCTTTCCTAGAACTAAAGAACAAAGTATTTTAGCCATATATAAACAAATTTGTCATAGAATATATAGACGACATATAGGTCTAGTTGGAGAGGTTAGAAGAATATATGGAGCATTTTGCAAATGTTAAGAGATAAACAACTCTATGCCAAATTTAAGATGTATGAGTTTTAGTTAGAGCCAGTAGCATTCCTGATTCAAGTAATGTAACGTCCTAAGCTCAAGGAGCTATAGATCGCCACGTGTCTCTAAAAATCTATTGATACATTAGATTAAATGAGCAACTAAAATCTCCAAAACTACATAGACAACTCCATAAATCTTGTACAATAAATCTCAAATGTAACTGAAAGTTACAATTAAATCTTTTCAAAATATTGAAACTAAAATAAACATAATTAAACTAAACTCTCATATTCTAAATAAACTGATTAGTCTGTTAAATAACAAGTCTATTTAATTCCTCTCACTAGCTAATCACATCTCATTGTTATAGTAATAATAATACTCTCCAATTATTTATCCTAATAATAATAATAATATGCTTCCCTATTTTCATCATAATCTACCTATTTATCCAACATTTTTGCACTTAAAAAAGAAGAGGAATAAGCTAACGCCCAGTATAAAAACCCACAAACACATGTATATGACATGCAACAATCAATATAACATATGCATTAATGCAACAGAAATATCAAACAATAGCCAACAATCAACACAACCTAAGATCAATCTCAATTAACCCCAAACTTAGAATATCTCAAACTCCACACACGATTCCTAGTTGACACACTAGTACTACATCCCCTATCTAAACTAGCACTAAGACACAGGCACTACGGCCCCCAGACGCCACTTAACCTAGTTGATTCCAAGATATTAATACTACAACCCCTAGATACCAACCTAATCTATCTCGTATCATATGCAGGGGAGACTCCACTCGGGACAACATCACTCAAAGATCAATAAGGTACCACCTTAGGGATATTGGTACTACGAACCCCTAAGCCCAGCCAAACATAAGCAACAAACATATTTTATTCTAGTTATTTATTAATTCAGTTTGCTTCAACTATCCTAAACAAGCATAAGCAGCTAACAGAGGCTCCACATACCTGAGTCTCAAAAACAACTTAGAGAACTTATCTCAAATGAATTTTTAAAGTCAACACCTAAATAGCAAAATGTGAGTAACCCCTTTTTAGATTAGGAGAATTACAATGGAGGAGATCAACATTTAGGAGTAAATTCAAATAAGGAATCAGCATTTCAAAATGTTCAAAAAAAGATATCAACGTTTCGTAAAGTAGTTCAAATAAAAAATCAACGTTTCACAAAATAATTTTATAGTTTGGTTATAATGAATCCCTTATTTAAACTTTTCGAAACATTGATCCTCTATTTGAACTTTTCGAACATTGATCCTCTATTTGAACTTTTTGAAATGTTGATCTTCTATTTAAACTTACCCCTAAACATTGATCCCCTTCATTATAATTTTCCCTTTTTAGATTCTATCCTTAAGCCATATAATTCTGGCTACGTTTTCTTACCTATCTCCTTAGGTTATTAAGTCTAGATTTTAGTTTAACTTAATGATTAAAGATCTATTTAAACTCTTATAGATGTGTAGAAAAGGTTAAGATAAGGTAAAAGGAAAGATAGAAATGAGAAATGATTCAAAAAATGAAGACTACAAGAACATGCCTAAGTTCACAACCGTGTTGTTGGACCATGGTTCTTCATTAAACTCAACACAATAATTCATGCTCGTATTCATAACCAATATTGCAAGTCCACAACTAGGTTCACGATTTTGGTCATAAACCGTTATCCTCTTGACCTTATTTTTCCTCATCAAGCTTCAAACCAAAATTCACAACAAAGGGTCCACAAGTAAGATTACGATCATAATCTCACCTATATTCCTCTTATTCAACAATTTCTACTCTTTTTCGACTTTCAATCTCTCCAAACCACCCTATAACAATTCCAATCCATCTTATACTCCCAATCGATCCTATAGTTTAATCTTTCTCATCAAATTAACAATAAGAAACACTCAGACATGTTTCAATCCTCAATAGAACAATCAAATCAATAACAACAATAAACGTACAAACCTTAATCGAGAATGATGGAAGCAATCACAAAATGCACCACATAATGCTTATTTATAACACCTAGAATTAATCATACACAAACTATATAGTCTAAGTAATGTAACAACAACAACGACAAATGTTATTCTATCAAGGATTGAGATAACACTCACAAATTGGGGTTTAGAGCTTGCCCTAACTTTTGCCTTAAGGTCCTAAAACTATGCGCTTCTACAAATCTAAAACATCTTCTAATGTCAGGGAAACACAAAAACCAAAACCAAAACTAAAACAAAATGAATCACCTTACAACAGCTTACCTTAACCTTGCTCTTACAGTTCTATTGGAGAGGGTACTGCAAAAACAATAAAGCGAAAAATGAGCTCAAGGGTTTTAGCAACACCTTTTATGCTTAAGGGTAGAAAAGACCACATTAACCTCCTTTAAAACATGTTATTACTTTTCTTACCCTATCCACTATTTTCTCATTTTCTTTTCATTAACCCATTTATTAATTTGATTTTCTAAGGTGTTACATACTCCTCTCTCTCCCCCCTCCACCCCACCTTTAAAGAACTTTCATCCTTGAAATTTACCTAACTAATTGAAAAGTTCTAGGTACTTGTTCCTTGTGTCCTCTTCTAACTCCTAAGTAGCTTCTTGTTTTGATTGGTTATTTTATTGTACTTTAACATACTTTATCTCCCTCCTCCTTAACACCTGCACCTTTTTATCCACTATTTTAGTTAGCCTTTCTGTGACCATCACATCAAGCTGTGCTTCAAGTATCTCTGGCTCAACTTCCCATTCTTCATCTGGTTTGAACTTCTTCAACATAGAAACATGGAATGCATTATGTACTCCTTCTAGTTAAGGTGGTAACTCCAACCAATAAGCTACATCACCAACTCACTCTTAAACCACATAAGGATCAATATATCTGAGACTCAGCTTTCTTGTTAGGCCAAACCAAACCACTCTCTTCATAGGAGAGATTTTCAATAATACTTAATCGCTAACCTAGAATTCTAAGGGTCTCTACCTCTTATCTATATAACTCTTTTGGTGACTTTGGGCTACCAACATCCTCTGTTTGATAATCCTTACTTTATTCTCTGCCTCTTATATAAACTTTGGTCCCAACACTTGCCTCTTGCCTACTTCATCCCAATACAATGATTACCTATACTTCTTTTCATATAAAGCTTCATAAGGTGTCATCTTGATAGTTGCCAAATAACTATTGTTATAGGCAAACCTGCCAGGTGCAAGTACTCGTCCCAACCACCCCTAAAGTCTAAAGTACAAGTTCTCAACATCACCCATCTCTCTATGAGTGCAATGCTATGCTAAACCGGAGTTTTATTCCCAAGGAATTCTGTAAACTCTTCAAGAATCTACTCATAAACTTAATATCTCTATGAGAGGTGATAGACACTAAAATTCTATGCAACCTCACTATATTTTGGATATATAACTTTGCCAACTTTTACTTCACATTAATTGGTATGAAGTGAACCTTCTTCTTCAGTCTATCAATTACTACCCATACTGTACTATGTTTCTCTTTATTCTTAGGAAGGTGTACGACAAAGTCCATGGTCACAAGCTCTAGCTTCCTTTCTAGAATCGGCAATAGTCTAAGTTCTCCAATTGGCCTCTGGTGCTCATTTTTGACTAATTGACAAGTAGGACACTTGGAAACATATTTTGTAATCTCTTTCTTCATTTTGTTCCACCAGTACTATTCTACCAATACTGTTCTTTTAAGTCCTTGTGCATTTTTGTACCACCCGAGTGTAAAATGTAACCCAAATAATGAGCTTCTTTATGCAACTCCCTTTTTAACTTTAGATTCACCAGTACATAAAGTCTATTTCCAAATCTAAGAACTCCATCTAGATATATAATAAACTATACTACCTTACCTTACATCATCTTACTCTTGATTTCATGTATCTTTGCATCTTCGAATTAAGTTGCTTTCAATTTGTCGGTCAAGGTGGGTTGAAGACGCAAGGTCACCAAACTTGCCCCTACCTCTTGTGTCACTATCTCCAATTCTAATCTCCTCATGTCTTCTAATAAGGGTTTTTATGTAGTGACTAAGGTGCCTACATCTCCCTATTTCTTCCTACTCAACATCCTTGATACCATATTAGCCTTTCAAGGGTGATATTAAATGTTTAGGTCAAAATCCTTTATAAGTTCCAACCACCTCCATTGCCTCATATTTAGCTCCTTCTAGCTAAAGTACTTTAAACTCTTATGGTTAATGAAAATCTTACACTTCTCACCATAAAAATCTGTAGCTTAAGTGCTAAAACAACTGCTGTCAACTCCAGGTCATGAGTTAGGTAACTCTTACAAAGGGCATTTCCTTTCAAATGACAACTGCCTCTTCCTATTGCAAGGGCCTTGCATGAAACCAAAACGCTCCACATCCGATCAGGTACCACTTGTTTTGTTGGTAACCCCACTTAGGTTAGGGGACATTATCCCTCTCATATGATTTTAGCTAAAGAAGCATATGTTATCACCTTCCATCTTGCATAAGTACATAACTTGACCCTTAATGTGAAGCATCACTATATATTACAAACTCTTCACCACTTTAGGTAATGCTAACACTAAAGCCTTTACAAGTCTTGTTTTCAACTCTTGGAAGTTCTTCTCACATTTGTCATCCCTCTCAAACTTTACTCTTTTTTGTACTAGTCTCATCAATAGAGCTGTTAGTGTAGAAAACCCTTTGACAAACTTTCTATAATACCCGACTAACCCCAAAAAACTTTGAATTTCTATTACTGTCCTTAGTCTTAACCAATCAAGAATCGCTTTAACCTTTTCTAGGTCAATGGATAATCTATCTCTATTAACAATGTGCCCCATAAATGAAACTTGTTCCAACTAGAATTCACACTTGGAAAAATTAGCATACAGCTCTTTAGTACACAACCTATTCAGTATATGTCACAAATGTTCCTCATGTTCTTCTTTGCTTTTTGAGTAAACCAAGATATCATTGATGAACATAACTATGAACTTATCTAAGAAATCTGTAAACACTTTATCCATAAGGTCCGTGAAAGTAGCCGACACATTAGTTAATCTAAATAACACAACTAGAAATTTGTACAATCCATAACATGTTCTATAGGCCGTCTTTGGTATGTCCTCTTCTTTGATTCTTAGCTGATGGTATCCCGATCTTAAGTTTATCTCGGAGAAGACTCGATGATGCATCTCCATGGTCGTACGAATAGAGTAGCATTACAACGAATGGAATCAAATAAAAGAAAATGGGTTTAACTAAGTCTAGATAGCTACCAACTAAATATGATACATCAATCAATCCTACTCAGCCTACAATCTGCTGGATGCAACTTATCGATCCAAACTATAGAGTCACTCACCACTACTTCTTGCTAAAGGGAATAGATAAGAGTTAAGGGATAAATGAAAACGCTAAGGTTGCTCAAATGGGAAACTTGTAATAATCTGATAATGAAAGTAATTGATTTGCTACATACAAAATGAATGGAGTTTATATACTAGCCCCATTAGGTTTACAAGCACATATGGAGACATAAAAAGGGTAATTTACAATTAGAATACATGAAATATATCAAAAAGGGTAAAAGAGGTAAAGAATATTCAATACGAAAAAAGTAAAGAATCCTTCTGAAATGTTATGCCAGAAGACATGTGTCACATGGTGGTTGGTGTTTTGAAATATAGTATAATTCGGACAAAATGAAGAAAAAAGAGTCCTTAGTCAAAGCTGACCTGATTTGGATCAAGTTGGAGCTCAATTAATTAATCAGTAGAGAGTATTCGGCTCGAACTAGGATCAGGTGCTAGTAATTGGCTCAGGAGATTAACTTAGGTAGTCTTTTGAGGCTGGTATGCTTAAATGTTGTCTATGTCATGGCACAGTTGCACGGTAGGTCGACTTGTATGCTTGGCAAGTTGATACGTCTGTTCGATAGCTTCAAGAACTATGCTAATGCACGTAAGAGCTCAGTATTTAGTTTGGCAATAGAGTAAAACATGGAGGTCAATATAGGAATTCTTGTCTTAGATGAGGCTTCAAGCTAATATTCTCCACGTGAGTCCTTAGAGTCCTCTAGCTCAACTGTACGTAATTGGTCTAAGAGTTTGATTCCTATCATCTCCCTGTAAGTTAAAAAGATTTGTCCTCAAATTTGAAGTGGTCTCGAGCTCTTGTTCTTCTTAGGCATCTAGGGGGTCTTCTTCTTCTGGTCAATAAGGAATCAAGTTGAATACATTAAAAGTGGAAGAAAGGCCATAGTTCTCAAGTAGTTTAATCTGATAAGCGTTGTGACTAATCTTCTTTGGGACTTTGAAAGGGCCATCAGCTCTTGGAGATAGTTTGCTTTGTCTCATGTATGGGAATCGTTCTCGGTTAAGGTGAATTCGTACTAAGTCAACTAGCTTAAAAGAAATAGTTTGGTAACCTCAACTAAAAATCTCTTGTTGTCTTTAGTTGAACTTAGCAATCTTCCTTGTCACAAATTAGTGTAACTCTTGTGATTCTTGGGTTCGATCGACTCTAAATTGACTTTCTTCAACAACAGTGGGGGTACCGATTAGATCTAGGGGAATAGTGGAGTTAAGACCATAAACGACCTCATGAGGTCTTTCTAGTGGTGTTGTGGATAGTTCAATTGTATGCAAATTGCACAACTAGTAAACACAGATCTCGATTCTTTAAGTTCTTTCTTACAACAACTCTGAATAAATTACCTAGCGTTCTGTTCACTACTTCAATTTGGCCATCAATCCGAAAGTGGTTACTAGAGTTGAACATAAGTTTAGTCCTAGTCTTCTCTAAAGATTCTTCCAAAAATAGCTTAAGAATTTTGTGTCTCGATCTGAAACAATAGTCTTCGGCATTTCATCTAATCGGACAACTTTCTACAAAAACAAATCAACAATATATAAAGTATCATTAGTTCGATGGTATAGAGTGAAGTATGTCATTTTACTGAAGTGGTCTACTACAACAAAGATGAAATCTTTTCCCCTAAATGTCTAAGGAAACCTTAGGACAAAGTCCATGCCGAGGTTGACTCAAGGTAAGGTTGGTGCTGGTAAGGGTATATACTCTTCATAGGGCTCTCTCTTTCCTTTAGCTCTTTTGTACACTTCATAACTACCAACTACCTTATGGACATACTAGACCAAACCAAGCTAGTAAAAATTTTCCTTCAATAAATTGATTGTTTTAATCTCTCTAAGATGACCAAATAACCTACTACTATGAGCTTCCTTAACCAACAACTCACGCATAGAATAATTCAGTATGCACAGCCTTTATTTCTTGAACAAATATCCATCTCAGACATCATAGCCTCCAATAGCAACTCCATGTCTACTGCTCTATAATAGGACCAAAATGAAGGTCATGAGCATACTGCTTAGTAATAAGCGAAAATTCCAATAATTTTGTCTACAAGGTGGTTAATAAGATTTACCAACGTAACAGAGTATTGGCAACCACGTTGGCACTCCCTTTCTTATGTCGAATCACATAGGAAAAACTTTCCATAAATTATAACCATTTTGCTTACCTCTTCAAAATTTTATTTTGACTCTCAAAATGCTTTAATGACTCATGGTCAATGTAAATGACAAACTCTCGGTGTGGTAAGTAGTGTTGCCAAACAGTAAAAGCTCGAAAAATAAAGTACAACTCTGTTTTATGTATAGAATAGTTCAATACAATACCACTAAGCTTCTCACTGTGATAAGCAACCGGTCATCTCTCTTGCATTAGGATGGCACCAACTCCAATTATTGACGCATTGCACTCCAATTCAAATAGCTTGTCAAAATCCGGTAATGACATGATAAGGTAAAGATAAGCTTCTCCTTGATCTCCTTAAAGCTCTATTTAGCTCGATCATTCCATTTGAACCCATCAATCTCCTTAGCCAACTTGGTCAAAGGGCCTGCAATGGTATTGAAGTTCTTAATGAATTGCCTATGGAAAGAAGCAAGGCTATTAAAACTTCAAACTTTAGTGACATTTTTTGGCATCAACCACTCCAATACAACTTGGATCTTTTCTTCATCAGCTTAGATTCCTTTCCCTGATACTACATACCCAAGAAAAATTACTTGTTCCTAATAGACTATACACTTTTTCAGGTTCCCATATAACTTTTTGGTTGTAAAATATCAAAAACAACTCGGAGATGTTGAATATGGTTGTTCAAGTCAACACTGTATACCAATATTTCATCAAAGTACATGACTACACATCATCTGATCAGAGGGCACATCACATGGTTCATCAATTGTATAAATATGCTCAACGCATTTATAAGTCCAAACGGCATGACCAACAATTCATAGAGACCATTCCTTGTCTTGAAGACGGTATTCCATTCATCATCTAGTCTCGTGCGAATTTGATGATAACCATTCCGAAAATCAATCTTCAAAAATATCTTAGCCCTATGAAGCTCATCTAATATGTCATCGAACCTCGGCATTGGATATATGTACTTGGCAATAATACAGTTGATTACTTAGCTATCGATCCACATACACAATGAACCATCCTTCTTTGGGACAAGCAAAGTTGGTACAACATAAGGACTCATGCTCTCTCTCATGTAACCTCACTTTACGAGCTCAACCACTTGTCTTTTCAGCTCAACTAGTTGTACAGGATTCATTCTATAGGTGAGTTGGTTTGGTAAGGCCACGCCTGGTTATAAGTCAATGCAATGTTTTATGCTTTAAACTAAGGCTAATCCCTTACGCAACTCTTTAGGAAACAGGTCAAAAAACTCATCAATTAATCTTTGGATCTCATCAAGTACTTCTTTAAGATCCTTCATCTCCAACAGTCTTCTACTCCTTGGGCTCAGTCTCATCAATGATATCCATTCCATCTCTTCGAAGCATCATAGCACATCGATTTGGACACTTAGCAGCCATGTATACAAAACTCAAGCATTTGAAGCACTTCACCTCACTAGTCTTCCGTCCAAAGGTATATCCCTTCTCATTTGTCTTCGGGGTCAACCTTGGCTCAATTTAGCTCAACTGGCCTACTCAGCCCTATTAGTCTACTTAGCTATCATTAGATTTGTCATTTCTCTCCTTGGCTCAGGAGGATCTCCTCAACTTGGCTTGAACAGGTTAGTGTGGAAAAGGGGCTCGGGAAGATGTTGGCCTATGTCAAGTCAAAGCATTTCTTTTCTACTTTTCAATCCTCTATGATACCTTAATTGCCTCTTCCAAAGCATAAAACCTTTATACTTCTATAATATTACGAATCTCATATTTAAGTCCAAAAATGAACCTCGACATTGTACGAGCCTCTAGTTAATCCACGATGGCTTAGATCTTCAGTATCTAGAATTCTCTCACATAATCATCAATAGATCGACCTCCTTGGCGAAATTCTTGCAACTTTGCAAACATGTCCTGCAAGTAGGTCTCAAGCACAAATCTACCCCTCAACAATCTCTTCATATCTTCCTAAGTTCTTATACCTTATCTTCCATCTCTCGTTCTAGCCGCATTTAGATTCTCCCACCATATAGTAGTAGCATACCCAGAAAATTCAAGTGCAACAATAACATTCAAACATTTTCTCTACCTTCTCTTTCTACTCCAAGTATTCATCTGCATCTCCATTTCCATTGAATTGTGAGGTTTGGACCTTGACATTGTCTAATCTTCAAGGAGCTCGATGTCCTTACTCTAGGATTTGATAGTACCTATCGAACCTTACTTCGGTTTTCCTTAATTTAAGCTATAGTAAGCCCAGCCTACTTAATATAAATTACTTGACATTAAATTAAGGACATAAAAAATATTTTTCTTTAAAAAATTGTTAAAAAATATTTTAAAAAAAAATTGGAGTCGCCAAGTAGTTAAATTGGTAAAAAAATGAAATTAAGGTTTTCGAATAAAAAAACCCTAATTTAGCCACTAGCTTAAAAACATTCTAAAAAATTATTTTTTTAGAAAATTAAACAAAAAAATCTAAGTTCAAAGACTAACCTATTAAGACTAAATTATTATGTAAAGATAAAAAAACTAATAGACTTTTATTTTTTATAATTTTTCTAAAAATGCTAAAATATGTGTAAATGTGCAAAAATGAAAAAAAAAATTATGATTTTTATTACGAATTTAAAAGAAAAACAAAAAAATTATATTTTTATATACGGTTGCCATGGAAGTGTCCACTTAACTACTAATTGGGATCAAACCAATATAATTCCTTTTTTTAGAAAAAATTTAGTAGGTTGATTTTTTTAAAAAAGAAATCTAGCCAAAATTATGTTAGTGATCAATTTATATTTAAAAAAACCTTAAAAGATCTAATTTCACGAATCTATTTAAAAAAAAGAAACTTAACTAACTAAATCTTTTTTAAAAAAAACTCCAGTTAAGATTTTTATTATTTTAAAAATACTACTAAGTGCCAAAAATTAATTTTTCTAAACCTTAAATGCAAGATATATTAAAATATAATTAAAATACATATTTTCTCCCAAGATATGAATCTTGGAGAAAAGATATGCAAATATATAAAAAAAAATTGCAATTTTAACGAAAAAAGATGCAATATGAAATTCATTTAAAAGAATGAAGTTTATACAATTAAAAATTTATCTAACTAAGATGCATAACATATAATTTATATTAAAATTATTAAATAGCCTACATGAAATAAACCAATTAGTAAAGCTATTAATTAAAAACAAAATAAATAAATAACGAAAATAATTTTACCCAATTACCTAAGTAGGTTAAATCGTATATGTGATCGAATTAGATTGTATGGTGAGCCAATTGTGAATAGTAGGCTTACACCATGAGTTGCTGTGTAATCGGACATGTATGCTACTCATGCTATCTGGACAGTGCTATGCACGTGCAGCTTGGTCATATAGCATGTGTATGTGACTCCGGTCATGCAGTAAGTGTATGTGAGTGAATTGGTTATATAATAAGTGTATGTGAGTCTGTACATGGCTATGTACGTAGGATTATGAATAGACATGAGTGTGAGGTCAATAAAGAGTGCAAGACGGTAATTGGTATGTGTTGTAGACGTATCAGTGTAGTGATCGCTGTGTGTTGAATGTGATGTGAAGTGCACTGTAGTGGACAATAGAGTGTATATGGAGACATAAATGTATCAGTGGGCAATGGACGATGAGTATGATCATGTATGGGTAGCGTAAGTTGTGTCTAGTGTGAATGAAAAACTGTAATTATGTATGATTATGAATTTGAGTGAGGAGAAACGTGAATAATGCAAGAGATATGTGGAGTTTGTAAGTGAAAAAACTGAAAAAATTCTATAGCTAAAAACTACTATTTATAAGCCACACACTTGAGTCTTTTTTATCTTTTTGGACATAGATTTAATCTTAACAAATCTAATATTAACAAGATACGATGATACCTAATTTAGATTTATTAAATTTATTGAAGTTTTAATCTGGTTTCTAGAAACTCTACATTGATTTGGGCTTTCTATCTTGAGCCCGACTCAGTCCATCTTAATTTAGCCCAATATACATATTAACCCATTTAATAATTCCTAAGTCTATTTAGCCCAACATAAATTAGATAAAAATTCACTTTATATTGGATTGGACTAAAATATTTTTAATGAAACCCAACCATTCAATGGCTTAGAATTAAATATACATTTTCAACCATTGTTCAATCTAACCTTAAACGATTCGATTCGACTCAACTCAACATGAAACCTTATATTTTTTATTTTTTTTCAGTTTTCCTTTTTTTTCATTTTTTTATTTTGCTTATTTTATTTATTTAGTTTTTCAAATCTAGCCTAATAAGAAAAGAATCCTAAGGGTAGCAAAAATAAGGTGTCTACGGCTATTCTTCTTTATAGTGAAGTTTGATTAAAACTTTGCTACAAAGATAAAAAGACATGCCCATTTTTGCCGATCCTATCTTAAATTGACAAAGTGAAGATTACTGACTTAAATAGTTAGCTAAGTAGTGTCTTGTCTTGAATGGATGAGGTAAAAGATACTGACTTAAAAGGTCAATACAAAGAATAAACTGCCTGTCTTGAAAAGATAAGATAAAAGAATAGGAAGCCCATCTTAAAAGGACGAGGCAAAGGAATAGGAGGCCAACCTTAAAAAGATAAGGTGATAGATCAAGAGTCCTATCTTGAAATGATAGGGCAGAAGATAAGGGGGGCTATCTTGAGATGATAAGGCAAAAATCAAGGTACCTATCTCGAAAGGATAAGACAAAAGTTTAGGATACTGATCTTGAAATGATAAGACAAAAGTTTAGGGAACCTATCTTGAAAGGATAGGGCAAAGGCTTAAGGTGCTTATCTTGAAAAAATAGGGCAAATGATTATGGTACCTATCTTAAAAGGATAGGGCAAATGATTATGGTACCTATCTTGAAAGGATAGGACAAAAGATTGGAGTGCCTATCTTAAAATGATAAGGCAAATGATTAGGGTGCTTATCTTGAAAGGATAAGGAAACTGATTAGGATACCTATTTTGAAAGGATAGAGCAAAAGATTAGGGTACTTATCTTGAAAGGATGAGGCAAATGATTAAGGTACCTATCTTGAAGGATATGGTAAAAGATTGAGGGTTAATTGACTTGTTTTGGTTTGATGCATAATCTGAAAATGATAGATCTCTTTTAGATTTAAAAAAAAAAAAAAAAAAAAACTTGTCAATCCTCCTAAATGTATCTATTAAGAGTTTTAGGATTATTTTATCTAGGAATGGAAAATTTTGCAAATAGCAACCAATCGGCATACCTCACATCGACTCTCGATATTCACTCATTCAAATAGTAGAATGTCACCAAAGTACTTTATCAATATTGTTCTTTTTCTTGGAATAGGGTCTTCTTCACTTACAGGATCCAATCACGATCGATTCAGCCGATGAGTCTTTCAACCATACCATGCTCTTATCTTGATTCTGCTTTTGTCGTCACCGGTTCTCAATTTCCACCTCTATGATTCCTGAAAAATAAATCTCTTTTCAAAAGACAAGATTAAACCATCAGTAGCATTCGACTTCAATTTATTTGGTGATTTAAGTTTATTGGTAAGTGTTTGGTGTTTAAGTGTATGAAGCTAACAATCATGGTATATAAGGATTTATTGGTGAAATGTTTGTTAGTCAATGACCATCTGTATTGGAGAACATTCTTAGATATCAACTTTGCCTGCAAACGATGAAAGATTAAGCACAAACAATTCTCAAGAAAAATTGGAATCTTATTGAACTTAGTTTTCATGGATAATACAATTTAACAACATTTGAATTCACAAGTCCCCTTAATTCTGGATCATTCATTTCCGTCAACACTAATGCACCTCCTAACAAGACCCTCTTTACCACATAAGGGCCTTCATAATTCGAAGCAAATTTTCCCTTGAAGTCTTTTACATTCAACAGTACTTTCTTCAACACCAAATCTTCTTCCTTAAAATACCTTAGTTGAACCTTCTTATTAAAGGCTCCAACCATCTTCTGTTGGTGACATTGACCATGAAATACTGCTATAAGCCTCCTTTCATCTAAGAGGTTTAAATGCTCCATTCGCTTCCTCACCCACTTTGCTTCATTGAGCTAAATTTCTATTAGCACTCAAAACAAAGGTATTTCACTTCCACCAATAATACTACTTGAGTTCTACATACCAATGAATAAGGTGTTGCTGTTGCACCTATAGAGGTTCTGACTGAGGTTCTATAAGCCATGTAAGCAAAGGGAGCATCTCATGCTAGTCTCTATAAGTAATTACCATCTTCTCAATGATTCTCTTGATATTCTTACTAGCGGCTTCAACTGGCCCGTTCATTTGAGGTCGATACGGAGTCAAGTTTCTATAATTGATCTTAAATTAGTTGCATACTTCAGCCATCAACTTATTGTTCAAATTTGACCCATTGTCCGTAATAATAGACTTGGGAGCGGTTGATGATGCCATACATGTTTGATACAGTCTAAGTCCATCATCATCTAAAAATAACTCGTCCTCATGATTTTCCTAGCTAACATATACCCATTCATATGAGGACCACAAACCTCTTCATGCACTTCTTTCATTAATTTCTCAGCTTCTTCTTCGTCTATACATCTTAGCAATGTCGTATCAGGTGATCGTTTGTATGATGTAGCTCCACTTAATAGGAAATGAGCAGCCAATCTCCTTAAAGCTTTGCTATCTTTTCAATTATCCTCATCAAGGAGCTTAGCCATTTGAAGTAACATTTTGATATCATAATAAGGCTTTTTTTGTTGTTTCTCTTCAACGGTCAAGCAAAAGGCCGGTTTTTCCTTTACCTCATTCTTCACGAGTTGAATTTTTATCACATCCATGATTTCACCATTGATGCTAACATGGTTAGTGCATCGGCAAATTAATTTTGGGTACTTGGAATATAAGTGAATGAAATTTCCTAGAACATTTTAATCAACTTTTCTAAATACTCATGATAAGGTATCAACTTCTGGTATTTCATCTTATATTCCTCCAGGATCTAGAAAATTATAAGAGAGGAATCTTCATATACTCCAAGCTTTTGTATTCCAATGTCTAGCACCATTTTAAGCGTCATATTTTGTTATATTATTTGTATATAGAAATACTAACCTCACTGCTACAGGGAAATGATTATCCTCAGGTGATACCAATATTACCCTTATCCCACATCCAAACACATTAACTGCTCCATCAAAATACATTCTCTATTTCGGTTTTTCACCACTTAGATCATTTGCCACCATCACATTTTCAATGAAAAACTAGGCTTTTGAACCATCATTGTCATCTTCTAGTAGGTATTTTGCCAATTAATCAGCCACTACCTGCCCTTTGACTAAACTCTAACTTACATATTTGACATCAAACTCAGAGAGCAGCATCTGCCACTTTGATATTCTCCCAATCAATACCAACTTTTTTGTTAAATACCTCAACAGATCATGTTTTGTCAACAACTCCACTGAGTAATAGAAAGTATACTACCTGACCTAGTACATTACCCATACTAAGGCACAACATATTCTTTCCACCTCTAAGTATTTCTATTCGCCTTCTATGAACTTATTACTTAGGTAATATATAGGATGCTCTTTTTTACCGATTTCATCTCTTTGCCCTAGCATACATCCCATCAATTCAAGGAGGATCATCAAATAGAGAATCAATGGCCATCTTAGTGTAAGAGTGACCAGTATTGGCAAATTCATAAGATATTCTTTAGTTTCGGCAAATGCTTGCTTACATTCTTCATCACGTTCTATTGCTGCGTTCTTCCTCAAAAGTTTGAATAACGGCTTGCATTTATCGATAAGCTGTGATACAAACTAAGCAATGTAATTCAACCTCCCTAACAGTCCCCGAACTTCTTTTATAGTCTTCGGTGCAAGCATACTTACAATTTCCTTGACTTTGTCTTGGTCCACTTCAAGTCTTTTTCTACTAGCTACAAAACCTAACAATTTACCCGAGGTTACTCCAAAGGTGCACTTTTTCTAGATTTAGCTTCAATTAGAACTTTCTCGACCACTCAAACAATTTTCTCAAAACATTGACATGATTCTCATCCTCCTTAGATTTGGGAATCATATCATCTATATAAACTTCGATTTCCTGATTCATCATATCATGAAACAAGGCAACCATAGCACGTTAATAAGTTGCCCTAGTGTTCTTTAACCTGAATGGCATTACACGGTAACAAAATGTTCCTCAAGTGGTAACAAATGTGGTTTTCATTTTATCTTTTTCTACCATCTTGATTTGATTATATCCCAAGAAACCATCTATAAATCAGAAAAGATGATTTCCGGTTGTGTTGTTTATAGACACCTTATTTTTCCATTTTTATTTTAGTATTTTTATTAGGCTAGGTTAGAAAAAATAATTAAAAAGTAAATAAATAAATAAATAATAATAAAAGGATAATTGAAAAAATAAAAAATAATGTGTTAACTCATATCGAGTCAAGTCGAGTTGAGTCATTTAAGGTCGAATCAGATAATGGTATACGCTCAATTTAATAAATTCTAAGTCGTTAAAAATCGAGCTTCATTAAAATATTTTTTAGTCTAATTCGATATAAAATAGATTTTTATCTAATTTATATTGGGCTAAATAAACCTAAGATTTATTAAATGGGCTAAATCAAATTAGACTGAATTGGGCCCAAAGATAGAAAGCCCAAATCAATATAGAGTTTCTAGAAGTTGGGTTGAATCTTCAATAAATCTAAATCGAGGATTATTGTATCTTTTGTATTTGGATTTGTTAAGATTAAATCTATGACCAAGATCCAAAATATCCAAATTGGTAGCTTATAAATAGTAATTCGGCTATAAAGTTTTGACACATTTTCATAATCCCCAACACAACATCACTACACATTCACGTCCCCATATGCCTAACACACACCTGATACGAGACACACAAACACACCCATGACAAACACAGTACACACACCTACGATCGAACACACACGAGCACGATCTCTCAAAACACACACAAACACAGCACAAACAGCCATGTCCTGACACCACACGACCCATAACCATGCGTACAATCAACACTACCGCACACGCGCTAACCAGTACACACATCAAACACGTAGATGCAGTCTAGGTGATTACAACACGTTAGCACGAACATGTCAATCATGCGCGACTCGACTCGTTTAGGTAATAAAAATTATTTTCTTTATTTAATTATTTATTTTGTTTTTTTATTAGTTAATTTAACTATTTTACTAATTTTTTTTTTTTTAGTGTAGGTTTTTTTTATTATATTTTTTAATTGTTATATCGTTTACTATATTTTCAGATAATTTGAGTTTTTTTTTATAAACTGCATTTTTAGCTAAAACTCACTTTTTTTTTTTTTTGAAAAATTGCATATCTTCTAGTATATCTTACATGTAGGATTTAGAAAAGATATTTTTTTAACACATAATGATTTTTTAAAAAATAAAAAATAAAAAAAATCTTAACTAGAGTTTTCAAAAAGATTTATTTAGTTAGGGTTTTTTTAAAAGATAGATTTGTGAAATTAGATCTTTTTAGGTTTTTTTTTTTAATAAATAATAGTTAAATAAACGTAAATCTGGCTTGATTTTCAAATTAAAAATAATCCACACACTAAATTATTTCTAAAAAAGAACTATATTGGTTTAATCCTGACTAGCAAATACGTAGGTACCTTCGAGGTAATCATATAAATAATAAAAAAAAAATTCTACTTTTTCTTGAAAAATTTGTAATAAAAAATTCATTTTAGTTATATTTTGCTTCTTTGTATATAACTTAATATTTTTAGAAAAATATAAAAATAAAGCCTATTAATTTTTTTTTTATTTTTTACATGGTGACTTGATCTTAATAGGTTAGCCCTTGAACTTAGTTTTTTCTGGTTAATTTTCTAAAATTATTTTTAAGAAAATCCGTAAATCAGTAGCCAAATTAGGGTTTTCCCACTCAAAAACCCTAATTTCATTTTTCACCAGTATAATTGGTTAGCGACTCTAAGTTTTGTAAATATTTTTTTAAAACATTTTTATTAAAAAAATGTTTTTCCTCAATTTAATGTCAAGCAATTTATATTAAGTGTATTAGGCTTGATATAAGTTGAATTAAGGAAAACAAAATAGGACTCGACATTTTCCACCAATATATCAATATGTGGTAAAAGAAAATTATCCTTAAGCATCACTTGGTTTAAAACATAGAAGTCCATACATATCCTAACTTTCCTATTTTTCTTCAACACCGATACTACATTGGCTACCCATTTAAGGTAGTTTGACACTTCTATAAACCCGACTTCCAATAATTTCTGCACTTCTTCTTTTATCTTAAGGAGTATATTTGGCTTAAACTACCTAAGCTTTTGCCTTTTCAGTTTAATATCATCTCTTGTAGGCAACTTGTGAACTACGATCAACGAATCCAAACCGAGCATGTCCTTATAGGACAAAGCGAATATATCTAAGTATTCTGATAATAAACGTAACAACTCCTACTTCTGATCATTCACCAAATTACCCCAAATTTTCAAGTTTCGTAAATTCTCATCTGTTCCCAAAATTAATCTCAACTATCGGTTCATCAATAATTACTCTCCCCTATTCAAATTGATGCCGACTCTCTTGTATTTCACTTAGGGTCTCAATATCATCTCTGACGTCTAACCCGATAAGGCCAAAGGTGATATCGATACTTTTATCGTTTACAGACGTGAGATATCTATTATGTTCATAATTTTTATCAGATCTCAAGAGTAAGAACAAGGCAAAAGATAACAAGTAAATAACAAAGAAGAAGAATTAAAAGAAAGGAACTAACTTTATTGAATGAATTCAAATTGTCTAAAAGAAAAGGCTTAACTAATCGAACTAATTATAAAATCAAATGCTTCTAATTGATCTAATATTGCTTTTCTAAAGAGGCCTATTAACAAGAATGGAAAACCAATTGCAATAGGAAACTAGGACACTAATATCTTTCTCTTCGTTCAGATTGATGTTGCATTACTGAGCTAAAGCTTCAAATAAACCTGTTACTTTAGGCTCTTGAATATAAGCTGGTATTGGGAATGTTTAGCGGATGTCTGGAAAATCCATATAAGCATGATACAGCTAATCTCCTCTCTTCCCTCTGGTTTTGGCCTTCATTTCTTGTATTTCTTCTTCAGTAGGCTCATATTTGAGACTGAATGTTCCAATCTGTTACTTAGGTTGTTTCAAGCAACCCCGTGCCCCCTGTCTTGATACTTCAATCATGCTGACCTCATCAAAATTCTGTAACCCTAGTTCCTCCAAGTCTTCACTTCTAACATATGGAATAGATGTCTCTTTGTAAATCTCATAGTCTTGCTCCCCAAGAATAGCGACCAACTATCCATTGGTTATGAATTTCACCATTTGATGTAAACTAAATGGAATTGCCCCTATTAAGTGAATCTACAACCTTCCCAATAGAAGATTGAAGGTTCGAGGTATATCTAGGACTTAAAATGAAATAGTGAATATTTATTGACCGATCTCAACCTATAGCCCAATTTCTCTAAGTATCTCCCTCTTTGATCCCTCAAAAGCCCTTACTGAAATCAAGCTGGGCTTTATCTTCACCAATTCTAATCCAAGCAAGTTTAGTGTAGCCGACGAATACATATTCAGTGAAGAACCATTATCAATTAGTACCCAAGCAACAATTCTCCCTACACACTTGACCACTATAAAGAGGGGTTTTGTGTGCTAGTCCCCTTCTTTACCTAACTCATCCAATAAGAATGAAATCTGACCCATTGCAAACACCTAGTTGACTACCAATCCCAGCTTTTCAGTGAAAATCCCTTCAAATACTTTAACATCTTTTAGAATATTGATTAAGGTTTCTCGGTGAGTCTCAAATGACAGTAATAAGCTCATTAGGGAGATTTAGGCTAGTACCATAGCTAGCAAATCCATAATCTTATATTCACTAACTTTCACTATCTTCTTAGCAACACTCCGATCTTTCTCATCCATAGCCTCAAAGATCCTTTGAGAAGCCTCTTCCATAGCAGTCTTTCTCTTGGCCTCTTCATTCTGGTCATAAACTTGTCTCAAGTAAGTAAACCCACTAACCATAGGTGGTAAGGACCTGGTCGTTCTGGTCATAGATTCGTCCCAAGTAAGTAAGCCCACTAACCATAAGTGGTAAGGACCTGGTTGTTTGATTCACCATTTGGTAATCTAGAAGGGTTGCTTTGTAATTCTCTAAGGCTATTAGGACATTTAAAGTAATTTTCTTGGGTTTACCTAATTCTTCAACTTCTTGTCCTTCCTATAGTACTCAAAAACTAAAGGTTTAAGCCCATCTCCAATTATCCTAACCATTTTAGCTGTCTTCTTGGCTTCTGCAATAAACTTGTCTTCTTCCTTAAATTTAGAACGCCATTTAGTGGGTGATTCATCAGCATATATTGTGAGAGAACCAGTATAATCAACCAAGTACTCAAATTTGCCTAACGGCTCTCCTAAGGTATCAACCATCGAATCTCCAACTTCACACCTTTCTCTAAGCTCCTTCTAAGTACATTTCTTTTGTAGTCTTAGAACCAACATAGCCATAACATCAACCTTCTTTATTTTCCCATCCTTTAATAATTGATATATTGCTGGTCCAACTTAAGTTATATCTCTGAGATTCATATTCTGCAAGTGTCTGGCCTATCTTAGATCCTAAGCTACCTCTTCAATGATGATAGGGAGACTATCTAGATTAACTTCTGGTTCAGACACTTCAACGATGATCATATTAATTGAGCATGCATGATCCAGTAGAGGATTATTGGCCACATTGGGAGCAGGAGTCTAAATGAAGTCCAATTGCACCAACTTAGCATCAATAAGATCTTGGATCTTATGTCTAAGTCTCCAACACTAGTCTATAGCATGTCCCACTTACCTCAAATGATAATTGCAACAAAGCTCTAGGTTGTAGTCCCTCGGTCTCTGTCCCTCTTTTGGTATTTCAAATGTAAAGAGATTCTCTTTCCTTAGTCGTATAAGAACTTGGCTTAGAGGAATGGGAATCTTGGTAAACTGTCTTCTTTGTGGGCAATTATTCTAATTTGGATTTGGTGGGGGATTAGAATTTCCTGACATGGCTACTAGTGCTACAGGTCTAACAAGGTTGCCAATATTGACAACGGTAATAGTAACTTCTTTAGCTTTGCTGGAGAATCTTGCAGGAGGCATCTTCTTCTCAACTACTTCAAGATTAAGAAGCCTTCCGATAGAGACAGCTTCTTCAATTCGGTACCTTAAGGCCACAATCTCTACAAAGTTAGAGCTAGGATAACCTACTAGATGTTGATAGTATGGACTTCTAAGAGTGTTAATAAAGGCAAAAGTCAAATCCTTTTCTATTAAGAGAGGAGTTACCATAATTGCCATACCCCTCTATCTTTGAGCATTCTCTTTAAAGCTTTCGTTGGCCTTCTTTCACAAATTGTTTAAATCCCACATGGATGGGGCCACCTTGATATTGAACTTATACTGGTTGTAAAAAGCCCGAGCTAATTTATCCCATGTATCAATCTCGTTCAAGTCTAGTTGGGCATACCAAGTCATGGCAGGCCCAATTAAGCTATCTTAAAAGGTTTGGACCATCACTTTGTCATACTTCATATATTTTCCCATTTTGCTAATGTATAACCTACTATAGAGCTTCAGGTAGTTAGTCCCATCGTATTTCTAGAATTCTAGAACTTTAAACTTTTTCGAGAAGTCATCGTTTTCATTCATCAACAAATTGACTATTCCTATCTACTCAAGCCCATTAATTATTTCCAAGGTTTTCATCTTCTCAGTAAACTTTTGCATAAACTTCCTTTCCATCTCTCGATGTTTTTCCTCAATCTCCTTCCTCCATGTCTCAGCATTGGGGACTGATTATGCTTCTTCTAATTCAGGGGAGGGGTCACTTCTACATTCCAATTCAAGTTAACTTGAGATGCTTACCGATCATTGAAAATTCCAATAGCCCAAGTGAGAGCTTGAATTTATTCGGCCATCTTGATCATGTTTTCTTCCAAGGTTGCTACTTTCGAGTCAAGCTCGGTTTAACTGATGTTTCCACTACCATGAGTTGACATTCTTCTTTTAGAATGAGTGAATATTAGGCTTCTAACAGAGTCTGCTCGCTTAGGCACTATCTTCAAAATCCTATAAAGTCCTAAGTTTAGACATTTTTGTAAATTAAGATTTTTTGTTTTTTTCTTTTTTCTTTTTATTGTTTTGTTATTTTTATTTTATTTTCTTTTCGTTTAAAAGGCAACTAAAAAAATGAGCAAAAGATTGCACAACCAATAAAGACTTTTATTTAATGAAGCTGCAAATTTATTAATAATCATAAAATCAAGCCTAAACAATAGACTAGGAAAAAAAAAAACTCTTGACCAATCTTACTAAAAAAAAAAATCCTATATTTATAAAAGCCAATGGATATGGCTAAGATGGGCTTTATCAACTTCTCTTATGAGTCTTCAAACTGTAACATCTCTTTCTTAAATCTTACTCCTCAAGAACTGGTTTTCTTCTAACAACCTCTCATTCTCCATTTTTAATTCTTCAATGATCTTTTTGCATTCTTAGAGTTACGCTCAATTCTAGCCCATATTGTGTCTTAGTAGGCCTACTCGGCAGGTGAAAGGTATTTTGGCTCTAGCTCATGTTTGAATACATCTGGAGCTTCATACCATATCTTTCCAATCTTCTTCAGCTGATCATAAATAAATTGCTTAGTAGCCTGGTATTCGTCAACTTTGCTCCTTAAAGTTCCTACGTTCACTACCTTCTTGACTTCCCTGCAATCTTACACCTTTACAAGTTCTGCTAGTCATTGAATCAAACTAGCGATAGGTAAGCAAGGATCTTGATAATTTAATGTAACATCTTCTAAGGAATCCCTATATGCTATTTCTTGAAGTGGACTCAATTGTTTGGTGACACAAGCTAGGAAATACCCTTACATCCCATAATGCCAATGAGAGGGACCCCAGCATAATCAATGCACCCTAGGAAAGCTCGAGTGTAGCCGCTCCACCTAGCTGTCAATATGAAATCCGCTGGTTATATCTTGCTTATGACTACTACCCATCCTTTAAATTAAGCTTCTTCTGGTACCTTAAGGTAATGGGCAAAGTCATTAAGTAAGTTCATATGTTCAATTATGGACACTCTGAGAAGGTTCCCTCCATATCCCTATATGTGACTGAGTAACCATACAATAAGGATTATAAGGTTGGCTGTGAAGTACCTACACCCTTGTTTCCTTAAATGGGTGAGTATCTTGAATTACTCTATCAATAATGCCGTTATATAGGATTTGCCAGCTAAAAATTAGGTTGCTAACTCGATAACTCTATAATGGACTTAACTATACCTAAAGGGGAATAACATTGTCCTAAATATTGCCACGATAAAGGTGTTTACTCTCTTTTCAACCTATGACTCATATCCCTCACAAAAGATTTGATGATGTTTTTGATAAGCATCTGGGCTTGAAAACCATTATACTAGTCTTAAGATGTTGAGACATTTCTTACCCTTTAAAGATAAGAAAGGTGCTAAGGCGGCCTTTTTGACTCCCAACAAACTCATGAAGGCTTTCTCGAGCTGGACTCTAAGATCTAGAACCATTATGCCTACTTCGAGAGGTAGAATACTAAGTAATTGAGAGTACTCTTCTAAAGTAGGTGTTAACACATGTGAGCCGAACTTAAAAGCTAAGGATTGTAGATCCCAATAATGGATTAGGGCTTGAATTAATGGCCAATGAAGCTAGATTTACATGAGAGATATGATTGGCCCAATCTTCTTGTGAATGTAATATTGCTTGGTGGGCAGAATTTAGTTCAACCAATCTTTCAATATACCTTCGGGAAAAAAATACTTATCAAGCTGGACCTCATAGATGGGCTCAAGATTGATACTATCTTGACTTTCCATATCTATATTACATAAAACATAAAATAATGCAATTATTTACAACAAAACTACTATATTTACAATAATGCTATATACAATATTAATAATTTTGCAGCTCCTTCAAATCTTTTAAATTACACAACCTTTTACTCACTAAAAGAGAATATATATATAAAAAAAAAACACCTATAATATGGGAAACAAAAATATTCACATGGAAACAAGCATTAGTATATAAAAAAAGAAATCAAATAAAAAAAATTAACTACACACGCATGTAATGTAATAGAGGCCGGTAATTAATAAATCATAGGAATTGTTATGAACCCATGATCAAATAATACACTTATATATTAGTGAATCAAAATAAGATTTAAAAAAGACATAAAGCCTATGAACACTTATATACAAGGGTATTGATTCTTTTAATTTCCTTCTTTTTTTTTTCTTTTTTTTTTAAGAAAAATGAAAGCCTAACTGACCGTAAATAATCATAATCAAATTTTTCCTATAATTTAAAAATGGTTACCCCTTTTTTTTTTAAAAAAAAAATAATAATGTAAGAGGGTAAGGTATATTGGTCTTAAGGTCTATAGGTCCAAGGATTTCTGAAGAAAAACTTAATGGGCTACATCAAAGCTTGAGTGAACTCACCTATCATAGCCAGACAAAGGTAAAGACCCCAGCGACCTAAGACTTACACAATGGCAGTTAGTCCTAAGTTCTTAAGATGGCTTAGGTTCGACTACATCTAAGCCTATAAATGATTTTTTTTTTTAAATAAAGGCCCCCCTAAATCCCTAATAACAGGCCCATTGGGTTAGGTTTTTCTTAAAGGCCTCCATCACTAAAACTTAGTTAATACAACTATATTACATTATACAGATGAAAAGAAATAAAAAATAAAAGCCCATTAATTAATTTTTATTTTTACATGACTAGCTCACTGAGGTCCCTAGTGGAGTCGTTTATTCTATCGAGCCCTATCTCAATTTTTCTTAATTTAACCTATATACTTAGCTCAACTTACTTAATATAAATTACTCAATATTAAATTAAGGCAAGGAAAATATTTTAAAAAAAATTGGAGTCGCCAACTAGTTAAATTGGTAAACAATGAAATTAGGGTTTTTTGGTAGGAAAACCTTAATTTAGCCGCTAGTTTGCAAATATTCTAAAAATATTTTTTTTTTAGAAAATTAAACCAAAAAATCTAAATTCGATGACTAACCTATTAAGACTAAATCACCAAGTAAAAATAAAAAAAATAATGGCCTTTTATTTTTTTTCTAATTTTTCTAAAAATTTTAAAATATGTATAAATATGGAAAAATGTAATTAAGATGAATTTTTTATGATTTTTATTACGAATTTTTAAAAAAATTATATTTTTATATACGATTGTCCCAAAAGTATCTACGTATCCACGTATCCACTAATTGGGATCAAACCTAACTAACTAAATCTTTTTAAAAAACTCTAGTTAAGATTTTTATTTTTTAAAAAACTACTACATGTCAAAAATTAATTTTTCTAGACCCTAAATGTAATATCTACTAAGACACGATTAAGATACATATCTTTTCCAAAAATATGAATCTTGAAGAAAAGATATGTAGTTATATAAAAAAAAATTGCAATTTTAACGACAAAAAAAAAAAGATGTAATATGCGATTCATATAAAAGAATGAAATTTATACAATTAAAAATTTATCTAACTAAAACGCATGACATATAATTTATATTAAAATCATTAAATAACCTACACTAAAAAAACAAGTTAGTAAAGCTATTAATTAAAAACAAAATAAATAAATAATGAAAATAATTTTACCTAATTACCTAATCAAGTCGGATCATATACATGATCGGATTGGACTATACGGTGAGCCGATCGTAGACAATAGGCATGTATCGTGAGTTACCGCGTAATCGACTGTGTGTGCTGCTCGTGCGGTCTGGACAATGCTGAGCTTGTATGGCCTAATCGTACAACGTGCGTATGTGAGTCTGGTTATGCAGTAAGTGTGTGTAAGTGAACCGGTCGTGCAGTGAGCATGTGTGAGTCTATATGTGGCTGTGTGCATATGATTGTGAATGGACATGAGTGTGAGGTCAGTGGACAATGCAAGACAGTAATCGGTGTGTGATGTGGACATGTCAATGCAATGATCGCCGTATGCTAAATGTGTTGTGAAGTGCAGGGCAATAAACGATAGAGTACATGTAAAGACGTAAACATGTCAATAGGCAATGGATGATGGAGTGTTATATGAATTTAAGCGAGGATAGATGTGAATAATGCAAGAGATATGTGGACTTTGTAAGTGACAAAACTTAAAAAATTCTACAATCAAAAACAACTATTTATAAGCCACACACTTAAATCTTTTAGATTTTTTTTGACATAAATTTAATCTTAACAAATCTAATATTGATGAGATACAATAATATTTGATTTAGATTTACTAAATTCATTGAAGATTTAATCTAGTTTCTAGAAACTCTACATTAATTTGGACTTTCTATCTTGAGCCTGACTCAGTCCATCTTAATTTAGCCTAATATATACACTAACCCATTTAATAATTCCTAAGTCTATTTAGCCTAACATAAATTAGATAAAAATCCACTATATATTGAACTGGATTAAAATATTTATAATGAAGCCCAACTATTCAACGACCCAGAATTGAATATACATCTTCAACCTTTGTCCAATCCGACCTTAAACAATTTGACTCGACTTGATACCTTTTCTTTTTTCTTTCAATTTTCCTTTTTTTTCATTTATTTTTTATTTATTTTTCAAATATGGCCTAATAAGAAAAGAATCCTAAAAGTGGCAAAAATATGATGTCTATAGTGTGCAGCCTCTTCTTCTTCTTCTCCATTAGTTTTAACATCTGCTTCCTCATCTTCTTCCTCAATCTCCTCCAACTCTAGCCTTCTTCTACCAACTCGATCTATAACTCTTCCAGCATGGTATGATTGAACTAAGTAGTTGTCTCAGTCACCTTAGCCATAGTGTCTCTTTAGAACATTTTCAAGTAGGTTATAGCCTGACACACCATAAGGTTATTGTCTATTAACTTAAATTGCAATGATAAGACTTTCAACAAGATTAGTGAGTCTGTTAAGTTTATCATCAACTGACCTAGGAGTGTTACTACCATTATAACTATGATTAGGTTAAGCACCACTACTCTGGTCTCCAATAATACCTTAAACACTCGAATCCGACATAGTGTAATACTTATCTTAACATATTAACTACACAACATACGACAAACACTTCTACTAAAAGCTAAAACTTGACTAACACACTCTTAATAGTTTCAACACCCAAAACTCACTCAAACACAACAGAAATACAACTACTCTATTTTCACGGTGAAAAATATAGTATAACAGAGTAATTATAGGAACTACACTTACCATTACACAAACCTCCACTTTACAGCTCGCAACACCAAAGTAGCTACGAAAGGAATACAATAGCCACTAACAGCAAACACGAACCGAAAATTCACTGCAACTTCATACACTCCCTCTTGGAACCATACTCTAATACCAATGAAGCTAATGTATTTCCAAACTCGTATGCACGGAGTAGCACTACAACAAGTGTAAACAAAAGAAAAGAAAATAGTTTTAGCTAAGTTTAGATAACTACTAACTGAATATGACATACCGATCGATCTTACTTAGCCTACAATCCGCCCGATGTGACTCATTGACCAAAACTATAAGGTCACTTACCACTGTTCCTTGCTAAAGGGAATAGTAAGAGTTAGGGCATAAATAAGAACACTAGGGTTGTTCAAAGGGGAAACACGTAATAATCTGATAATGAGAGTAATTGATTTGCTACATACAAAATGAATGGGGTTTATATACTAGCCCCATTAAGATTATAAGCACGTATGAAAAGACAAAAAGGGTAATTTACAACTAGAATACATGAAATATACTAAAAAGGGTAAAAAAGAAAAAAAATATTTAGAAGGGAAAAAGTAAAGAATCCTTATGGAATGTTATGCTAGAAGACATGTGTCGTATGGTAGCTGGTGTTCTGAAATCTTGTACAATTCGACAAAGTGAAGAAAAGAGAGTCCATTGTCAAAGCCGACTCAATCTGGATCAGGTCAAAGCTCGATCAATTAGCTGCTAGAGAGCATTTAGCTTGGACTGGGATTAGGTGTTGGTAGTTGGCTTGAGAGATCGGCTTAAACAGTCATTTGAAGCTGGTATACTCAGATGTTGTCTGTGTCATGGCACGATTGCTTAATAGGTCAGCATGTATGCTTAGCAAGTTGGCATGTCTATTACGTAACTTTAAGAACTATGTTAGCGTACGTAAGAGCTTAGTATTTAGGTCGACAATAGAGTGAAACATGGAGGTCGAGATATGAATTCTTGTCTTGAATGGGGCTTTGAGCTAATATTCTTTACATAAGTCCTTAGAGTCCTCTAGCTCAATTACCCGTGATCAGTCCAGGAAGTTGATTCTTATCACTCAAGCTCTTTGCAATTGATTAAATAGATCATCAATAAAAGTAAGGAGAAACTTGTTCTTGATTGTCACACTATTCAAACCCCAATAATCGACACAAAGGCGAATGCTTCTATCTTTCATCTTCACAAAAAGGATTAGTGCACCCCATGATGACATACTAGGCCTAATTAACTTCTTGCTTACAATTCCTATAACTGCTTCTTTAGTTCAACCAGTTCAACTGGTGCCATTCTATACGCCACTTTAGAGATAAGCTTTGTCTCTAGCATGAAATCAATACTAAACTTAATTTCTCTAGTAAAAGGCAAACCAGGTAAATCTTTAGGGAAAACGTCTTGAAACTTATTCACTATTAGAACCCTTTCCAACTCCATAGTTTAGCCTAAGCTTACAGTCAAAGATGCTAACCTACTATCACTCTACTACTCATATGAAGAGAACCTTGACAACTTCTAATTTTCCAATTGGAAACTAAAAGGTTCTTCATTCTCAAGAGTGAAATAGACTAGCTTAATGTAGCAATCTATAGTAAGATGGTTACTTAAGAGCTAATTTGCTCCTAAAATAACATAAAAGTCAGACATCTCTAAAGCATACAAATCAACTAGCAAAAGTTGGCCCTAAATCTATATTTTGATACTTTTACAAATTTGATTCAATAACTTTCACATACCTAAAGGAGATCCAACACACAAAGAATCAACTAACAATTTGGATTTCATACCATAAGCATACACAAAAAGACTTAGCTACATAAGAATGAGTGGTACCGGTATCAAACAATACATATGATCTAATAGAGTTCACTAAAAGTGTACATGCCATAGTGTCACTTCCCTAATCCTCTTGTTAGTATGGTTGCTGATGTTGAAGCATAAAAACTCTTACAAGAGCCTTCTGCCTTACTCCTACAATCATTGCTCTATTCCCCTATCCTCTACTATGATGTTTAACATTATGTTATAGTACTGGCTATTACATTGGGGCTAGCTGATTAACTGCATTACACTCAAAAGTCTTGTGTCCCCTCTGTTTGCAATTGAAACAAAAAGTCTATGGAATCTTCACTTTCTCTAGCAGTCCTTATTGACATGTTCCACCTTACTACAAGAAATCTCCATCAAGTCACCTACACTCTGATAAATCATGAAGACATCTACGTTTAGTGCACTTAAGTCCTAAAGCTAATGTTAGTAGCAACAAAACTAGCAATAGAGGAACCAGCTTGGCTGGTGGAGGCCTAACTAATATAGCCACTGGTCTAGCTATAAATCTGGCAAACTAAAGGAAAACTCTCTTTCCCCTATCCTGCATTACTATACCTGTAACGGGTCTCTTTTCTAGGACTACCTTCCCCTTGGAAGATTTAATTTCATCCTCTACCATTTATTTCCTGCTCTTCCCCATCTTTTAGCTTCGTTGAATATAATTGCATAGGTCTACAGTTCAAAAGACCCTACCTTATGCCATAAAGCAACTCCCAAGCCTCTAACAAATCTCTATGTGAGACTTGTATTGATGCGAATAGGTTCGATAAGCAATTTAAGGCGTTTGAGAAAGTAACCTGATTAATTTAGAAGCTTATAAAGGGCTTTGTGATATTAACTGAGGAATTGTCGTAGGCTCAAAATTTAAAAATATAATAAAATATAACTAAAATTGTATAAATTTACTATATTACTATTATCGGTAACAGGTAAATTAAGTATCGAAAAATAACGAACACTTAGAAATAAATTATAGAAGTAATATAATTAATATTGTACATAAAATAATATATAAAAGACATGTATATACATCAAGTATAATTATTATATAAATATATATACTTATAATTATTGAAAATACCTAAAATTGGGTAAAATCTAATAAAAAATTGGGAAAATTGTTAAAAATTTATAAAACAATCAAGGAAACCCTCCTTTTACCGTGGCAAACCTTAGTGATAATTGGAGAATTAAAAAAATTTAGAATCCTCTTGTATGGACACCAAAAACCAAACTTCTCGACATGTTGAATAAGGATGGAAAAATCAAAATAACACCAAAGTGAGTTATAGAAATATACCGCTAGCTTCCAGAACAATTTTTAGGTAGCTACAAATTGAGGAAAAATTATAGAGTGAGGAAATAGAGAGAGAAAGTATGAAAATAAAACTTAGAGAAATTGTGTGCAGATTAGGAAATATTCAAGTTCTTAGAGAAAAAGATCACCTAGAGGCGAAGCAGGACCACTACTTGAAGTAGGAGCCATCATCCAAGTTGGTAGACAAGCCTCATCTTCCTCACAGTAGCTGGAGCAGTTGGTAACTGGTGAATTGATGATTTCTCTGATTTTATCAAAATTTTGGGAAAAATAGCAAACGAACTTCAAAAATTTTGAAATTTGGTTTCCCTACGTATTTTTTCATGAGGAATTCAAATCTTCAATCAAATTTTTAAAATTTATAGTGTAGATATAAGGTCCTTGAGATCCCTAAGAAAAACATCCTATGTAACCATTTTCAATTGGGTTTTTGAAAGACCAATTCATGTAAGTTTGACTTGAAATTTTATTAACATATTCCTAAAATGTTATATTTTGATGTTGAGTAGTCAAATTTCTAAAATTAAGTTGTTGGATTTTTGAAAAAATCTCATTTTTATGTAAATAGTACACTAGACAGGGTATTTTATTAAAAGAGATTGATGAAATTTTCTAAAACTATGATATACCCTAAAATTTCCCATAAACAGTAGCTAAAAGTAATTTAATATGAATTTGGGAAGGATAATTTATAAGTAAAGGGGGTATTTGATGATTTAAGGTTAGACTTTTCAAGTTTTTAATATATTTGTAAACTAATTGATAGTATGATGGAAAAAGGAAATGGATGATTGAAGTTTTAGTTAATACTTACTACTTATATAGGGTTTATACTTCTGGAAATGCAGGGCAAGTGGAGTATATGTGAGGTAGTTGGATGCATTAATAGTAGTAGGGTCAAAAAGTGTGTTAGAAAGTAAGTCAAAATGTAATCTAGCGTCAATATGTTGAATATACTAGGAGAATGGGATTTATACAAAAAAAGTGACTTATATTTGGACTCTATCCTATTTCTTGAAACAAGCTGTAAGTTAGGAACTTCCTAAATAAGAATCTAACTTTAGACTGAGGGTTAGAAACTTCGTCAAAAATTAAGTCAAAATGTTGTTTAGTATTGGATATCCTTAACTACACTCGAAGTTCTACAGTAGATTAGCTAGTAATTTGTATATGAATTTCACACCTTTATTAGAGTCAGAACATAAGTCAGAAGTTACTTAAACAATAACCCATACCACAAGATTAGGTCAAAACCTAAATCAAAAAATAGTTCGATGGAAGATACAAAATATAAGAGCAATTGGAAGTTTGAAGACAGTTGGTACTAAATATTGGATCATTAGGAGTCGGTGAATAGATTAGAAAATCACTTAACTATACTTTTTAAGAATTTATTAAAGTCAGAACTTGAATTAGAAACTACTAAGCAACAATTTGTATCAGGTCAGAACCTTGGTCAGATGGTATCTTATTTTACTAATACTTAATAAACACCTTAGAAAAAACTTACCTAATACAATTAGAAATGTACTTAAATGTCCACAATGAACACATATGTTATATATGGGACATAAACTAAAGATGTCATGTTAAATTTCAGGGACAATAAAGAAAAACGAGACGAGAACACACAAGGAAATTGAGCATCAATATCCAAGTAAGTAAGATCATTGTTTCATCACACTTTGAAGTATTATTTAAGAATAATTGGAGACCTTTGTATATGTCTTATTCGTGGTTGTAAGTTAGTTGCTTTTGCGCATGTAGCATATATGCTTGAATACTATGGTTCTATTTGAGTGTTAGATTAATGTGTTGATTGCTTCATGATATTACATACTTTGGATTATTTGAATTTGCTTGATCACCCCAAAAGTAATCCAACACAAACTTAGCTTAACCACTAATTAGACTTGCATCACAACCCACTAGGGGTAATGACTAGGAAGTATGGGCCAAACACGGACGCCTTCGTTGAGGATAGTAGAAATGGTTCTCTCCCTTCCCTAAGTCGAACTAACTAATAGGAGAAGGGGTTACAGCTAGGTTAAGGTCAATGGTTCAAAGGTAGTCTCAGGCAGAGCATATTCTCTATTGCATAAGCCTTGGTTTAGTGACTAAATTTGTGAGTACATAGCATTAAACTCCTTAGAACCCGGATTAGAGCCAACGCAATTTCTTTAATCTCACAACAACCGGTCAATGTCATGTAATAACATTTGCTTGATCATGCATTACATTTAATTAAGTTGCTTGAAAACCCTGATTGTTTGGTGTTAAATATGTACTATTGTCTCCGTCATACTAAGCAAATTGTCGATCATTCCCCTATAGCTGTTTTTGTAGGTTTCCACTAGATTCGCCAGTACTATTTCAAGTTCCAAAAGGTTAAAGAACAGGGTCTAGGAGTGAAACTCAAGATTACCTGACTTGATTTCTATTCGATTTATTAATTGTACTAACTTCTAGGAAAACTAATAGGATCACCTTAAGTATCCCCTAGTTTTCAGTTAATGAAATTTATTTTATGCCCTGTAACCTTGCAAATTTTAGTAGACACTATATCTTTCCATAACAATGCAGTTATACAACTTTTAACTTGATTTTTACTTAAAATTTAAGTTGCAAAAATTATTCTTAGAATCTATTTTTAAGAGTTACACCACAGGTTAATTCTTACCAGGTACTGAATGCAACACTTCCAAGCAATGGAGTGGTGAATGCTTTATATAGGCTATACCTACGTTAACAGCTAAGGCAACTAACTTCCAGCATAGGTTAGTTTACATAACGAGATTGTTATGACTCTCTGGTTTGAGGCATGACACTCTGCACCTTAGACCCTTCATCTACCCTCTAGGCCTTTAATAAGAACTTATGTAGGCAACTGAGTTCGGCTTCATATTATTCCACTATTTGATCCCCTTGCCTATAATCATAATACTGGCCTACCAATCTTTCTCGAAGGCTAGTAGGGAAATACTTACTATAAAACAACTCCTTGAAAACAACTTAGGTAATAAGAGCAGCATGATGTACCTTCTCTGTTTCTCACCAATTAGCAACGACATCTCTCAACATGTAAGTAACAAATGACGCCTTCCTCCCTTCAGGAATCTCAAAGCCCTCAAAAACCTTTTCTATGTTAGTTATCCATCTCTCAATCACTATAGGTTCATTTGTCTTAGGGTGAAATTCCTTTGCTAACCTTGCAAACTTTTCTAAAGTAATAATTCCGTGATTCTCATTATTGTTTTTATGCCTATTACCTCCATTAGCTCCATTGCTATTCTCAACTATCAACTACTGTTGTTGTTACTACAGCTACCGTTACTACCTCTCAATCTATCTTGCTTTTTGTTAATCACCTCCAACATGTTGTTAACCATGTTTGGCAACTTATTGCAGTCCTCCCTTGTAATAGGCATATCCTCATTTGCACCTTGTGGCTACTATTGATTGCCTTGCAATTCAACTTGTCTATGAGCATTACCATAACAAACTCCTACAGCTCCTTCCAACCTGAATTTTCTTCTTAAAGGTATATTACACCAAAACAAAACAAGAGAAAGAATAAAACTAAGCTCAATACAAAGAATAGAAAGAAAAACATAAGGAATTGAGTAAGAATAACTGTTTATACTAAGAATTCCCGTATAAGTACCATGCTTATCACAGCTTACCATCCTATAGATGATTTGCCTAAGTTTTCACTTTATTCACCAAACCTATGCTCCAATACTAGTTTAATCTGTGATACCCCAAGCTCAAGGTGCTACAAACCACCATGCGTCCTTGATAATCTACTGACATGTCATACTAAATGAGTAACTAAAATCTCCAAAATTTCATAACTCCATAATCTCATACGATAAATCTCAAATGTAATTGAAAGTCATAGTTAAATCTCTTTAAAATGCTGAAACTAAAATAAACATAATAAAACTAAGCTCTTATGTTCCAAATAAAATGACAAGTCTCCCAAATAACAAGTTTATTTAATTTCTCTTGCTAATTGATCACATCTCATTGTTATAGTTGAAATAACGCTATTTAGTGTCTTTTTCCTCTTAATAATAATACACTTCCTCATGCTCGTCATAATCTACCTATTTGTCTAAACTTCCTGTAATTGAAAAAGAAGAGAAATGAGTTAACACCTAGTACGAAAACTCACAAACACATACGTATTGACATGTAACAATCAATATGACACATGCATTAATGTAAAGGAAATATCAAACCACAGGTTAATATCTTTAAACAAGCCAACAATAAACACTACTTAGGATCACTCATAATTAACCCTAAACTTGGAATATCTCAAACTCCATATATGTTTTCTAGTTTAGATACTAGCACTATGGACCCCCATCTAAACAAGTATCAAGACACTGGCACTATAGCCCCTAAACGTCATCTAATTTACTTGGTTCTAGGACATTGGTACTATAACGATTAATCCCAAACTTAGAGTATCTCAGACTCTACAAGTGATTCCTAGTCAGGAACTAGCATTGCGGCCTTCGTATAAGCCAACACTAGGATACTAGTACTGTGGCCCCCACACACCACCTAACATACTTGGTTCTAAGACATTGGTACCCCAACTCTTAAACACCTATCTAATCTACCTCGTACCATATTTAGGGAGGACTCCACATAAGATAACGTCACTAAAAGATCAACAAGGTGCTACCTTAGGGATACTGGTACTACAACGCCCTAAGCCTAACCAAACACAAGTAACAAGCATATTTTATTTTAGTTATTTATTAATTCAGTTTGTTTTAATTATACTAAGCAAGCACAAGGAATAAACAAAAGTTCCACGTATTTAGGTCTCAGAAACAACTTAGAGAACTTATCTCTAATGAATTTTCAAAGTCAACATCCGAATAACAAAATAAGAGTAACCCCTTTTTAGATTATATCTTAAAGTCAATTAATTCTGGCTACATTTTCTTACCTATCTCCCTATGTTATTAAGTCCGAATTTTAGTTTAACTTAAGGTTTAAGGATCTATTTAGACTCCTATAGATCTTTAGAAAAGGTTAAGATAAGATTAAAGGAAAGATAAAGATGAGAAATGATCGGAAAAAGAAGGACTGCAAGAACATGCCTAAGGTTCATAGCCATGTTCTTGGACCGTTGTCCTTCTATAAACTCATCACAACAGTTCATGCTCATGTTCTTAACCAATATTGCAAGTCTATGATTAGGTTCACGATTGTAGTCATAGTTTATGATCCTCTTAGCCTTATTTTTCCTCATTAAGCTTCAAATCAAAGTTCACAGGAAGGATTACGGTCATGATCTTGCTTGTATTCATCTTATTCAATAATTTCTCCTCTTTTTTGACTTTCAATCTCTCCAAACCACCCTACAACAACTCTAATCCATCTTATACTCCCAATCCTTCCTATGATTGAATCTTTTTCATCAAATTAACAAGGAATACTGAGATGTGTTCTGATCCTTAACACAACAATCAAATCAATGACAACAACAAACGTGCATACCTTAATCAAGAATATTGGAAGCAATCGCAAACCGCACCATACAATACTTGTTCACAACACCTAAGACTAATCATACACAAACAACATAGTCTAATCAATGCAATAACAATAATGACAAATGTTATTCTATCAAGGATTGACATAACACTCACCAAATCGGGGTTTAGACTTTACCCTAACTTTTGCTTTAAGAGTCCCAAAACCACATGCCACCTTAAATCTAAAACATCTCCTAACATCAGGGGAATGCAAAAACCAAAACTAAAACAAAAGGAATTGCTTTACAACAACTTACCTAAACCTTACTAATGTAGTTCTCTTGGAAATGGTTTTGCAAAAACAATAGAATGAAAAATGAGCCCTAGGGTTTTTGCAATACCTCTTATACTTGAGAGTAGAAAAGATCACCTTACCTCTCTTAAAAACATGTAATTGCTCTTCTTACCCTGTCCATTATTTTCTTATTTTCTTTTCATTAACCTATTTGTTAATTTGATTTTCTAAGATGTCACATGTAATACTTAAAGTCGACATATTAATATATCAAGAAAAAAATCAAGGAAGTGGTTCGATGGTTAAGGCTAACTAAAGTAACAAAATCAATTGCTGTTGGAGGCTAAGTGCTCATCACCAAAATATATAAAAAGGGGTTTTCTAAGATATCAAATTTGCTAACTAAATTAACAAAGAAGAGATTAAAGTTTGCATGAATGGCAAATGTGACTCAACCTTCTAAGAATGGAAAAAGAAACTACTTTTAACTTGAATGCTTGCTTTACCATATATAGAGGGAGCATTCTCAATATATGACGATGCTTTAGGAAGCAAGTTTGATTGTATGTTCATACTACACGAGAACATTGTATCTTATGCATCTACATAGTTGAGACTGTATGAGCATATTACTCGAGTTATAACTTAGAGTTGGTAGCAATAGTCTCCACATCGAAACCTAGAGCTATTTCTATGGGGAAAAGGTGTGAAATTTTCATAGACTACATGAGGTTAGGAAAATCTAAATAACCTAAATATGAGACCAAAAAATGACCAAAGTAGATAAGGAAATATGACTCGAAGATCTTTTACCATTTAGGTAAATTCAATATAGTGGCAAGTGCACTTAATAGAATAAAAAAAAAATAACTTGACCACTTCAAACATTGAAAATTAGGATAAACAATAAAATTCAAATACTAAAAACCTGTAACTCTTTTTACTAGGGAGTTGATCCAACCTTTTTTTCTCCTTTAAATAACTTTACGTGATATTTTCTATAATAGGAATTCTATTAACACGTATATCAAGATACTTATCCCAAAATATATTACGTGCTTTTATAAAAAAAAAAAATACAAGTATATAAAAATGTAAAGTATCTCATTATTTGGATTAATTAAGAAATTCGTGAGGGAGAAAAAGGAAAAGAGGAAAAAGAAAAGCTACTCTCGTTTGGTTGATAAAATAAATAGAACTTTGTCAAGGAGTTCCGCGAGTGAGGGACAGAGGTTGTCGCTGGTTATTCTAGACGAGAATCCAGAATAAGTAAACGACGGGGACGAAGTACTGGATAGACCCCACGAGCGACGATAAGCGTTAAGTATGTTGGGATATGGGTGAAGTGTGGAGTAAAGGGTGGGAACCATCCAGGAGAGTGGGATTTTGCCTTTTGTTGGGTACTGAGTAGGACTCTTAGCTGACGCGTCCTCTTGACTGTGTTTATCATCTCTTTCCGGAATCTCATGTTAGATAAAGCCATCATATTTGCTGACTGTCACAATGACGTCCTCGTTAACCTTATTTAAATCGATCTTTTCACCATACCTAATTCAATTTTCACGAGGTTGTTGCCTAGTTACGGAAGACGTCGAATGTATGCTATACTTTTCTTCTTTTTCATTTTCTTTTTCTTTTGGATCTAGCTAGGCTCATATTAATATATATATATATATATATATATTATTAAAGAAAATGAAATCTTAAATAATTTTTTTTTAAATTATATATTTACCCTCTATTTATTGTTATTTAATAAAAAAACTAATAATAAAATAAAGTATTAAAATTATAACTAATAAATAAACATGTCTACTTACTCATTTTTTTCTCTCTTCATTTCTCCACTTACTTTGTATTTTCTCCCTCCCATTTTTTTAAATTCCCCTATTAATTGTACCTACATCTCTCTCTCTCTTTATTTTGTACTTTTTTATATACACAATACAAGTGTATCGACTACTAATATATATATATATATATATATATATATGTACATAAACTTCTTTTATCGTGAAAAATATTATCTATGTCTGATTTTTTATTGTTATTTGTCACTTAAACATATGTAGACAATTCCAATAGGTTCATAGGTTTTTTCCTTTTCCATTTTTATTTTGAAAGGAAATTATGCGGTTGGTAAGATTAGAAACATTACAATACTCATGACCTACCCACATTCTTAGAAATGGATTCTTTAAATTCATTTTCTCTTAATTTTTTTTAATTTATCCTCTTAAGATACTGTTACATGTAATTAATTATTAAAATCAAAAAAGAAAAAAGATAACTCATGGTGACATCATAAGTATTTTCAAAATTCAAAACAACCTTAACAATTGATTTATAAAAAAAAATAAGAAAAAATTAAATTAAGAAAATCCATTTTATTCTTCATAAGTTTTCTACATATATAGTCATATAGCAACGAACATACTAATGAATAGACTTACTTAGTATGACAACACTAATATGAAGAGCCCGAGTTATACTCTCAAAAGGTAAAAAAAATTTAGTAAATTTTGGTACAAACTTAGCTAACTTAAATGATCCAATTAAAATGAAAAATACGAAAAACCTAATTAAATTTTGAAACAAATATATATAGATAACATCTGATGTGCTCATCATGGGATCTCTTTTATCACCGAGAAAAATAACACATATTGAACCAAAGAAATTATAGGAGCAATTCTAAAATATGTATTTTACTTGTTTTCATGTGGGTTTAGTTTTACCTTCGAGTCATTTGAATTCTCGAGGTTTAATGTGGTACTTAATACTCTATTTAACTATGTTTGACTTGTATCCTCAATTACTTTTAAATGATTGTTTTAAGTTTTGACATAAATAAAGTGATATGCACGAGGTATACGAGAATTCAACAAAACTGATTAAGGGATCAGCATGGAAGCAGCGTCCGCCTCAATAATGTAACGAATGACGCCGTGGTGGTCATATGTGATGAAAATTGACCTGAAGAAGCAGCAGTTGAAGCTTCCAACATTCCCTCCATACTGTCTTGCCTTTTCTAAGACCTAGGAGTCCACCTGTCTTTCTCGTTCCATTTTACTTATCAGCTCTCAATCAATTAAGCGAGAAGCCGCGCACCGATGGGTCAACAAGGTCCCAATCCCTTGCCCCCTTCGATTCCGTTTTCTCCTCCTTTTCCTTTTCAAATTATTTTTTCCTCATTTTATTCAGTTTAGAACTTAACCAGTATTTTCTCCTACAGTTATAGGGATATCAAAAATTTAATAAAAAATGTAACGAATGCATTTTTTTCCCATTTCCAAACTTTTTCTCATTTTTAAGGCCAAACAATACAATATCTGTCGGTCGAAACTTTGCTTTCACAGTTAATTATATCAAGTCGACATACATTTTCCATCCACCAACATAATTTTGTGCTATATATTTGGAAGGGATGAAAAATGCCAATAGAGAGTTTCTAAAACATTTTTTTCCATTTACTATATTAAACTAATAACTTTTTCACATTTTTAT
This sequence comes from Lumnitzera littorea, assembly GCA_024138015.1. Lineage (NCBI taxonomy): Eukaryota > Viridiplantae > Streptophyta > Magnoliopsida > Myrtales > Combretaceae > Lumnitzera > Lumnitzera littorea. The sequence continues at coordinate 16,263,651 of JAMXBB010000007.1, forward strand.
ACATTTATAATTTTTCTGCAAATTATGCAATTACTATCACAAATGGTAAAAAATTTTGTCTTTATACCCAAGCACGTGCATAACAAATCATATAAATCAATTTATAGACACAACCATATCATTTAAGGTATATATATGTCGTGGTAATTACTAATTTAAAATTTTAATTAACAAATATACACATTGTTTCAAGTTAATTCTCTGCTGTGGTCAGATTGGACTAACAAAAAAAATATTGGAGTCCAAATAAAAGTGTTTCCACTAGCGACATTAATAATAGCATTCAAAGCTTCCAAAAAAAGGTCTAAAAATATTATAAAATTTTATTTCAAGAAGTTAAATATAAATTAACTGATTCTTTTCTAAACATGTCGTTCGACTAATTAGTGCATTAGGACATTACTTAATAAATCCAGAACAAGAAATTATATTTTAATGATTTATTATACACTTTATTTGAAAAAAAAATAATCATATTATAAAGTATAATATCAAGCCCGATAGGGTTTGAAATTGAATGAATTAAAAAATAATGAAATGGAAATGAATTCAATTAAAACCGAAATGATAAATCTTTCATGTATTTAGAAATGCTTGTGGAAATTGGATTGGAATGTAATAGCTATATAATAATATTTTTCAAAAGCGTTATTAATTGTTAGATGATATAATTAGTATGAATGTTAAATAAGTAATCTTAATTAATGATAATTAATACAAAAATGATAAATATGCCTAAAAGTTGAACAAAAGTGCTATTTTAATTAACAAATAAACAAAAGTATATTGGTGTTTGAAAAACACTAACAATTGATAATTACTTCATTGGTTATATTATGATTTCAACAAAAGTTATCATGATACCTATTACAACTCTAATTAATAAGGTAAAATGAAATTATTATTTCAACCCCTCAAAGGTGAGATTGAATTCTCCACAACATTAGAATCGAGTTATATTTTAATATTGGAATCATTAGTTTAAGAAATCACAATTTCACTTATAAAAACACTTAAAAACATAAAAAAAATAAAATAAAAATTAGAAATATGATTTCATTCTAAATCTATTTCAACATACTAAACATTATATTAATAACTTCTTCCTTATCGGTTAACAATTATATGACACAAGATGTACGCAAAATGCTTCGAGACACAGAATAATTAAGCACAAACGATTTAATTAAGCTCAATTATATATAAGGAAAACATAATAAAAGCACAAACAATTTAAGCACGAGAATGACATGACGCAGATGGTGACATCATTATCTGTGCCCCTAAGCCATATTGTCTTTGTCCCCGCGTAAAAACGACGAACATCTGCTCACTTCTTCCATCGCTTGCCACCTGTCCTCTCTCTCCCCTCTTCTTTCATGATCAAACGCGCGTCTTTTGACCACAACTACAGTCTATGCCCTCTTCACCCAAACACACGCACACTCATCACACCCCACACACACACATCTATATATAAGAGAGCCGCAATTCACTTCCCATATCAACAATCACTCAACGAACAACAACATTGGGACACAAACCCATATTTCCTTTCCACAAAACAAGTCAATCCAGTTAGTCAAAATCAAAACTTGATACCAAAAGACACTAATTGATCACACTTTCCAGTCTACTATACTTGAAGCTGCTTCTATTTCGAAACTCTAAAAATGGTGAAGAAGACGATGGAAAATAAGGTCAAATCAGGCGGGAGAGATGAATTGAAGTTTAAGGGTGTGAGGAAGCGTAAGTGGGGCAAATGGGTATCTGAAATTCGTCTACCAAACAGCAGAGAGAGAATTTGGTTGGGATCCTACGATTCGGCTGAGAAGGCGGCGCGTGCATTCGACGCGGCACTCTTTTGCCTACGTGGACATGGAGCTAAGTTCAATTTTCCCGACAGTCCACCGGAGATAGCTGATGGCAGGTCACTTTCACCGCCTGAAATCCAGGTGGCAGCAGCTAACTTTGCCAATTCGGGTTCGGACATTTCCTCGGGCCAGTTGACCGGATCCGATAGGGGAATGGAGAGTCCATCGCCCTGTGCTTCTGAGGAAACGGTTCAAACGGAGAAAACAGAAAGTGACCTGTCACTGGACATGAAAGGCTCATTTATGGATCTTTTGGCTGGATCGGGTTCGGGTTCAGGTACTTTTGGGTCGGATTTCGGGATGTTCCTAACTTTAGATGACTTCCCTACTGATTATTTTGGGACAAATAATGAAGATGTTGATTTTGGAGAAGAGACTTTAGATGTGTTCTTGGGACAAGATTCTTTTCTATGGAATTTCTGAACAGGGGTGAAAAGGGCATCCCTTAGTTCAATTGACATTGGAATGGATTGTACCAATTTTATTGTGGACATCCTTCCACTTGTATAGATATAATGTAATGTAAAGGAAAACATTTGTTCATTCTTTCAATGAAATTCCACGAGATTTTTTCCTTTAAGATGATATATTTTGGACATACATGGCAACTTTCGCCCCCAACGTCGGCTATAATCCAGATGTTAAAACGTATCTTCAACCATGGATTTTTTTTTTTTTTTTTGGCCCCACTATCTTATTTATAGTTGATTGTACATCTATAGAGTATACATATTCTCTTGCTTGTTTGATATCTTCGTTAATGAAACAGTCGATTTCAAAACGGTGTCAAGACAAGAAGCTATTGAATTTTACATGGTGTTGAGGCTTAATATTCAAGTACTTAATTAAAAATCTATTAATCAGCGAAGTTCCCACTGTGGAGCTCCTTGTCTTTTACCGATTAACCCCTCGTGCTAGTATATAAGAAAATAAATAAATAACGTCTCATTGACCCTTGATTTTCATGCATGTTATCAATTTCAATGAAATATCATGAAAGTTTTTTAGTAGCATATGTTATGTCCTGGTCGCATGTCCTTATCCCTTGATAAAATCTTCTTATAAAATCTCTTTGGTTTTCTTGGAAAAACAACTCTACATGAACGGACGAGCAAAACACGTAATAAGTAAACTATACTACGACACACAATCATATCAATTCGCATACATGCCTGTAAACACTAAAGGCAACAACCAAGTTTATTTAGATTATATTTTGAGTCTAAACTAAGTCTAAATAGGCTTAGAAATACCTTTTTCAAGCCTCCTTTCAACCCATGAATCAATTTAGTAAAGACCAAGAGCGAAACATCCAATAATCTCTTTTTCGAGCCTATGAAATTGTATCTTCTTAAACATCTCTAGTTAAGCTGAATTTTCTATACCTTATCACTAACTCATTAAGTTGGTTCATGCCATTAAATCACCTAAAAATCCAATTATTAAAATACTCTTATATAAGTTTCAATTAACCCTTCCCATTATCGTAAGATTTAAAGGGTCTACTAATCAATTTAGATTATTCTAGATAAATATTTTGATAAACTAAGCACAATAGGTGAGTCTAGTTAAATAAATGGTTGACTAAACAACAATATGAGCCAAGAAGGTTAAATGAGTTGACCAAGTGGTCAGTTTAGTTAGGCCAACCATATTCCTTTATTTATGATTTCTTTTTCTTTTTTTTGTTGCTTTTCAATCTATTTTAGGTTTTGAAAATTCAATCTATGATCTTGTGAAATATTTTTGTCAGTTGATAGATTAAGAGTTTTTAGTCTTATTCTACCATAATTTTAGATCCAAACTAAATTTTTCTTACAAAACCCTATTGTTCTTATCATAACTTTTCCTATTTATCATATTATTAATCTTTAGATCTTAATCTAACATTGGTTATTTTACAATTCTCATTATCAAGGTTAAACTTTTCCTACAGAGTCCTTCTCACTTAGATTTTAAATTAGACCCTAAGATTTTTTCAACTTCCTATTGATTCTATATCAACTTACCCCTAGAGTTTTAAAGTTATTGTTAATATTAATATTCTAAAGTTTCCTAATTAACTCTGGAAATTATGCATAGTTTGTCAAGTAGGCTAATCATATAGGAAAGTGGTCAAATAAGGTACAATGGAATCCAATTAGGTTAATAAGGTTGAACAAAGTGGTCAACCAACATGTAATGTGATCAATGAAAGTTTGTTGATAAAGAGGTTCTAGAGTTATTCTTGTTCTTCTAAAGTTAATTATCCCAAAATTTCTAACCAAGATTTAATTGGTGATCTCATAAAGATATTTTCATCAATTATCTAATTAAAGATTTAGATTTAAGACTAGTCCTTCTTATAAAAACCTTATTGTTCTTGTTAAAATTTTGTTAATCCTTTCATTTTGTATATGATTTAGGGAATTCCTAATCTTAGAATAATCTAGTAAGATAAGATCACATTCTCTTTGTCATCTATTTATATTTTCATGTAAAAATTCCCAGGTTTTAATTGTTAAATTCCCCCAAGATTATGTATCATGTCCTGAAAAGGTAAAGTCATAACAATTCAATCGAGTCAACCATCCTAAGATAGAAACTGACCTGACAGCTGTTATTATAGACTTAGTTCACATTAAGCATACTTAACTCTATTGCTTTGAAGCATCCAGTTACAAATTTGCTTGATATAAGCCTGTTAAATAATTCTTTTAAGATAATTGATAAAGCACACTTGTACATTTGACTTTTCAGAAGAGTACTAGTAAAACTCATAGGTAGATGTTATTCAATATACAAACCAAAAAATGGAAAACTAACAAGCCCCTTGAGAAGACTGGGTGATGCATCTCTAGGGTCATATATACAAATAAGCACCACAATGAAGCAAATAGAAAAGAAACAAAAGAAAGTTAGCAAAGTCTGAGAAGCTACGAATTGAATATGACACACCAATCGATCCTACTCGGCCAAAAATTCGCTGCATATGACTCACCAGTCTGAATTAAAGGGTCACTCATAACTACTCCTTACTACTACTCTTTACTAAAGGTAATAGATAAGAGTTGAAGGGTAATGGGAGTATTAGGGGCGCTCAAAGGAAACTTGATTAAATTCTAATGTTGAGGATTAATGACTACATACAATAAGAGAGGGTTTATATACCCATTTTTTGGGATTACTTTACATGTATGAAAAGACAAAAGGTATTCTTGCAATCAAGTTATGCAATACAAATTAAAAAAGAGTAAAAGAGACAAAAAATATTTAGTATAAAAAATAAAGAATCCTTTTAGAATGTCATGCTAAAAAACATGTGTCGATCGATGCCTAAATGTCAATAATCCAGTATAAGTGGATGAGAAAAATTACAGTCAAGGGTCGACTTGATTTAGATCAAGTCGAGGTCCTAATCAATCTTGCTATAAAGTAGTCAGTTAGAGTTGGAGTTGGATATCTATTATTGGTTCAGGAGCTTGGCTCGAACGGTCTTAGGACTATCTGCTCAGATATTCTGTCATAGTACAACTGTTCTTCAAGCCTGACACGCATAAAGGTTCGACAGTCAGATCGGCAGAAAAGGGAAACACAGAGGTCAGAATAGGAATTTCCATCTCAAATAGAGCTTTAAGCTAGTATTCTTCGAGTGAATCCTTGGAGTCCTTTGGCCTAACTTCGTGTAATTGGTCCAGAGGGTTAATTCCTATCATTCAAGTAGTTTTCTAACAATCAGAAAAAAAAAAGTCAATAATAAGAATAAAATTCAGCTAAATTCTTCTTAATACTCACTCCTCAACCTCATTTGCTAAAATTTTGGTTTTAGGTGTGATACTTGTAGTTCCATTCTGAACTTACAAAACAAATTATAGGAGAATGAGCGATAACTTAATCAATAAGTAGGACGAAGATAGAAATATGCATTCCGCATATCACAAACAAGGTTTTCAATCAAATTAATTAGATGCAATGCATACATGTACAAGTAAATACCATCTCATGATATTATTCGATCTATCATAAAATTAGAGAAATTGCACTTACTTTAATTCGAGTTAAGGAGTTTAACGCTACATACTAACCAAACCAGGGCTTGTACAATGAAGAACGCCCTCCTCCTATAACCACCTTCGAACCACGACCCCTAACTTTACCATGATCTCCTCTCTTATCACTTAGTTCTATTAAGGTAGGCGAAAGACCATTTAAGCTATCCTTATCAAAGAGGGTTCGTATTTGGCCAGAGAATTTTAATCATTACCCCTAGTGGATTGCAATGCAAATCAAGTTAGACGTTAGGTTGAGTTCAAGTTAAATCACTTTTAGGGTGATCAAACAATTTCAAACAAGCCAATCAAAGCAATAATCATAAAATAACATCATATGAAGCTAAATTCTTACAATAGTAGACCACTATTCAAGTACATATCCCGCACATACATAAAAAACTAAATAACAATCACAAGCTAAAAACATACTAAAGTCTCCATTTATTTTGAAATAATACTCTAAAATACTGCAAAACATTGATCTCACTTACTTAGCTTGCTAACAAAATCGTTCTCAAAAGTCTTCGATAAGGTTACAAATCTAACCTATTCGCTACAACATAGAGTGGAAATTAAAATACAGTACTTAGATGAGACTTATCTAATATATTAAACTTACCTTCTTTGATTTAGCTTAATGTAGTCATAGATACTTATTATGTAATATCACTGTAATTTAACTTTACATTCTAAATTTCTATAACATTAGTTTTTAGTATTATTTAAGAAGTTTCTATCTTTTTAAAGAATTTTTGCTTTAGAAACTTATATTTTTTTTAACTAAAAATTATATATGTACTCAAATTTTACAGAAGCAATTATGTCAAATTTGTAAAAATATAAAATTTAATTTTAATAGTTCTGATAAAGTATTTTACTGTGATCCACTCATTTTAAGAATTAGTGCTAATAATGTATAAGTTTTACAGTTATCAATACTTTAAGTTTAAAAATCGAAAAAGAATAAATTTATGAAATTATACGGATAAAATACTTCATTTAGGAAAATAATAAGATTATAGATACATCCCCTATTGGTCCCGTATAAGATTTCAAAAGGAGGGGAGGGTATGAATTGATACCTTTGAACTTTTAAAAACTTTTCAATATAAGAAAAATAAAATTACCCCTCTTAACTACTTATAATAGTGAACAGTGATATTTTGATAATTCAATACACAACAATTAATAAAGCAAATTAAAAGAGTAAGGAAAAAGAATATCAAGCTGAGATTTTATAGAGTTTCGACCTTCTACCTACTGCTCTCTTCTAGCTCCACTGCTAAGGACCTGATTTACTTTACCAATGCTGTTCCACTTGATCTAATAAATCAAATTACAAAATGATTATAAGCATTCGTTACACCTGAACTTTAAAACACTCTGCTCTATCTATTTAGCCTCTTTACCATTTAGGCTAATACAGATCTATAGGATATAAATGTACTCGTCTCAGTACTTAAACAACAAATAAGAATTACAAATTACAAGTAAGAACAAAGGTATAAATCTAAATTAGTTTCGCTCTAAAGAGAAATGATGATTGTTGTATTGTTTGCTTTGGTGTAACTTTCTAAAAAAGTATTTAAAGGAATTTTTGTAACTTTTTAGAAAGTTGAATCTAACCACAATTTTTTTTTTTTTGGTGCAATGAAAATCTTTTTCTCCAGAGTTGTTAATGACAATTTAAATCCTTTCTCCTTTTATATTAAAATCTTTCGATGGCTAATTTGTTATAGATTATCTTCTCTTTCATGTTTATCCAACCATTGTTTGTTAAAAATAATCCTTAGATATTTTAAGAAGATCTTAGTATTTTGAAATTCAAAAACAACTCTTCTTATCTTGTTTCGATCAAATATACTTCAATCTGCAACTACCAAATAAGCTTCTAATTTGAATTTGATGAGAAAATATGCTTAATTAGCAACTTTTGAGTAAGACTCATATTCAAGATTTGAAATTCCACAAAATCCGAATCAACCTTATCCTTATCAATTCTTATGCATATCTTGATTTATCAAAAATAAATTTGTTCAAAAATAATCCTCAAGGATCATGATTCCATCTTGAGTGAAACGAGATTAAGTATATTTCCCTAATACACCCAATCTAATGGAGGTAGACCTTGTTGAATTCAAATCTAACATAAATTAATTTTCCACGTTACTTTTCTAGACCATCTTTTTGAAAAACTTTTTGAAAAGTATCAGTTTTCTTTTTTCTAAAGTCTCTAAATAAGTTTCTAAAGTGTTATATCAATTATTCTTATAAAAACTTTTGAAACACTTTTTGAAAATTTTCAAACTAATCTCTTTTTTAATTAATTCAGACCTTCTGAAAAAGTTTCTGAATGTACCTCAATTTGCAATTTTAAACTTTCTAAAGAACTTTCTGAATACCTACACACTTATTAATTCATTAGTATTCTTCTCTTTTTATTATTATAAAAATCCATGAGAGATATCTAACATTCTCCCTTTTTTTGCATCGGTAAAGTAGACTAGATCCCCAACAATGGAGTTAGAAGAGAGCAATAGGCAGAAGCTTTGTAAAATCCCAACTTGATATTCTCCTTCCTTACTCTTTTAATTTGCTTTATTAATTGTTGCATGTTGAATTATTAAAATATCATTGTTCACCATAATAAGTTGTTAAGAGGGGTAATTTTATTTTTCTTATATTGAAAAGTTTTCAAAAGTTCAAAGATATCAATTCATAAACCACACACACATACCCCCATACCCTACCCCACACCCCCCCACTTCTTGATATCTTATATTGGATCAATAATTGGTATCAGAGCATCTCTCTAATATTTTTTAGAGTTCAAGATCATAAGTAAATCAAGTAGTAGTTTAACAGTCCAGCCTGGTAAGGCACCATTTTTTTATGGGACTAACTTTCCCTATTGAAAATTCAAGATGGAGACTTATGTGAATGTATCAAATTATCAGGCTTGGAAAAATTATTAGTGATGCAGATATGGTTTGCAAGATGCTAAAGATTTTTCTCAAAATTTGGCATACAAAGAAAACTACCATAAAAGAAGCTTGTGATCTAAAAACATTAACTCTAAGTTAACTATGTAGCAAGTTCATGGCTTATGAAACTAATTTTCTCAAATCAGAAAGTACTTCAAAAGATACGAAAAAGAAGGTTACAACATTTAAGGCTAAAGAAGTAGAAGTTGATTCGAACAATGACAAGTCATCTGATGATGAAGATGATGACAACGATGAAGAGGTCATACGGTTGGCAAGACGTCTGAATAGATTGCTTAAGAAAAAAGGTAAAAAATCATATAGCTCTAATAATTTTAAATCTAACAAGAATCAAAATGATATAAGAAATGGTACTAAAGAAAAGAAGGAAGTTATTTGTTACGAATGCAAAAAGACTGGGTACATTAAGTACAAGTGTCTACTACTTTTGAAAAAGCTCCATAAATACAAAAAGAAACAAAAAGGCTTGTTAGTGGCATGGAGTAATTTGGATGAGTCAAAGTTTAAGGAAAAAGGCTCAGATGATAAAGTTAATGAAGCAAATTTATGTTTGATGGCATGTTATGAAGTAAGTTCTAAATCCGAATTTGAATCTGATAAAGATTATATACCTGATGATATTTGTGCTGAAATCAGTAAATTGTTAAAAGCACTTTGAAAAGCCAATGATAAAATTTCGAAAGTTGAAAATGAAAATAAGACTTTGAAGAATGAAAAACAAGCTCTTGTTCAAACAAACAAGCTTTTAGTTGATGAAAACGATTTTTTGAAAAATGATTTTGAAGGATTACATGTTGCTCGTGAAGGTTTAGTAAATGAAAATTTTATTTTGAAAGAAGAGATCAAAAGTTTGAAAAATCGTATAGAGGATTTATCTAAGTCAATAAAAAACACGTTTCAAAAGTTTGATAAAAGTGATAAGAAGTTACAAATACTGACTTCTAATCAAAGAATGGATAATTCAAAATATGGACTTAGTTTCGAACTTGGAGTACATCTAAAACAAAGAGAGAAATAATATTTGTCAAATCAAAAAGTAAAAATCAAGAAACTTTTAAAGAAACAGATAAAGGCAAAACAGTTGAACCTATCAGAAGGTACAACAAACAGTATTCTCAAAACAAAAAGAAGTATCCTTTCAGAAGGTACAACAAACAGTATTCTCAAAACAAAAAGAAGTATCCTTTCAGAAGGTACAATAAAAGATTGTATAGAGGGTATGTTAGAGACTACTCAACGCAAAACCAAAGGTGTATAGTAAGTAACAAGTATGATTATTCTTCTCCCTATATATGTGTCTTTTATAATAAGTTGGGTTATATTGAAAAGTATTGCTTTTATAAAAATTGCAAGCTCAATAGAAACCAAGTAAATGAAAATAATATCAAGAACTTGAATTTTAAAGGAGCCAAGCTTGTATGCGTTCCTAAGAATGTCTAATCGTTCTTTTAGTGGTGGTAGGGCATGAGGCAAAATTTAATTGAAGATATTTCTTAATCAATAAAGTCTCATTGAAAGTGAAAGTATGGAATGAGTGATATAAACAAACTCGGTAATCTTGTTCTTTTTTTTAATTTGCTCTTCATGTTCTACTTCATTATTAATAACAAATAATTGGTATTATTTTGAAGGAGAGCTCTTTTTTTATAATATATTTTTATAAACAGAGAAAGAAAGATGTTAAAATTTGTTTCTTTTTAAGAAAAATATGGCTTTGATCTATTTTCTTAAGGGGGAGAAGTGTTATCATATTTTTCCTTTATAAAAATTAGTTATCCTCTCACAAGAAAAAGGGGAAGAAAAGTTCTTCAATATTTTTGTTATAAAAATATATGGTTGTTTTCTGATGATAACAAAAAGAAAGAGAAAAGCCAAAAATAATTAAATACTGAAAATAAGCAAGCAAATGTGATAGCACAACAGTTTGAATAATATATCATTATTATCGAATAATATTTCTTTCTTGTTGTTTATGTTGGACATTGAAATGTTACATGTTTTTGGACATACGTATGTTTTGTTATTATCAAAATCCATGAAAGATATCTAACATTCCTTATGAGACTATTATATATCAATTATAAGACAATTATAAGGCAGCATTCATAACCATAGAAGCAAAGTTACTTAGAAATATCGGATACTGAAAAAATTAAATTATATAATCTTTTTTTTCTTCTTCTCCTTTTTCCTTTCTTCTTCTTCTTCTTCTTTTCATTTCTTTTTTTTTTCTCTCTCTCTCTCTTCCTCTCTTCTTCTCTCTCTCTTTCTCTCTATTCCTCTCTCCTTCTATCTCTCTCTTTCCTTTTCCCCTCTCCAATTCTCGCATGTTGCTGCCGTAAAGGCCATTTTATAGGCTAATACTTCTCCACCATCGGGCCTTGTTAAAGCGATTAGAGTATTATATTTATTTGTTTTTTTTTTCATTTTTCATTTGTTAGTTCAATTTTACGTGATCTTTCAAATATAATTTTATCATGATTTATTATTTATAATGTTTTATAATGTACTTCAAAAATAATAAAACATTATATTATACACCTAATCTAAATTTTCTATTTTTAGACTAATTAAAATTTAACTTGATAAATTTTATATAATAATTTATATTGGTTGTATTTCAAATTATTTTTAAAATTCAACTTCATAAGACTATTTCTTATAACTTTTGAGAGACTCGTATTACCATTTGATCTTATTCGAAACTAATTTTTCGTTAATCTTACATTTTAAGATAAGGCCTTAGATACACTTTTTTTTTTAATACATGATATATATAAATAGGTTCTATTAATTATTTGGGACATATATATATATATATCTTATATATAATTTTACTCATTAATATTAATTATTAAGATCACATAGTTGATTTTAAAATATTTATTATAAATTATATCTAAAATTATGAAACTTTACATTATAGTGATTACACCCAATAAACTTTATACTTACAAGAAATTGCATATAAATGAGCTTAATTTGAAATATTAAATTTATAAAATTACTTCTTTTATTTTTTATTGCCTAGTCATGAAAGTTCAACTTAATTCCAAGAACGTTATTGCAAGTCATAATTTTTAGAGTGTATCCGAAGCACTAAACTTTTCAATTAATTCATTATTATTTATATAATTGCATATCCAAATCTAGGTATAATTTCGACATTCCGACACTTATATATAGTTTTATTAATTTATAAGTAAGTATTTTATTATTGTAAATGAATATAAATTACTTTTACATATTATCTAATGTCATTAATAAAGCTAATATAAACGGTTTTATAACTTTGACCTAACTTATAAGTATATATTTTTCTATAAGGGATATTGTAGACACTCGATTTTTGTCCCCTAGTAGTTATAGTTATAATTATAGTTATAGTTATAGTTATAGTTTTTATTTCTTTTAAATAGGGTCCTAACTCAAAAATAATAATAATAAATATTAACAAATGATGAAAATACCAAAAAAAATGAGAAAAGGAAAAATTATAAAGATTTTTAGATTTTTTAGGAAGTAAATTATTTTAAGATCAATTAGTTTTAGTTTTAGTTTTAGTTTTAGCTTTAGCTTGGTTTAAGTACAATTTAATTGTACTATAAATAAAGGTACAGTCCAACGGCCTAATAGATAAACATTAGAGTATTAGCATTGGAATAGTTTGAAGTCACGAATTCGAATCTCACAAGACATAGATGTGGTTTTTATTTCTGTCTTTTTCATTTTGTGAAAATCGGTTGAGCATATGGGATTCGATACAAAAGATTCGATTCGGTTCGATTTGATTTTTTTCAAACTTTATAAATAGAGATCACGCGACGACATAACATAAGGAGACTCTCGCTACAACTATACACTCTACCGAATAAGCTTCACACATCAAACCCTTATCCCCCACGCTCAACACAAACACATAGACCATTCTCGTTCAGCCTACCCAACGCATTGATAGCCCACTTCGTGCTCCACTAGATCAGCCTTCACGACATTATAGCACACCACTTGATCACTTGACTGCACACAACACATCCACCAGTCCTTAGTCGTGCGATACCATGCAACAGCGAACCAATCTAGTTTTGATCACGCACGCCTAGCTTCACATGATCAAGCACTACACCGAACATCGATCAACCCCATAACCATTCGCCTAATACACCGAATCAACACAGCTCCCTCACTCGACTTTTCTCCTTCGACCAGCCACTGTCAAGCTCCTTGCTGACACTATCCATGCCAACACCTAAACCAACTCCACGCTGATTGCCACTGTTCAACGCCACTGACCAGCCCCACGTTCCACTGTTACTCACAGCCTGCAACAAACACCAAACCGACTGAGCAGCATATACACGACACCATCCCCAACGACTACGATGCCACTGCACATCCCCTTCATGTAACACGTACAGTAGGACACACACGGCACTCACTCGCTGAGATCACGGCCCATCCAACATAGACTGCACTATAACTAAACCACACAACACATAACAATCCCTAACACACTGTACTGTCGACTTGCTGGATGCTCCACGATGCTACGATGCTTTGCCTTTGCTATCTACTTTACACCAATCAGCACACTGCACGTCCGCTAATTGCACGACAAGCAGGCCACAGACACACGCCTAAACCACGCTGCTACAATACGCTCTGCCAAACTTTCCAACCAACGACGCCTATCCTTCGTCCAACAACCGAACCTTTGCCGCCACACTCAGTCACCCTCTATGACCGCAGTCTCCAATCATCCACAGAACAAGTCCACTGCAGCTCCTCACCAAACAGTAATTCACGCGAGTATAGGTTTGCTTTCCAATTTTGATTTTTTTTTTTAGTTATTTGTTATTATTATTCTATTATTACTACATTATTAGTTCTTTAATTATTTATCATAGTATATATATATATATATATATATATATATATATTAGTTTAATAGATTTATTAATATTGGCTTTTTATATATTAGAGTATATTGCATTGATATCATGATTTATTTAAATGGATACTTGTTTAGTAGTAATAATGTGTATGTATACATACATATATATATATATATATATATATATATTAGTCTAGGAATTTTTGGGATTAGTTTTTTTATTTAGAATTTCTCACTTAGAAAATCAATTTTTTTTAGAAACAAAAATTAACAAAAGGAAATTTTTTATTCTAGTGTTTTAGAGAGTTTTTTTTATCACTTACGAGTTTGGACCATTTAGATTTTTTTAAATCAAATCAATTAAAATATAATCTCAGTTGGTTTTTAAAATTAGAATCAACCAATACACTAAAGATTTTCTAAAAGAACTACAATCATCTGATCTTGACTAGTGGATACATAGGCACCTTCGAGGCGATAATAAAATATGTAGAGACTTAGGTTTTTTTTTGGGAGGGGGTTTATTTATTTTCTTAAGAACATAAAAAAGTTAATTAAAAGAATAATCCTTATTTTGATAAACAGATAATGGTACCCGTTAAGGTTTAATAGGTTAGCTCCTAAATTCAAATTTCTCTAGTTTGTGTGAAATTAAAATCAAAGACCGGTAGCCAAATCGTAATCAATCCGTCTAGTTGATTACGGTTTCTTTTTCCTTTCCTGGCTTCGATTGAGTGGCAACTCCAAATTTTTTTTTAAATAAAAAGAATCGGAATTTCTCAGTTTCTTTAGTCGAAAATTAATACTAAATGAGTTAGGGTTTAGTATTAATTAAAAAATAGGAAATCAAATAAAATAGAAAACTGAATTTCACGCTCAACAGATATAAACTACTAGAAAGCTAGCAGATCGAGATTATGAGGTATTACATTATGATCTAATCTTACTATAGTAATTTGAAATTTCTAAGTATCTTAAACTCAACTTTTGAGTTTTAAGGACATACTTAAATGCTATGACCCCCAAATTTCTTCTTCTCTCCTATTTTGCAACAAGTGATTCATGCTATAATGAGTTGTGAGAAAGAATTCTACTTTTTTCTTTGTAAGGAAAATATAATAGTTAGATAAACATAAAACAAAGTCTAACTAGGTGTTAACCTTGGATTTACAACATTAGAACAACAATAGTTTAACAAGTCTTTTGAAATAAAAGGTGAAATGCCTCTTTAGGGTAGGGGGGGGGGGGGGGGGGGGGGGGGGGGGGGGGGGGGGGGGGGGGGGGGGGGGGGGGGGGGGGGGGGGGGGGGGGGGGGGGGGGGGGGGGGGGGGGGGGGGGGGGGGGGGGGGGGGGGGGGGGGGGGGGGGGGGGGGGGGGGGGGGGGGGGGGGGGGGGGGGGGGGGGGGGGGGGGGGGGGGGGGGGGGGGGGGGGGGGGGGGGGGGGGGGGGGGGGGGGGGGGGGGGGGGGGGGGGGGGGGGGGGGGGGGGGGGGGGGGGGGGGGGGGGGGGGGGGGGGGGGGGGGGGGGGGGGGGGGGGGGGGGGGGGGGGGGGGGGGGGGGGGGGGGGGGGGGGGGGGGGGGGGGGGGGGGGGGGGGGGGGGGGGGGGGGGGGGGGGGGGGGGGGGGGGGGGGGGGGGGGGGGGGGGGGGGGGGGGGGGGGGGGGGGGGGGGGGGGGGGGGGGGGGGGGGGGGGGGGGGGGGGGGGGGGGGGGGGGGGGGGGGGGGGGGGGGGGGGGGGGGGGGGGGGGGGGGGGGGGGGTGGTGTGGGCGTTAGTGGTGCGGTCTTGGTAAAAACTTTAACATGAACAGCTTTTAAGTTTGTTTTTGCTAGCTGATTTGCAACTCTGTTGGCTTCATGGGAAGTCCTACATAAAATGACTTGATCAAATGAAGAAGAGAATTCTTTACATGGTTGAAGCACTTGGATGTAATCATCTAACATAATATTATTGTCTAAAATTAGATCTAAAACTAAAGGTGCATCCATCTCAATAATAATTCTCCTAAGATTCAATCTTTAGCAAGCTTCAAAACTTCAAAAATTGCCTAAAGGAGAGGCAAACATTATCTTCTTAGTTACACCACTAATTGGTTCTCCTTTGTGGTTTCTTCCTATGATTCCAATGCCAGCTCTCTTTCCATCACTTATCACTATATCATCACAATTGAATGTAATGAAATTATCAGGTGATGTAGACCATTTTACAGAATTGTTATTAATTCCTTTTTGAGCTTTGAACATTTTACATGTGCCCGCCATTCTCTTGCTTTTGTTCTAACTTTGGCTATCCAATTTTCTTCGCTATTGACTTTTGAAGACTCCTTTATTCATTTCATACTAGATAGTCTTTAGCATGAAGAGGAAGTCTACCTTTTTCAGTCTGCCTTTGTTTCAGCTAACTTTTCTTTTATATGCTTGCCTTTTAATCTAGTGAAAAGGACTTTCTTCCTTTGATCTCGATTCATTCACTCTTAAGTTCTCCTAGATAATTGCCATAGTTCTACACTTGACAAAAGGGTGTTTGATTTATTCAATTTCTTCCCCACATATGTGAGAAAGAATTCAAAATCTTATTTATGGAGTTCTTATAAGTTCAAAGTATGTCTCATTTTAGGCAAGTTTTAAATGCGAATCAATAAATGGTCATTTCCTTAAGGGTAAATTACATAGATATCCAATGAAAATTTGTATAATTTCATAGATCCCCAACTTTTTGAAAAGCCAATACTTAGACTCCCTTAAACAATTATAACACCTACTTTTTAATGAATTAGCTACTTATGTATCTCTTTTGATTTGATGGACAATTGATTAATGTATAAAAATTTTAGAAAATATAAAAATTGTAGTTAATTAAAAAAATAAAAAATTTGAAGGAAAAGTACTTTAACAAGCATCAATTAAAGCCAATAACACTATTCATTAAGCAAACAAAACATAAGTCATAACCTAAATAACTTTATCAGTATGAGAAATTCAATATACCTGATAATTACAAAATATCTTAAAAGCTTTTGATAACTTACGAAATAAGCAATTGATATAGGAAAAAGACAATGGTGGCATCCAAAGAAGTTCTCCTTCAACTTCATAATGAAGTTGATACTTCTCATTACATAGTGTATGATGTTTCTAGGGAGTTCACTTTTGAATATTAAGGGTATTCATGCAATAACAAAAGTTTCTAGAGATGGTTTGTGTAATTTACTATTCTTTTTCATTTCTATTATGTTTTACATATGCTATATATAAATGTATGTGTACACATATGACTCACTATTTAAGTTTCAAATTCATTTTGCTTTCCCTTTTTATATTATTTACATTCATTCATACTTGTTTTAATAAAGTATAGCATTAGGTTTCTATTAGGAGTCACATTTATTTAATTGTGACTTATGCGCGTATACATAAAAGAATCAATGATCATATATATATATATATATATATATATATTGATCTCTATTTACTAATCTATTTATCTATAATATTAAAGTGTAAGAAGTCTTTTGGTGTCTTTTTTGAGTTACCCAAATTACCCTTTTGAATGTATCATTATTTCATATAATTTACTTTTTTTTTAATTCTAGAATATTTACCTTTTATGTTATTTTACTAAAGTTATAAATGTCGATTTTGTATTTCACTCTCCATTTATATATAATCTCTTGGATTTTCACCATTGTATTATGCTTATGGTGTCATTATTATTATTTACAATTATAATTACATTTATTTGCATTAAATTTAATATTTCATTAATTATAAAATACCTGTACATTGTTGTCTTGTTGTAAAATCTCTCTCTCACAATATACCTTCAATTGCTTCGAGGTTTCACACACCAAGAGATAGGGACTAGATGTGATTCCATAGTACTTAACGTTTTTCTAACCCCCTTTTATTGATTTTGTATATTTTTTGTTCAATAAATTACTTTTCATTTGTTTTTTTATTTTTTTTGTATTTCTTATTTAAAGTATATCATTATGTATTTTTTTAGAGCATATCACACTTTTTCATTATCTATATCTACATTATTATTATTTTCAAAGTATATTATTCATGCTTATCATGCTTATGTTTACAATTGTGCAGAAAATTACATACATCTTACGATCATGAGGATCTTTACATTTTAGACAAATGAACTTTAGAATATAATCAACTTTCAATATTTTATATTGAGTTAAGTCGTCAAAAAGAAAAAGGTGAAGAGGGGTGATGTTTCCATTTGTTTTTTTTTTTTTTTTAAATTATAGATGAGTTTGAGTTATGGGTTTTATTCCTTTTAGTTTAGTGGTAAAATTGTATAGTGACCGCTTTTTGAGATTATAGAGAGAGATATATATATATATATATATATCTATGTAATTTATGGGTATTTAATGTCTTTTTCACTTACTTTTATGGAATTTGTGTATGTTTCATTTGATAAATTTTTGAAAGCAACACATGAATAATTTATATTTTTTATTTCAAGTATTTGATCATTTTTTTTTCATTATTCATATATATATTATCAATTTTAATTGCATTTAGATTGATATAAAAATAAAGAATTAGAAATAATTTAACATATGATGCTACTATATTGGAAACTTAAAAACAGAAAACAATCCACTTAATGAACTAAAAGGTTTATGATTAATTTTGACAAGACAAAGTTAACATGATTAAATGAGTAATTTTTTTTTTAAATTAACGTAATTGGCAATTATCAATTTACTCAACTCATCATTAAAATTTTACTTGAAATATGTGCTTTCATTTACTCATGCAAACTAAGTATGTTTGGAACATAATTGTACAAAACTTGTACTAGGCTAAGTAAGAAGTAGCAGTTCGACAGTAGTCATCTTATTATCCAAATTGTCACATCTCGAATAAGAGAAGTTGTAACAATATTGCCATGTAAACTAACCTAAAATAAAAGCTAATTTCACACCTGTTATCATATATATAGTCTACATAAGACGTACACGACTCGACTAGCTTAAAGTATCTAATCTGATACCTATTTATAATCAAACCTGTAATATAACTTTTGAAAATACCTGTTCACGACTACTTATTGTTCAATAACACAACAATATTTATATAAGTATTTTCACACATAAAGTTATAATTTACATTCAGAGTTTACAAAATGTAATCTACAAAAATGTAATCAAGTTTAATTTTTAATAGTTTTATTATGAATTTTCTAAAAAAAATTTTTTTTTTTATGATTGTCTCAAAGGTGCTTACGTACTTATTAGTTAGGATCAAACTAATATAGTTTTTTTTTTTAAAAAAAAAGATTTAATGGGTTGATTTTTAAAAAAAAAAAATCAAGCTAGATTTATATTAGTTACCAATTGATTATTATTTAAAAAAAAAACCTAAAAAGATATAATTTCATGAATCTACTATAAAAAAAAAAAAACCTAACTAACTAAATCTTTTGAAAATAACAATTAAGATTTTTAATTTTTTAAAAAAACTACTACATGTCAAAATTAATTTTGCTAAAACTTAAATGCAAGATTTACTAAGATACGTAATTTAGATACGTATCTTCTCCAAAGATACAAATCTCAAAGAAAGATACTTAACTTTTTCTAAAAAAATGTAATTTAACTAAAAATATGAAATTTATCTAAAAAAAAATTTATCTAATTAAAATGCATGACATTTAATTTATGTTAAAATCATCAAAATAACCTACACTTAAAAAAAATAAATTAGTAAAGCAAGGCAATTAATTAAAATAAATAAATAACAAAAAAATTTACCCAATTACCTAAGCGAGTCAGGTTGTGTACGTGATTGAACTTGACTGATCGTGCGTTGTTGATGGACTGTTGGACGTGGCCATGTTTATAGACTACTACTAGACTCGGCTGTATGCCTAGATAGTGGTCGTGTATGTAGATGCGTAATCGAATGTGGCTATGTACTCGGACAGTAGACGTGCATGTTGATGGACTGTTGGACGTAAATAGTGCAGTGCAATGATCAGTGTGTATGATCAATGAAGCGGGTTGTACTTGGACATGTAAGTGTAGGATGTGTAGCATGGCGTACGAATGCAGGTTATAGTGAACTGTATAGTATATGATTGGTGCTGAATTATTGGACGGTGCTGTGTGAGTGTGCATTAGACATGTATAAGCGTGGAGTGCATTGGAGTGAATGACAATGCAGTGTACGACGTATGAGTGTTGTGTGAGTGTGTGTTAGATGTGTACAAGCATGAGACGCGAAGTGCTATGAGGGTATCTAAACGTATACAGGATAAGTGTGTCTATGGCAAGTGAACTCATAGGTGTGAATGGGACATGAAGTACTGTAAGTGTGTGTATAGTGAATGGACATGAGTTGTGAACAATGTGAAGCTACTGGAGGTGAATTAGAAAATTGTGTATGTGCTTTTGTCTAGACTGTAGGCTTGGAGACATGTACTAATGGATATGTGTTGGTGAATTTGTGCATAATGGTGTAAACTGTAGATAAGTTGTAGGGAGATTATGAGATGTGTGTGAATTGTGAAAACGTCTTTTTTACAGCCTAATGTCTACAATTTATAGATCATAAATTTGAATCTTTTGGATCTTTTTAGATATCAATTCAAATTTAACAAATCTAATATTGATAAGATACGATAATAGCCGATTTGGATTTATTAAATTCATTGAAGATTTAATATAGTTTTTAGAAACCCTACATTGATTTAGGCTTTCAATCTTGGTCCCAACTCAGTCTATCTTAATTTAGCCCAATATACACGCTAACTCATTTAATAAATCCTAAGTCTATTTAGTCCAATATAAATTAGATAAAAAATTCGCTTTATAGTAGACTAAACTAAAAAATATTTTAATGAAGCCTGACTATTTAAGACTCGGAATTTATTAAATTAAATATACATCTTCAACCATTGTTCAATCTAACCCTAAATAACTGACTCGACTCGACTCGACTTGACATTTATTATTATTTTTTTCAATTTTCGTTTTTTATTTTTATTTTTATTTATTTTCAAAAATTTTTTTATTTTCTTTTCAAACCTGCCTCAATAAGGAAAAAAAATCCTAAGGGTAGCAAAAATGAGGTATCTATATGGGGATGTGAGCACACTTAGCTTAGTAAGTGGGATGTGAGCCCACTGAAGAGTATCAAATAATCACAAATAAGGTTATTAATTATAATAAAATGCAATGTAATCATTCACTTGAATCATTGTACAATGTTATCTAATCTATTGCGAGGTTAGAGAAATTGCATCTACTCCAACTTAGATTAAGGAGTTTACTGCGACTCAAAATCAGACCAACTACAAGCTTGTGCAATAGAGAAAACTCTTCTCCCGCAACTATCTTTGAATCACGACTTCTACTCTTATTGTAACCTCCTCACCTATACTTAGTTCGACTAAAGATAGAAAGATTACCATTGCAGCTATCTTTATCGAAAGGAATCGATATTTGATCTAACACTCCTAACCATTCCCCTAATGGTCGCTATGTCTATCTAATTATGTTAACAGTCAGATCACCATCAAATCCATTTAGAGGTGACCAGATAAGTTCACATAATACAATACTATGAAATCAAGCAAAACAGTAGGCCAAGGAATTTAACTCCTATCATAATCAGAATATCAATAACACATATGGCATGCACACAAGTAGCTAATTTACATACACAAGTAATAAATAGTAAAGTCACAATCTCAACTTACTTGTCTTAATGCTCACTATAAAATATTTGTATCTTCAATGCTTTACTCACTAGAAAATACTATATATATAAAACTTAGATTTAGTTTTTGTAAAGATTACGAAAATGTTAAGGTTTTATCTACTCTTTTATTTCATTCTAAAGTTATATATATATATGTAAAGTATATTATTATTTTCCTTATAGAATGAAATATAATTATATTATATAAGTTATGTTAAGTTATTGAATATTAATAATATACGTAATTATACTATTACTTATAATATATCATTTCAATCATATTGAAACATACTTTTAATCTGTCAATTTACATACTTATAAAGATATATGCTATATTACCTAGGATTATCCACTTTGGGTAAAAGTGATGTTATTGGGTTCGTATGAACCTGATGATACGTATCGCGGGTCATATTTCGAAGGACAATTTCTAAAGTGTATTTCTAGTTTCTAACATGCTTATTTCTCCTATGATATGTATTATCATATTATATTCATTTTATGTAAATGAACTATATTTTATATAATTTACTAATATAGCTTAATAATATATGTAATATTTAACTTTAATATGTGTATATCATAACCTGGCCATGTAATTATCACTAAATAAGTTAAAAATTCATTTTCACCAAAGCTGACTAGCATGTACATGCATTGGTTTTATTTTAATATTTATCTCATTTTAGCCTATTACTACTAAAAACATGTCCTGATTAGTAAATTAGGCTATTTTACTATTAAAATTCACGTTAAATAGCTTAGGTCACCAAATAATTCTCCAAAAATTTCTATAGACTCCTAAAAATATGAGGAATTTAATCAGTATATGTTTTCATGCTATTAGGTTTATCGCCTATATACTCATAATTGTATTTTTATCCTTAAATAGCATTTAATTAAACAAATATTATCCTTTTTTATACAAAATTATTTTCAATATATCCTAACATTATTATGAATCACCAAAAGTCAATGGACATCCATTTCATCAACTAATTGTATAAAAATCTATTTATTTCATAATTTTTCCCTAATTCAAACCATTTTTAGGGTAAAAAATACAATAAATATTAAAAATACATGAATAAAAAATTGGGCTACATAACAATGAATTACATATCATATGTAATCTATACAAAAAATTTGAGCTAGAAACAACATCATTTGGTATGGTTATTTTGGATTTCAAATTTCGAATGAATAGTGTAATTGTTAAGAAAGTATATAAAATATTTGAAATTTTACAAAAATAAAAATACATCATGAAAATACATCTAAAATAACCTAAGAATGAATATTTTTCCATAATTTTTTGAATAACTTTACTATTTTTAGAAAATAAGGGAAAAATAGAGTAGAAAATTGGATCACCCATTCATCAGAACTCTGGTGCCCATTGGCTAGTGGGTAGTTGTCAAAAGTGCTAGGTGATGGTGGCTCTATGTGGTGGTGGAAGGGTTTAATAGTAGGTCAACAATTGGTTTAGAAACCGTGCTAACTTAGTAAATTGCTCTATTTTGTGAAAATTTTCTAAAATATTTCTAATTTTCCAAAATTTTTCCTATTGCTATCCTATCTCCCAAATTGTTAAAACAACGAAAGTTTGATGTCATTTTCTATTTATAGGAGTTAGAATTTTTTCGTATAGAATTTTCTTGTCATTTTTTCATCCTTTAAGCAAGTAGGAGGTGTCCTAATTTGGGAAAAATTGCTTCTGATTTATCACAACCCTTTCCTAACTTGAAGCCACGGTGATATCCAAAAATTTCTAGAAGTTTTCTCCATTTTTCAACTTCAATTTGGATAATTTTAGGTTAGTTTATATTAAATAAATTAAATATACCATAGTGTAATGATTTTTATTAATATACGAGTATATTTTCTATCTATACATTACACATCATAAGTAATTATGTGCATATAATCATATTTCCAGTATGTCTTTTATTTTTAAGTTATATTTCCTATTTATTTTTATGAGTTTAGCACATATTATGTATAATTATATAATTTCAAGTTAATTTATGTGTATAATTATTCTATATACCAGGTATGCTCATAAAAATACGTATATACTCATATAATATATTATGCTATATTATTCCCTTTCATAGCTTAATAAACTTATCTCTAAGTCCTCGTCGCATTTTGATCTCAATTTTAGGGTTTCAACAAGTTTTATACTATATTATATAATCACATTTGTAAGGCTAAAATCAGGACTTTGAGTCATTATTTTTATAATTTAACTTCATTAGATCACTTTAACTAATTTATTCTAATCTAGTCTTAAAGTTTGAGCTTAATCGGATAAGTTTTTTCGAAAGACCTAAATTTAGGTACGATTGTTCTAAATACATTTTTAGAGGCTCACACAAATGATAGGCATAAGGTTTTTGATGAATGGAGAAGTTATACTATTATCTAGCTTGTCCTAAATGCGTTTTTAGGGGCTCACACAAATGATAGGCATAAGGTTTTTGATGAATGGAGAAGTTATACTATTATCTAGAAAAGTAGAGACCTCATTATCTAAGTTCTAGCCAGGTTGACTATAACCCTTTTATGGAATGAGCTACCATCAAATGGCAAGAACATTAGCATCTAAAGTGTACCTAAGGGCGCTACCATCCAAAGAATAACCCAATACCATCAGATTGATAGAACAAATATGCCTTCTACCATTCGAATTTTGGTTCCTGTATTGCTCGAATGGCAAGTACAAAACGCATTTATTTCTATTTATTGTCCAACAACTTTCAAAGGCTTCTTGTATCCAACAATCAATTACCTAGAAAATGTTATATATACATGGATTGGAGTAGATCTTAAGCTTGAAAGAGAGACCATAATTGCTATTTTATTCTTATTATATTATTTGAGCTTAGTTCACTAATTTGCAATAAGGATATTGTTGAAAACACTACTTAAACTTTAGGTGGCTTTTTATTTTTAAACCTAAAGTTTAAAGTCAATAAATGTAATCCCTAATCGAGCTTTTATATGTAAGTTTGAATTTGCTAAACGTTATACCTACTCAAACTTTTATTAAACAAATTTACTAATTTAGTCATCTTGAGAAAATATGACACGACAAATGCTCATTAGACATAGAATAAACTAGAGTTCTTGTAATAAATTTAATAAGTTTCATTAGGTATAAAATTTAGCAACTTTAAACCTTTTATGTGTGAAACTAAAAAATACCTAAAATATAGGTATTGATTTTGACATTACCCTATTGCACTCAATTAAGTGAGAGTTAAGTGTAGTTCTAAGTAAGCCGCTATTTGCATTCTTCGAAAGACTATTGCACTTGTATTTGTTGAGTCAAACATCTGTGTACTTACCATTTAAGAGCATTATTTATGGTGATTAATCAAAGTGATGTAGAATTCTCAACTTAAGATATTACACAAACGTAAAGGGTAGAAGGTGGTTCAAATTCTATGTTAAAACTAAATTCGAAACTTATATCCCTTTCTCTTTTAATATAAAATACTTTTTATTATTTTTTTTTTCATTTATTCATTTGTTTACTTGTTAAATTTGTTAAAACTAGTTATTTTCAATTAACAACAATTAAATCCAATCCATTCCCTTCTTAGCTTTCTAGCCTATTTCTTCAATCAATATTAAGACTAGTTTCTAAGTTTTATTGCATACTTAATCACATCTAAGAGTAAAGATCGTGGCAATTAATGGATAAGGATTCTTAAAAGACACAACTGTTAATAGATCACCTCTTTTAATAAGAGATAACTACTCCTTTAAAAGCATAGAATGAAAATATTTCTTGATGCTCAAAATAGAATATTGTGGAATGTTTTTGAAAAAAACCCTACTATAATAGCTAATAAATCAGAGAATGACTCCACTAGTGATGATTGGAAATATCTTGGTTTGTATGAAATTGCTAAGTGTACCTTATAATATGTTTTGAATAAAAAGGTTTTTATAGAACATGCACATGTAAAGATGCTAAAGAAAATTGGAATAAGCTTAAATACACTTATGAAGGAAATCCTAGCAAAAAGGATGCAAAAATAAGTCTCATTTGTAGAAAGTTTTAGAATTTCAAAATGGAATACAATGAAAAAATTGATGCAATGCATATAGATTTATTAATATCATTAATCCTCTAATGATATTTGGAAAGAAATTTTCTAATCTTAAAATGGCTCTAACATTCTTAAGTTTTTGTCAAAGAATTAGGAATACTGCAATTAAAGAAACTTATAACTTCTTTTAATACACATAAGATGATCAAGAATAAGGAGCACATTATAAGAAGAAAACAATATCCCTTAAAGCCTCCAACTCTTATTGAAGCTATGAAGAAAGTGATGATGAAGAGGAGTAGGTAATTGTTGTAAGAAAATTTACGAATTATGAAATTTAATAAAAAAAAATTAAAGAAAGAAGAAACCAAATACTCCCCAAAGCAGATAAATGAATAAGTTCTTTGCTACAAATTTTTAAAAGTCAGTATGTATTAAAAATATTTTCTAATGCTCAATAAAATCACTAAGCCACCAAAGAAAGAAGCTATGATGGTAACATGGAGTGATGATGACTCCATGATTCCCCTAAGAAAACAATGATGGCTTTGTTTAACTTCCAATGTCTTAACATAGAGTTTAACTTAATAAAAATCTCAAATGCTATATTTTACAAAGTTTATACTAAACACGTATGTACACACGCATATAGATCATATATTTTGAAATTTTATTTATACTTACTATCTAATAATACCTCTCGGAAAGCATATACAATTTTCCGTTTTCTCATTTAATTTCCTTTCTTAGAAGTTAGTTTCTTCTAATTAAGTGTCCATAATATGTGTATTATATAAATATGTTAATATAAAGGAGTTATGTGTTGTAGACACCTAATTTTTGCTCTTCT
Source organism: Lumnitzera littorea (assembly GCA_024138015.1). Classification (NCBI taxonomy): domain Eukaryota; kingdom Viridiplantae; phylum Streptophyta; class Magnoliopsida; order Myrtales; family Combretaceae; genus Lumnitzera; species Lumnitzera littorea. Next base: position 16,290,098 of record JAMXBB010000007.1, read on the forward strand.
ATAGTCTTAATCTTTATTTTTACAAAAAGGGTCCTAATTCAAAAAGATAAAAAATAATAAAAATTAAAAAATAATGAAAATACCAAAAAATAAGAAAAGGAAAAATTATAAAAATTTCGTAGATTTTTAAAAAGTAATTTATATTAGGAATAATTAGTTTTAGTGTTAGTTTTAGTTTTAGTTTAGTTAAAAATTTTAGTTTAGGAAATCAGATAGTTTAAATATAATTTAATTGTAATGAATGTCAAAGCACAAGCCAACGGCCTAACGGATAAGTAGCGGAGTATTTGGGGTGGATTTAGTTTAAGGTCTTAAGTTTGAGTCTCAGTAAGCACTGTGTCTTTATTTTTCTATCTCTGCAGAAGCGAGATGAAAATGGGTCATATCTAATTAAAACATATGAATTTAGTTAAATCATATTTGAATTTATTTGAATCTAGTTTAATTAACGAATCAGATATAATTAAATATGATAAGATGTGATATGATTTAGACTCTATAAAAACACATACGTAGTCAGGAAAAGGGAGCCTAATCTCCCAATGAACTACAACCGCCACGATCATAAGCACTGTAGCACGGCAGGTTGAACCCAGGCACACTGCAAATTACATGAAGGACAGCAACGCCCACACTGCGTCACGCTATCCAAATCCGCACACGCTACTGTAACAAATCCACGCCAGCCCCTCATCCTTAATCCATAAAAACAATTCACATTCCACTGCACGCCATCACGAAAGCTAATGTTTGTCCTTCACCGAAATCAATTCACTTAGCCCCCTGACAACTCACAATCCATTGCACACTAGCTACAAGATCACCAATGTTGCCCCTAACACACCAAAACTGACCACAACTCCATCTGACACTATCTAATTTCCATGCCATGTCCTTTCACCAATAAACTCTTACCGAAGCCCAGATCACCTGACGACTAAATTTCCAAACACGCAGATGTCCTCACAAATCACTTGACCAGCACCTGACGCTCTCAATTCCATGCACAACCATCTCTTCAAAGAAACGACACTCCAACCTTCACTACACTGTAACACTGACGACAACCTCTACTGCAACACTCGACGAGCAGCAAGTTGAAAAATGGTCATCAGCACATGGTACAGACATGACACGCCCAGAATTCTTCACTTATGATTAGAAACTACAGTTATTGCAGTTCGCAAACAGTAGCAACAATCAGCATAACAAACGATCACTCTAATTGCAGCAGTATCGATCAACGTTGTGTGTCCAAGCCCCCACAGCAATCGAACTACAATCTTCTTCATCACGGTTGCGCTAGGCCATAACATTCGCGTCTAACACACTATCATTGCACTGCTGACCAGTCTTGCCACTGCCGCAATCTAAGCCCCACTCCATTGACCAAACTGCAGTGTAATCTACACACGTCTGCAGCAATAATCGAATAGCATGCTACTTCCTTCACTCATAGCATTGACGGATACAGACGCATGATACGTAGTTGACTAACTATCATCACCAACAACGGAATGCCTACTGTTGTAGCACAGATTGTGCACTACATAGATGATTTCATGCCTATGTAAGCTGTTGCCATGTGCTACTGTTTTCACCGAACAGCCTGAGTCAGGTTCGGTTTTGGTTATTTTATTTTATTTATTTATTTGTCTCTTTATTTATCATTATAATTCCATTAGTTATTTAGTTAAGTTTATGACATGATAGGTAAATAGATATATATGTATGTATTTATATGTTTAGGTATATTTTTAGCATTATGACTTTAGGATTTTCTCACTTAAGAAAATTTATTTTGTAAATAAATAAAAATAAAAAAATAGAAATCCCGTTTTAAAAAATAGGACTTTTAGAGAGTTTTTATAAAATAAGAATAAAAGATTTAGTGAATAAGGGCTCTTTTAGAATTTTCTTTGAAAAACTAAATTGATAATAACGAAAACTCGATCGGTTTTCAAAATTAAAATCAATCAACACACTAAAGATTTTCTGAAAGAACTACGATCGTCTGATCCCGGCTAGCGGGTATGTAAGCACCTTTGGGGTGATGATAAAATATATAAAAACTTAGATTCTTTTTTCTTTTGATTTTATTTATTTATTTTTTAAAATATTATAATTTGAAGAATAATCCTAATTTCGATAAATAAATAGTGGTACTTATTAAGGGTTTAATAGGTTAGCTCCTAAACTTAGAACTCTCTGGTTCTTCATAAAATTGAAATCAAAGACCAGTAGCTAAATCGTAATTAATCCACCTAATTAATTACGTCTTTTTTTCTTTTCCCGACTTTGGTCGGGTAACGACTCCAAAAATTATTTTCAATAAAAAACAGGAATTTCTCAATTTCTTTAGTCGAGGATTAATATTAAATGGGTTAGTATTTAGTATTAATCGAGAAAATGAGAAATTAATTTTAAAAAAATAGAAATCGAAAAATCAGGCTCGATACGTATAATGTAAAACGATGCAACTATTGATGCAAGATGCTGCTTTTCAATAATTCCTTTTAAAAGATCATATAAAACTATAATGTATAACATGTTGCAAAAAGTGAAAAACTTTAGATCAAAATTGTGTAGTGCATCCCAATTGGAAAAGGATAATTACTATTTTATATTACATAAGGTAACTAAAAATTCCCTTATGTCCTTTCTAACATATTAAATTTTTTATGCATATACAACACATTCATATGATCAAAAAGATTATATTCACCTTATATTTAAAATTTTACAAGCATATATTGTCTTTTTTTTTTTTTCAAAAAACTAACTTATCTTGTTTAATACATCTATTTTTTAATAATTTTTTGAATAAATATATTTTTTTTATTTATATAAATATACTTCAAACAAAAAGGTCTTTAACTAGTCTTTTTATCTTTTTCATGCTACATATCAAGCTTGATTTTTTGGTTTTTATATTTTTCTTACTTCTACTAAAACACTAACCTATTTAATATTAATCTTCAACTAAAAACTAAAGAAAATCCTAGTTTTTTTTCATTTGAAAATCTCTTAGAAGAAAAGATTAAGTTGTAACCAATTAGGTGGATTGATTATAACCTTAATTACCTGTCTTCGATAAGACCAATTTTTTAAAAAATAAATAAATAAAACAAGAGATTTTTAGATTTGGGGGTTACCTTATAAAACCCTAATGAGTACCATCTTTTTCTGAAATTAAGTTTGATTTTCAAAATTACCTTTCTAAAGAAAAACAAATTTTATTTACGAATAAAATTATGTGTACTTGCAAAAATATGGATTTAAATACAATTTGCAAAAAATAGACAAATAAAATTTTTTTACATATTTTAAGTCACTCCAAAGGTATTTACGTATTCGCTAGTTTGGATTAAATTTTTGTAATTCATTTTGAAAGCTTTAGTGAGTTAGTTTGTTTTAATTTTGAAAATCTACTAGGTTTACATTTTTAATATATTTATTTTTTCTTTAAAAAAATCACTAAAAAGTGTCATAATTTTCTCCAGTGTTTATTTTTGTAAAAATTCTAAAAATAATCCTAATTTCAAAAAGATATGATTTTTTCTTTTATTTTCAAAAAAAAATTCCTAACCAATAAAACACAATTTTTCTTTTTCATTTTTTCATTATTATTTTAAAAAAATCTTAAAAACTTATAGTAAATTAGTGAAGCAATACATATCTTTTAAAAAAAACTAGCTGAATAATAAATAAAATTAGCAAATAAAAAAACGAGAGGATGTAGACTTGGATCAAAAGCATGTACGTGAGTTAAAGGCATTTGAATTTGGATTAGATCTTTGGATCTAAGTCAAGTCAAATACAAGAAATCCATGTCGCAATTGGGAGCATCGGGGTGATTCAATTCTGGCCTATCTGAGCACCAAAATTAGCGAGAAGTGGGTTTTTTTGTATGTTTCAGATTAGAGAATAAGAGGTAGACTTAACGACGTAGTGAATGGTATTGGTGGTTTTTAGGGTTTTCAAAAACTTAGCCATGTGTATGTTTATGGTGAAATTAAGGATGGTGGTCGCGTATGTTAGTGGCTCAAAGGATAGAATCAATGGAGCAAGGGAATGGTGGTGTTGCTGTTAATTTAAGTGCTTCTTAAGTGGGATTGAGTGAAAGAGTCTAAGAGGGAGTAGGTCATGGGGGCACATTAGTGTTAGGTCGAGCGGGAGAGGGACGACTGATGGTGAGGAGTTAGGTTCAATCACATGGGGGGGGGTGTACTGCTCATTATCGTAACTGCTATTTAAGAGTAAGGGTAAACTATTTGGTGTTGGGTTCGACCATAATTGGGTTTGGGTGTGAGGAGTATGGTTGGTTGCTATGGGCTATTGTGTGAGAGAGAAAGTGGCACTATGTTAGTTAGGGTTGCTAATGTATGTAAATGGTTCGCATTGCAGCTGACATTGGTTGGTGGTGGTCTGTGTCACTGGTATAGTGGGCATCTTATGCAGCAGTAGTTGGTCGCAATAAGCATTAGGTGGTCATGTTTGCTGATCAGTATCCAAAGGATCAGTATGTGCAGTTCTATGTTCTCGATTGGGTTTTGGTGTTTGGGTTTGGGTTGAACAATGGTAGTTCAATTGGGTATGTTGTAATAGCTTGTGGTGTATGCACACGTAGCGTTAGGTGTCATGTTTTGGTGATTGGCCTAGGTGTGGGTTGATGGGTGATTGAAGATTAGCTAAGTCCAAGTGTTTGGGCAGTGTTATATTCTATTCCCATTGAAGGATGATAAACCCCTTTTTAGAAACATTGAACTTCAAATCTTTGAAGATGAAGTTCATATCTACTTTAGATAGACAAAATCAAATCTTGTCATAGTTGTTGACACTACTGGCCAAGCAAAATAGGTTTTGAATAGGTCAGGTCAACGTCGATAGTTTAGCAACTCTGATATTAGGGATTGGGAAAGGTTTGGTTTAGCTGGCGGCTAATTATTGAGTCGGCCTTAGGAGGTTAGCTTCGGAGAGTTGTTAGCTCAGCCTCAACACAAATCGAGTCGATATTATTCTGGTTTGATACTTAGGTAAGTGTGTTGTGGAGAGCTCAGCTTAGCACGTCGACTGGTCACCTTGATAGCTTCCTAAATGATGTAGAGAGCAAAGTAACCCAGCAAGTCGGACTAGGGAATGCACTACTCCTCAACATTCAATTCACCTTGGATAACTTGGCGAATCATCCAAGTAAGTCCTCGAACTCAAGAGCTCATGATTGGTCTATGATCCCTAATTCCTCTCTAAGCAATACTCTCTTTACAATATAAGGACCTCCATAATTTGGAGCAAATTTCCCTTTAGAGTCTTATACGTTGGGAAGAGTCTTCCTCAATACCATATCTACCTCTTTGAAACTCCAAGGCCGCACTTTCTTGTTAAAAGCTCTAGCCATTCATTGTTAATAGCGCATGTTGTGACACATGCCTATCAACTTTTTCTCATTAATTAAATTGAACTGCTTAATGTGCTTCTTCATCCAATCAATCTCATCCAACTTGGTTTCCTACAGCACTCCAAGAGATGGGATCTCAACTTCTACTAGTAAAACAACTTCCATTTCATATATTAATGAGTAGGGCGTTGCCCTTATCAACGTTCTAATAGCAGTTTAATAGGCCATGAGTGCAAATGGCAATATTTCATGCCAATCTTTATATGTAATCACCTTCTTTTCAATGATTCTCTTAATATTCTTGTCGGTTGCTTCTACAACCCCGTTCATCTAAGGCTAACAGGGAATAGAATTTCCGTGGATGATCTTAAACTGTTGACATAATTCTGACATGAGTTTGTTGTTAAGATTCATACCATTATCAGTAATAATTGTCTTTGGAGTCCCATACTTTGCCAGAATGTCCCTCTTGAAGAACTTGTCCACTATCTCTTTAGTAATACTCGACTAGGATGAGGCTTTAACCCATTTACTGAAATAATCGATGGCTACCAGTATGAAACAATAACCATTTGATGCCTTTGGAGTGATCAAGCCGATGATGTCTATACCCACATTGTTTGTTTACATAAACCTGGCATAGGTAGCAATGCCTGACATGTTTGATGTAATCTCCTTCCATAGTCGACCAATCATATCCCAATTTCATGATTTTCTTAGCGAGCATGTAGCCGTTCATGTGGAGGCCACATACTCCCCCATATACTTCCCTTATCGAAACTTCTACTTGCCTTTCATTTATACATCATACAAGCATACCATCAAACAATCATTGGTACAAGGTGGATTCACTTATTAAGAACTAGGCAACCAATCTTTTGATCACCTTCCTATCATTCTTCTCAATCTTATCAAGGTATGTAACTTGTTGTAAGAATGTCTTGATATCATGATACCAAAGTTTTTCGTCATGTGTATTCTCCATTGCTAGGTAAAAAGTGGGCTTTTCTTCAATTTTAATCTTAATCAATTGAATTTCATCGGATATCTGAATCATAGACACCAAGGAGGCTAAAGCATTAGCAAACTAGTTCTGAGTCCTTAGTACGCATGTGAACATAATTTCTTTAAACCTTTCTACCAATTTGGCCAAATGTTGGTGGTAAGGCACCAATTTGGGGTCTTTTGTCTTATATTCACCTTAAGCTTGGTAATGACTAAGGAAGAATCTCCATATATCTCTAATTCCCATATCTCCTTATCTAAGGCCATTTTGAGTCCCATAATACATGTCTCATATTCCACAATATTGTTAGTATATAAGAAAACGAGTCTTATAGCCATCGGGAATTGTATATGCTCAGGAGGTATCAATATTGCCCCAATTCCATACCAAGACACATTGACGGCTTCGTCAAATAACATCTTCCAATTTGAGGGCTTTTCAATTGCTTCTTTGTCAAAATCATCTTCTACTACCAAGATATTTTCATCGGAAAATCTAACTTACACTTCTTGAGAAGCATCTTCAAGGGATTCTCTACCAATTGATCTGTTAAGGCTTACCCCTTGACTAAACTTTGGTTCACATACGTGACGTTGAATTTTAATAATAACATCTGCCACTTCGAAATTCTGCCAATGAGCATTGGTTTCTCTGCCAAATACTTTAGAGGGTTATATTGTGTAAGTGGCTCGATTTGGTAGTAGAGTATGTATTGTCTTAGTCGGTGCATGACCCAAACTAATGCACAACATATTCTTTCAATTTTCGAATATCTGTGCTCGCCCTTTCTAAATTTCTTATTCAACTAATAAATAGCTTGCTCTTTCCCTTCCTTATCTTTCTAACCAAGCATGCATCCCATAGATTCAAACAGTATAGTAAAGTAAGGTGTAAGAATAACAACTTCTCAAGTTTAAGGGCTACCAGCGCTGGAGGGTTCAAGAGATATTCCTTAATTGTTGTGAAGGCTTCTTCGTACTCCTCATCCCAACTAACATTAGCATTCTTCTTCAACAGGTTAAATAAAGAGCAACGTTTATCCATTAGCTGTGATACAAATCATGCTATGTCATTTAAATTGCCCAACAAACCTCTCTCTTCTTTAAGTGTGTGTAGACGGGGCATGTCAATTATGGCTTTGACTTTATTGGGATCCACTTCAATGCCCCTTTAGGTAATTATGAAACCCAGCAATTTGCTCGATGTCACCCCAAAAATACACTTCTTTAATTCAACTTTAGTTGAAACTTCCTTAATTTGTTGAATAGCTTCCTCAAACTATCTATGTAATCCCCACCTACCTTCTCCCCCAACCCCCTCCCCCCCCCCTTCTCTAGACTTTGTAATCATCTCATCAACATATATTTCTATTTCCTTATGCATCATATCATCAAAGATCGCTACCATCGCTCTCTGATAAGTTGCCCCAGCATTATTTAGTCCAAAAGGCATCACTTTGTAGCAAAACAAGCCCCATATTTTAATAAAGGTCGTCTTACTCTTGTCTTCTTAAAACAGTCAAATCTAATTATATCTAGAGAATCTATCCATGAATGAGAAAAGGTGGTTCTTGGTTGTATTATCTACCAAGACATCGATATGAAGCAAAGGAAAGTTGTCCTTAGGTGTTGCTTAATTGAGGTCTTGAAAGTCCTTACACACTTTGACCTTCCCATTCTTTTTCATTACTGACACAATGTTGGCTACCCACTCCAGATAATCAGATACCTCAATGAAACTGACTTTAAATAGCTTCTTAACCTCTTCCTTGATTTTTAGAAGAATGTCAGGTGGGAATCTTCTTAACTTCTACTTTTTGGGCTTGATATCTTCTCGTATGGGTAGGCAATGAACTACAATTGATGGATCTAACCTAGGCATAACCTCATAAAACCATGCAAATACGTCTTCATATTCAGTTAACAAAGTGGTCATTTCTGCTTCTTACTCTAGTTTCAAATTCCCTCTAATCTTTAAATTCTTTAGATTATCTTTGGCCCCAACATTAATTGTTTCAATTGGTTCATCAATGGAAATTTTACCCAATTCATGTTTTTGCCATTTCTTTTGCATATCACTATGATCATTGGCATCACCCTAGACAACTAACCCAATAGAGCTGAAAGTGATATTGATGTTTTCATTGTCTACTTGCACGAGGTATCCCTAGTTTTCATTCAAAGCATTAGATCTTGGCTAAGTATATAAAGAACATAATGTAGGTAAAAGAGAATTGAAATACAACGAAGGAAAGAAACTGATATTTTATTCATTGAATGTTGAAAAGGTTCACAAATACATTTGGAATGATGACAATTGAAAAAAAAAACTCAAAAAAATAAAATAAAATACTTAAACTACGATTCACCTTATACCCTAAGGAGGACCTATTGCCCTTCATGGAAATGGAGAACTAGTTTCAAATGGTGCTAGAGCTTATGAGATGAACCTGTTGATTCAACTTTGTAGGGGAATTCTTCTTTGGTAGATTTCGAGGCTTGAGTTTCTGCCTAGATAAATGTCTCGGTTAATGGTGGAAAGGTCATCGAGGAATAATGCAACCTATCACTTCTCTTGCCCCTCACTTGTTTCTTTTGAAATTCTTTTACTGAAGTCAGATTATAGCCAAGGCCATAAGTACCAATCTGGCCTTCCTTAAACTTTACATTCTCATTCTCTTCATCATTGGGATCAGTAATCATGTACACCTCTTCAAAAATCTACAAACCAAAATCCTCTTGCTCTTCACTTCCTATAAATATCGTAATCTTGATCTCCCAAAATTATAATTACTTGGCAATTCAAGATAAACTTCACCTTCTGGTGTAGGCTTAAAGGTATGACTCCTGCTGCATGAATCCAAGGTCTCCCCAAGAGTAAGTTAAAGGGTATTGAGATGTTTAGAACCTAGAATCGGATATTGAAGGTTTGGGGACCGATATCAACAAGTAAGTCTATCTCTCCTATGATTTCTCTTGTGGACCCGTCAAAGGCCCTAACTGTTGTGAAACTGGGCTTGATCGCAAGCGGGCAAACATTTAACGATGATCCGTTGTCAATGAGAACTCTAGTGATGATTATGCTGTTACTCCTTACCATTATAAAAAGCAGTTTAGTGTGTTGAATACCTTCCTCTCCTAATTCTTCAATCGAAAAAGAGATTTGTTCCATAATGAGGATAAAATTGGTGATTAGTCCCATCTTTTCGATTGGCATTTCACTAGGGACCTTAACTTCCCATAAGGTTCGGAATAGTGCTTCCTTGTGTGGTGCGGATGCCATCAATAAACCTATCAATGATAATTGTGCCGGAGTCCTAAAGAGTTACTCCATTATCTTGCGCTCACTTGATTTGATCATTTTGGTTAAGGTCAATAACCTTTCTTTACACTTAACTATTTTGTTACTCATTTCTTCCGACATACGCTTCTTCTTAAGCTCCTTTCTTAGGTCATAAACCTTTCCAAATCAAGTTATTTACCCTACTAGAGAACTTGATCTCTCCTGATTTACCACCTAATAGTCAAATGGGATAGCCTTGTAGTTTTTTAGTGCTACTAGCACATAGAAAGTGTACCTCTTAGCTTTGGGGGCTTACTTGTTCATGTAGAATTCAAAACCTAAGGCTTTTTATGTAAATCAATCATATTGATGGCAAACTTTAAGTTATCAGAAATCATGTTGATAACGAGGCCATGGTTAGGTAAGGGACTATTGTTAACATTCGAAGCTAGGGTTTCCATAAAATCCAGCTACACTATACCTTCATTTATCAAGTCCTGAATCTTATTCTTCAATCTCCAACATGTATCGATTGAGTGCCCTACTTGCCCACAATGATACTCACATTTTAGATTAGGATTGTAAACCTTTGGCCTATATCTTCCACTAGGGAGCTCATATTCAATTAGATTATCCTTTCGCAGCCTCTCAAAGACCCAACTTAGAGGAACCAGTATCTTGGTGAGCTGTCTAAGGGGCCTGTTGATCTAAGGTTAACTTTTGAATTGAAGATGAGCTTAAAGAGGGTTTGCCTTGAAGGAGACTTGAGCATTCGGTCTGACATTCAAATTTACCATGCTAACCATAGATTCCATAGACTCGTTGATTGTTGGTCTAGTAACAAAAGACTAAGCAGATGGTCTTCTTTCTAATGGTTTTTGAAGCTTACCAGAGGAGATGGCGCTTTCAATCCTGTACCCTATTATCACTACCTAAGCAAAACTGGTCAAGGCTTACCTAATCAAATGCGAGAAATAGAGCCTCTTAAAGGTATTAATGAAAGTTGAGGTTAGCTCCTTCTCAGTCATGGGAGTAGATATCTTAATAGTTAGGGATCTTTACCTTTAAGCATACTCTTTGAATGTCTCATTGTTCTTCTACAAGGCAACCAAGTCCATCATTATGGGAGCTACTTCAACATTAAACTATTCATAGAACACCTTAGCAGGCTTTTCCCATGTGTTTATTTAGTTCAAGTCAAGCTAGGCATACCAAGTTAAAGCCGAACTTATCAACTTATCCTAGAATTTCTACACCATAAGTTGATCATATTGAACACATTTTCCCATCTTTCTCATACATAGCCTGGTGTGAAGTTTAGGGCATCCTGTCTCATTGTACTTTTTAAATTACAGTACCTTAAACTTCTGGGGGTAGGCTCCAATGTTATATGTAGAGTAAGCAGTGATTCTAACCTGTTCAAACCCATCATAGCCCCTAAGCGCCTTCATCTTTTTTACTATCTATTAGGTCAGGTTCCTTTCTAATTCCTTCAAACTATCTTAACTAGGTCTTGAATTGGCCAACCTTGTGATAACCAAGGATACGTATGTATCGGGCTCAAAAGTCGAGTTGATCTTTGGATAAACTCCTTCTAACTCAAACGGGTCCTTTGGATAATTATCCTCTACTTCGAAGGGTAAAGTCTTAATATTCTTCCCATAAAAAGCCTTTACGCTGTCTTCATTGGTTGGTGGTGTGGCTCAAAGTAGGGCAATACTGTTAGCAAGGAAACTCATCTATTCTACCATCCTTCCAACAATCTTTTCTAAGGATCGAAACCTTAGCTCAATAGGATGAATGATCTCTAAGTTGTTGTTGTTGTTGTTGTCGTCATTTCCTTGAGTTGCATTTTGATTTAGGAGCAAGTTTTGATCGGACTTCTCTTAAAGGCTTAGCATTTGGGAGCTATTTTGAAACCCGATAAGAACACTTCACCAAAGGTTAGCATAAAAATACTTTTTTTTTTTTTTAGACAAGAAAAGAATATAAGTAAACAAATACAAGCTGTATGGCACAGAGATGTAAAGAAATTTAAATTAACAAGAGACCTTTATTATGGAAAAAAGTAACTAACTTTTATTAATTTTTGCAATCGTAAAGCTTTAGATCACTAATTATATTCTAAGAAAAGTTTGTAAAAGAAAAAGGAAATACAATATCCCATTTTTCTTGCTACAACAAGATTCATCTTATGCTTTCTTTCTCTTTTGACTCTTAAGAGCCCTTGCTCTTGCTTCTAACCTTCTTAAGTTGTGCTTCTAATACCTTTATCTTATGGCGGTATTCATCACAGCGAGCTTTCAATTCATGTTCTCCTTTTGCTGCTTTCTCTAGTGCAGCTTCAACTTAGACCTCTTCTTTCTCCTTTACCTCTTCCATATCCTTCAGTTTTTGTAGTTGGTGATAAAGAAAATGCTTAGGATATCTAAGTTCTACTAAGTATTCCTTTAGTAGTAGGGGTAATCTTCCGTTTACAGCAAAGAAGTTTGATGCTTAAAAGCTTGGATACCTTGTTAGCCATCAGAACGTTATGGTCATGAAAGTCAAGTGAAACGGGCTCTAATAATGGCCTTGGAATCATGTTTTGATTAGGTTCATGTCACACCCTGAAGCGGCAGAGTCGTAACAGCCCCGCCATGTAAACCATTCTAAGATAGAAGTTAGCCTTACAACCGCTATCTTAGACCTGATCTACACAAGGCATCCACGACTAACCCGCTTTGAAGTAAACAGTTTGTAATTTAAATAAATCATTTACCTAAGAAAGTGAGGATATATATATATGTATACACTATAATTCAGTTATTATAATTAAAGCTTGCAATATTTCTTCGCTATATATTTCCTAGTTATTACATTATTCAGAAATGAAAAATTCTAAAGTAAAAGCTTAGACCTTAAAAATATGTGTTTATTCTTCAAATATTTTTTCTCACTCCCTAGGATCCATCAGTTGCTACCTTTAGAGTAGTTGTATGCCGCTTTTTAGCTAGCACCTGTACGACGTCTATAGGGATGTGAGCAACCACAGCTTAGTAAGTTAAGATAGAGGACTTAAAACTATACCATAAACATAACAAGGTTATCAACCAACTTATTAAGTGCAATGCATGTTCAAGCAAATACTATCACACAACGTTATCCGACCCATTGTGAGATTAGAGGAATTGCGCCCCGCTCTAATCCAGGTTGAGCAGTTGCTGTTAATGCAACAGCTCATGACCAAACCTAGGCTTATGCAATGGAGACCTCGCTCCTCCCGCGACTACCTTCGAACCATTGACTTCACTCTCGCCGCGACCTCCTCACTTGTCACTTAGTTCGACTAAGGATAAAGAAGGGACCCTTTGTAATTCTGCGCTATCCCTTTTGAAGGGGTCGGTATTTAGCCAGAGAATCCTAGGTTTCCCCTAATGGGTTACCATACAAGTCCAATTATGATTACAAGTTGTATATTTGATTAGGTCCAATTTAAGGTGATCATTCATTTCATACAATACATGCTAGAACAACAAACAGAATCATAACATCACTTATAATCAAACACATGCACACAACTAACTATTTAACAAGCACAACCAAGTATAATCTCAAGCCTCCAAAATACAACAACGTATTATTCCCATCTTACCTCAACTCTTCGCTCACTCACTCAAGGTCCAACTTGCTTATGCCATTCCCAATCATCTCTATAACACAAATATAGTTTTAGTTTTTTTCATATAACTATTTTAGGTTTGTTTTATCCTATAACACTTATTGTTATGTTTTGTTTAGGGTTTAATATACCTAATTTTCTAGGTCTTAAGTCTTCTACAATTATTCTAGGGTTGGGGTTAGGTTCGAGTTCGGTTTTCGCATCGATTTCTAAATTAGATTCTAGTTCGATTTCTAAGTACTATTTTATACCCGAAATTTAGAAACTTATTTTAACTCATAATGTGAAATTAATCACTTTACTTCTAGATATCCTAAATACCGTAATTACCCTTAGTCAATATTTTATTATATCTAGTACACTTAAATCCTTAATAGTATACCGAATTTACTCCTGATGTAAGAAATTTTTACATTTTTCATCTAATTATTATCCATTTTTATTATTATCATAATATCAATTTTTATTATAATATTTTCTATTTATTATATTTCTAATAATTGTGTATTATGTACTATTACTTATTATGTACATAATATACATCTAATATTTTTATCACTCCAATTACTATCTCCCAACATCAATTATCATTTCAAAATTTCTAAATTCATCCTAAATCAGATTTTACATCTAATTACCCTAATTTATAAAATTAACTTAAAATGTATTACTTTTCCATATTACTAATTACTACATAATTAACCTAATAATTACATCTAACACCCTAAATGCTACAAGTATCATACTTCATCAGATTTCAACATCCTAAAATATATAATTATTTACTAAATCGGTAATTAACCATTTAATTACTTAATCAACCCTAAATTACCCATTTTATGCCTCATTTTAAGGCCTAAAAATTATCTAAAATTTTTGAAAATTAATTTTTGAAAACGAGTTTCATAGCACTATTCTATATCATCTAAGTAGTCTATACAAAAATTTTGGGTTCAAAACTACACTCCTAAGGTCATTTATTTCTAAACCGATACATGCTCGGTTTTGCTTGATTTCTTAAGGATCATATATTACAAGACATATTTTCATCAAAATAATATTTTTCCTAAAAACTAGATACAAAAATATTTCAGAATAACAAAATTCATAATTTTCTAAGAATATTTACTATTTTTACAAAATTACACAAAATCAGGCTGAAAATCGGACTCAACGGTCTGGGTGGCTCCAGCAACCGTGGCCTTATTGGCCGGTCCAGGCGCTGCCACCACCATGTGGTGGTGGTAGCCGTCCACTCCCAATTGCTCGTCTGATGTGAGTTCCCCTTTATGGCCCTAATTGTATAGTTTTTTCTTATTTTTTTCCTAACCCTAATTTTTCTCTCAATTTCGCCTCTCCCTATTTTTCTCACTCTCCAAACTGACCAAATGAGCTTTTGAAAAATTTGGAGTATTTATAGAGCTTTAGGGAAATTATTGTGCATTAATTTAGATAATTGGCTTATCTTCTTCCAATTTTATTTTTGTGTTGTTTTAATTTAATTGGCTAATTTTTTTCTTATTTTCCCCAGCTACCACGACCTATATCTAGATCATTCCTTATTTTTCCTGATTTTTCTTGATTTTTCCTTAATTAATTATAAATTTTATTTAATTATTTAGTATTATTTTAGCATATTTCGCGTATTTTAAGTATTTACGTGTATTTCTACCTACATATAAATTCATATATAGTATAAATAAATATTTCTAAATATTATTTAAGTCATTTTATGATTTTTTGTATACATATAATTTATCTCTAGCAATTTGTTAATTATCGAAATGCATTTTACGCATTTTCGATAAATAACAAGTTATATATTTAAAATTTGGAATTTTTATAGTCTTTTATTTTATTGCTTATTTTCTTAAATTCAAATTTACGAGATCATTTTTACTAATATTTCTGGCTTTACTTATAATTTAGGCTTAATAGAATCTTTCAGCCGATCAAAACCTTGAGTGACTGGTTATGGGGCTTACAATTCATTGACTAGATAGTATCCAGTACAGTTGTTGAAGCCCATTAGGGGTATTGCTTTGAAACCTTCACATTCCCTTATCATTTCGCTGCTCGAAAACCATTTAGGTGTCGAAAGTAATTCCTCAACTTTCATGCCTTAAAAACATTGAACCCAGTGACGGGTGGCTATATTTTTAAGTAGCTAGATTCACTCTTCACAAGACTTAATGAAATCATATTGTTGTGTGAACTCGTCCCAGTTGAAATCAAGTTAGTGACTCCTCATGTGGCTAATGAACCAGACCAAAATTAAAGCCATGTTGGTCTTTAAATCTTTGTATTTCTTTCTTTTGAGGTGATTCAACAAACGATCTTGTTTAGCTAAGAGAGTTAGTATGTAAGACTTCCCTTCAAGAAACTGAGTTACTATTTCTATAACCCTAATGTGGACCCAGTGTTTCTCATCTAGGAAGAAGATGGCATTGAAGGCTACTAAGATATAGGCTTTGACTCGGTGCTAATGCCAGGTTTCTAAGTTTGCACAGAAAATGTCCCATTTTTCTTTATGCTTCAAATTGGTTGAAAACCAATTGATGATCTCATCTATCCGAATAGTCTTCTCTTAAACCAAAATCCAGTTTATCTCAACCTTTTCTAACTCTAAATAGCCTGCTAATGATCTTTAGTGTAGTATCTTCAAGGTCTAGAACATAGATATCATCAATAATAGCTAGATTCCATAGCAATTGGGAGTACTCTTCCATGATTGGACTTAGCTAGTGTGGGCCAAGGTAAGATGCAATAACTTCGGGTTCCTAGAAATGTACTAAAGCTCACATTAGAGTAATATTCATAGCAACCTTCTATAGAGATAGTATAGGCCCAATCTTGCTTTTGATGAATTCCTGTCTATCTGGGCTAAAAAGCTAAAGCCAAGTCTAGAGTGATTTTTGAGACCCATGAGGTAAGTGAACATGGTTCTCCTCAAAAGCTATCTAAGTTAATTTGGCCATGTCTACAAAAAGTAAAATTACAACCAAAGCCTATTATAAACTTTACATATAATCTTTACAAGGAAAATTACAAGAATGATTACAAAGGACGAATACAAGGAAAAAAAAAAAACAGCTCCACAATTGCAGTTCTTCGTTTAGGTTTATCACGTTATGGGTTCTTAGCAATCCTTTGGAAAAGGTTTCATACAAGTAAAGGGGTAGATTCTAAAGGTTTTTAAGTTCTGTGACCTCACGCATTTCTAAAGAAACAGTCCTCTGGTCACATCAAAACATGAGTGGGGTAACCTAATTAACCCTAAAAAGTGATTACACTACAACATCTAAAGCTTTCACAATTACCCCCCTTCTAAAGTCCTAGGATGGCTTGGTTCTAACTATATCCACCACACATATGATTTAGGAAAGAAAAAAAAAACCCTTAAGAAATTCCCAAAGGTTGCTATAGCAAACAAGTTAATATAATTGTTTATATTTTACAAGAAAAAGAAAATGAAAATTTGGACGAACAATTTACAAATTAACTCAAGTATTTTTTGAAAGATAATCCTAATTTTGAAAAATTCAAGTAGCTAGCCCTTTTATTATCCTCAGTGGAATTGCCAAATTGTCGAGCTTGATTGTTCGGTTTTTACATTTTTCTTATTCCAACTAATATTAAACCCTAACCCATTTAATATTAATCATTGATTAAGGACTAAGAAAAATTCTAGATTTTTTTTTTAATTTAAAAATCTCTTGGAACCGTCATCAGACCGTAGTCGAGAAAAGAATTAAGTTATAGTTAATTGAGTGAATTGATTACAACTTAACTACTAGTCTTTAATAAAACTATTTTTTAAAAAAAATAAATAAAACCAGAGATTTTTAAATCTTGGGACTATCTTATTAAATCTTAACAGGTACCACATTTTTCCAAAATTAGGTTTAATTTTCAAAATTACCCTTAAAAAAATAAAGTTTATGTATGAATAAAATTTGTGTACTTACAAAAATAAGGATTTAAATAAAATTTTTAAAAAATAAAAATTTTTCATATTTTAAGTCGCCCCAAAGATACTTATATACTTACTAGTCGGTATCAAACTTTTAGAATTTTATACTAATACAGGTCCTTTTCCAAAAAATATTATGAAAAAGGGGCTCCTTTAAAAAATATTACCAATATGATATATTAAAAGCGTATGTTGGTTAGTTTTTACATTGAAGTTATATTTAGTACATGCGCCTTCAATATAAAGATGAAGTAGGAATTTCAACTAGTATCATGCTAATTGAATTCCTACTTCATCTCACACTGAAGGCACATGTACTCACTTTCAGTGTAAAAACTAACCACAACTTTTTACATTAAAGGTGCGTATACTAAATGTACCTTTAGTGTAAAATTTTCAAAATTAAGATAATTTGTAATTAAAAATAATTATTAGTAAACATAGTAATTTCTCCTAATCCTACACAATTAAGTAATGTACTTCCAACCATAAACTACAAATTGAATAGAAAGTTTGATATAGAAATCGATTACATAAAATCACAATTGGTAAAATACCTCAACAAAAATAGCAAGTAGGGAAGAAATTGACACACAAAATGATTATCCAATGACCATACGAGTCGGTTACAGGAAAAAAATAATTGAAAATTGTAATGTCGAGGTAAATAAACAATGTATTGAATTGGAATCTTTGATGAAAAGTAAATTATATTTCGAATAATTAATATATATACAAAATTTTTCATAAAGTCAATGTTAACGTTAATATAATGGCCAAAAAAAGAGAAAAGAAAAAAAATAGACAAAACATATCTATTATCACCTATACCATGTGAAGGTCCTCATGGCATAAGAAAGAAGTGAACACTCAAATTTATCCTGTAAATATGTAGGTTGAGATGGTGAATCATCAAAATTAAGTTCCCTAAGAGGAACTATGTCGGTTGGAGGGGTTGGATGCAGTTGAGTGACACCTTCACCCATAGATGACTGTATTAGGATGGAACGTCGCTTTTGAAATACTAGTGAAGTTGCAAGATCAAAATATTGTTGAAACTCGAGAGTCATGTGAGATCTAAATTCAATCTTAGAGATGGATTCTGCTCTCAAGATGGATTCAACTCTCGAGATGGAGGCAACTCCTAACTTGGGAATTGTATTGTATTCTCCGTTGATTTGCCTTAGGTTAACAGAATGACACTCATATGGTGAGATATCGTCATCGAGGTCTGCCTAACAATGTTCTGATTAAGCTTTATCTCTTCGAACTCTAATTCTGCCCCTAAGTAGTACACGAAGAGCCAGTACCCGAAGAGCCAGTACATCCTCATCCACAGGTGGTCTCTGCTCCCCACCGTGGTCCATATGGGGTGGCTCATATACACCCTCCTATTATGGATAGAGGATGAGGCTATTATGCTGTTCAACAAAATGAAATGCCCCATCTGCAATACCCAATACTGTAGGATAATCAAGTGCCAATCACATACTCCTAAGCGAGTCTACTTAAAATAAGTAGAAAAACAATTGTTAGTATATATAATAGCAAGTATGTATAAATACAAAAAAACTAATGGACGATTTTAGATGTACTTACCAATCGACCGATGACAGCTCCGTAGTGTATAATGTAACGTTAGGTGATCTGTCTGTACCACGGCCAGTAACTTTCGTCGACCCCTTGAGAATATTGGATGTGTATTAAGAATCCATGTCTCTGTCCCCAAGCCTGAATGTATGCAGAGTGCGTGTTAATCCAGTCAATATCCATCCTACCCCATAGGTCTAGCTAATGGAACTACCCAAAGGTCTAGTTGGTGAAACTACTCAGAGATGTCGACCTCTTATGGGAGGTACTAATATCCACCAAATTGCCAGACGATACGGTCTACAAAGCATCACTCAATGTTAAAAGATAGCCATGTGTCATTGGTGACACACAGCCCAATAGAATTTTGACACATGACATGATAGGTTTTGTAAAAATGAAAAGCACACAAGTGCCTAATAAGAATCAAACCTAAGGCCTCAAATTCATTCAATGCTCAAAACCAAATGCAATACCAAATGAGCTATTACCTTGTACCCCTATTATGTAATGCAACTAGGTAGTATATAAGCCCTCAAACTATTCAAATAGAAAACAAACTAAACTAAACTCATGAGCTCAACATAAGCTCTTTTTTTAAAAAAACTATTTTCCCTAAAGTATTTTATTTTCCTTAACAGAAGTTCTAGCTTCTTAATTTTTATATTTTTTTCTTTCTTTTTTTTTTAAATTCCTTTTTTTTCCTAAGGTTTTTCTAAATTTTTCTATATTTTTATTTTCATTTTTTTGTATTTTTTCCATATTTTTTATTTTTTGGTATTTTTGAATTATGATCCCTTTTCTTTATTTTAAAAGAATTAAAACTACAAGGGCACCATGTATGCCACATTAGCAAGATTAAAGAAAACAATTCATTGGACATAAATACTTTGACTAGTAAAGCTGAAGAAGTAAAAAGATAAAAAATGAGAAAACCACATTAGTGGATAGATTTCGTAGCCCTTTGAAGTAGTGTGGCTTGCTATCTACCAAGAAAATCTGGATTCAAGGTAGACGCGGGACCCGACCGGACCTGCTACGTCCTTGGTTTTTCAAAATGGAGGATTGGAAAAGTCTCGGTATCCCTGGTTCCTGGTCACGGTCATATAACTCATGAATCGGCTTATACAACCTTCGTACTTTTGTTTTTCAACTATTGGTTCCAGTATCCATGAAGCGGGCCAGTTCTAATCAAGAACCGTGTGCCGGTTCATGGGTTGAAAACAGCCCATGCCCACATCTATTCAAAGTACCCCAATAGTTACTATCGTGGAAATTGGCTTCAGCTCTCAAAATGACAAAACCAAATAGCCAAAGTGGAGAAATTAACGCAAGTCGTGAAATCAATGTTAAGAAACATGAAAACTTTTGTATTTTTTCATACTTCCTATTGTTCATCTACCTGGATCACACACTATCTGTTGCCATCTTGTGTGTTCAAGTTTCAAGAGCTACAGATATCTTCTCATATACCAACATATTCTCTGTGATTTGTATATGTGCCCATATATAAATCGCCACAAACCATCTGACTGGAAAAATTGAAACTAAAGTTTTATATGATAACCAAGTGCGTTTAAAAGGTTTGCTAAAATACATTAGTATACAACATTTTCTCTGGTTGCAAGTAGGGGGACTCACCAGATCATTACCGAAACTTTGGTAAACGCTAACTTTTTCTGATGCAAACAAGCGAACTTCACAGAAGTGTAGTAATTAGTTTATTAAAAGAGAGAGAGAGAGAGAGAGAGAGAGAGAGAGAACCCTATGAGCATAAGGAGGCTTTTCAATCAAAAGCCAATACTCAGTATCCTATTTTATCACTTGCGACAATTCTGGCTCAAAATCTTGCACCGTGGAAGAGCACAAGGGGCAAAGAACCGTGCAACTCTATTGATGTGAATAGCTGGTCATTTCCAAGGCAACTATTTCATCAGGAGTGACAGCTCTAGCTCAAAATCTTGCACTGGGGAAAAGCACAAGGGGCGAGAACCATGCAACTCGGTTGATTTATGGGAATAACTTGTCATGTCCAAGTTAACTATTTTATCAGGAGTGACGGCTATGGCTCAAAATCTTGCACCGGGGAAGAGCACAAGGGGCGAGAACCGTGCAACTCTATTGATGTGAATAAACTTGTCATGTCCAGGTCAGTTATATTGATCTCAAAAGGAACTCAGGTATATCTGGAATGAAAAATCCGAGAAGAACAACCTCTACTCTACCTCAAAACGCTTACTAGAGTGTGGATAGATCTTCAATACTCAGTATCAGCCATTGGAGCTTCAGCATTGCATTCGGACTTGGAAATTCTTGAGTTTCGTCAGTTCTTTTCTCTTCCTCCTTGCCTCTGCGGCTGCAACTGCATCAATTCTTCTCTTGCTGCAGCTGATGCCCAGTTGAAAGCAGTCTTCTCTCTTGACAAAAGCTGCATGAGTGGCCAGAGAGGGAACTGGTTCCCCATTGGTTCTAGCAATACCTATATCAAGTCCATTGTCATGTTTGACTGTTGCTGTATGTTCAGAAGACCTGAACTGTACTGTATCCTTAAAAGAAGCATCAAATGGCTGTTCACATCCATATGGATCATTTTCTGCTGGCATTTGATTAAGATCATTGGTCAGCCTGATTTCTGCTACCCTAGGTGATACTGATTTGACAGCATTTGGCAGCACAGCACCACCTTCACCACAAGGTTCGACTCTTTTGGAGGATGCCATAGCACTATTTGGATTTCCTACAGGAACTTCACCTTGTTTATGATTCAGGTGGCATGCAGATCCACAATCGTTTCCATCTGCCTGATCAGGAATAGGAAATAACAATGGATATGGAATCACATATACTGGAGCTCTTGGCGGTGGGGTATTTATCAGGGGATCTTGTTCTTGGAATGGATCAGGCTTAAATAAAGCTGGCATGACAATGTTTGATGGGATAGGCGGAGGAATTGCTGGACCTTCCTGTGATTGGCCAAGAATTGGTGATTGAAACGCTGTTGGCCAGAAAACTGGCCTAAATGATCCATTATACAAAACCATTGGACAATTTGTGAATGAAGTGGAGAACTCTGGGCATGCTGCCTGTGGATGATCTGAAGTTTGGGTTATCTTCGGCTCCATAGCCTTTGCAATCTGAAAGAATATACAAAAATATAAGACACGCGAAAAGATCAACATGAGACATTTCTTACCAGTAAAATATCTTAACCTTTTCTTTTAGTCGCTTATTAGTCATCTCCAGCAACTGATACTCTTTTAACGCAGCTTCCCTTCCCTTCTCAACAGACAAGGAATCGCAATAAGATTCCAGCATGAATCAGGAGGAGCAAACAATATGAAGGAAAGAATAAAAAATTCAAATGGGAAAGTGTTACTTATTATCAAAAGTCACTACTATGGTAACAGCGTGAGCACCTTCTTTAATTCTTCATTCTCCTGTGCTAGTTCTGCAGCTTTCCGAGTCAACTCCTCACACAAGGCCTTAAACAAGACAAAGGATACACATTTAGAATTGAAAACAATAACAGAGGAAACAGTCGCATATGGAATTAAAGTGATGGGCAGATATCAACACAGAAGCCAAAAATTTTGTGAGGAAATTCATCTCACAAACTTTAATTGTTTCAAATGTATGTTCTGCAAAACGTGATTCAAAAATATAGTGCAGAACAAATACATTCTCCACATCATTTTATATATATATATAGCTTTCACATGAATTGCCTAACACCGCTGCTGATGCATCTACATGACTCTGATAGATATGTGCTATGTAGCCATGAAATAAGATATGTTAAAACTCTGATACTTGGTAAATCTCCAGAACATGCAGAGCAAAAAGCACGATTAATAAGGTAAAAAACTTGCTCATCTGTCTGTAATCCTTAATCATTCTTTTTCCCTTTTTCTACAACAGATGGATTATACACAGATATTTCTACCCCATATGTTCATTGTCTGAAGCATGCTTTACTGAACAAACATCAAAGCACATCAACTTACTAAGGATTTATGTCATCCCTACCTTGGTCAGTAGAATAGAAGATGGAATGCTACAGGAAATCATATGTGAAGAAATATTCCAGTCACAAAAGGCATGTAAGAATAAAGGAATTCTCCTTGGTACAGACACCCTGAATTTAGTAGCCAGAGCTCCCACTCAACTGGACCAAGTATACAGGTATCATAACCCGACCGAATACAATATAAGATATTGTCCCCTAATAATGTTTCCCTTTTGAGTGTACTCTGTCAAACCAATGGTACATGAATCAGCAAGTAAGCATGAAACTCAAAGGACTTAGAGCAACTAACCTGCCGACGTCTAATTGTTCGCCGAGCTGACTCCCTATTTGCCAACACTCTTCGAAGTCTCTTTTCTTCCTTTTCCGCCTAAATGAAAAAGGGTTCAGGTGAATAATGACCACAAAATGCACCCAAAAGAAAAAAGGAATAAAAGAAAAAAAAGGGCACCCTAGCTATATTACCTCAGTCAATGTCTGCCTTGTCCGGCTGCCACCAACTGATGAATAACTCAATGGGAAAGTACAAATTAAGTTGTCTGATCCAGGGTTTTTTTCAGGTTTCTCAACCTTGAGAGCAACATTTTCACATGTTTTCCCATGTTTCTGAGTCAAGATATCGTGATCCTGCCACAACCAAAAATAATTTTCAAGTCCAGCAGGTATCATGTAGCTTCATGACTCCTAAAAGTAAGTTTGTGCGACTCATTAACCACTTTGTATAAGGAAAATAAGCATCATTATTGTTATCCACAAAAGCGTGGCTTTAGTAGAAGAAGAAGAAGAAGAAGAAGAATTACAGAAGTGCATTTAACAGCAACCTTAATGAAATCTCTGCTGCTAAAAGGGAACCCGTCTTAAATCCTATCTGCTACCTCAGCAACCGATTTTGAAATCCTCATTATAACTTAGAATTTAGTCTAATAAACGCTTAATCCTAATTACAGCAAAAAAAAAAAGGTTAATCTTCACTTTGAAAATTTTTTATTGGTTTTCAACCAAAAAAGAAAGAATCATAGGAAAAGATCAACCTTGTCGCCATTGACAGCACACGTAACTTCAATGTAAAAGCAAATTTGCATGCTGAGCATTGTTAGCAAACTCAAATTGCACCACCATTATAGAACATCAAGGACTAAAACACTTGCCAATATGGTGCATACTTTGGTCCTTCATCCCCATTAAGGGAAACAATTTCACCCATAAATTATACTACTCTAGAAAAGAGTGGTAGAGACTCAAAATAATTTCACAAACTCCATATCCCTTTCTTCGTTAAAAATTAAAACAAAAAATTATATATACATAGATATTTCAAGTTTCAATGGAAAATTAATCGTCTCCTTTGAACATATCTATTCCGCTTCGCTAAATTGTATAAACTACCATCTATGAAAATTTTGACATTTTTCAATCAGCAATTGTTTTCTACTGGTTCCTAGAAGAAATTACATCTAAATGAGATATAATGTTGAAAAAACTACCTAAACTTCGAACATGTCTTCAATTATACACCGCCAATTTAGAACCGTTAACTATCATACCTATTTAAGCTTCTAGTTGCCAATTTTCACACCCAAAGTTTAAAATTAATGAATATTATACCTAATCAAATATTTACTTGTCATATTTATTACCTTCATCAACTTTAGAAGGGTCAAGGAATACAAGTATCAACGATCAAATGTGAGTAGTAAATTTGACAAGTAAGAGATTGTTTCAATATGAATATTCAACAAGTTTAAATTTTGAGTCTAAAATTGAAAAAACGCACAAAGTGTCAGTAGTAATTTTGACATTATTCCTCTAAATAAACTATGCTTCAATTTTCTTTCCATGCTCAAAGCCTCAACGATTATCAACAAACTTTAACCGGTTTGGGCCTACTAAGAACTTTAGAATTTGCTGGAAAGTAAGAAACTGTTAATGAGAGTGCAATAAGATAATTGTTAAGAAATCAAATCAAGAAACTCGTCTCAATTCCTTGTTTGGAAGTCATAAAAGGTATCTTTTTGTATGCTCTTTACAAGGGTGCGGTACCGTTGGCATCCTTCTTCATGAAAAAGGTTTCCATATTTATAAGCAAACCCCACAAAATTATCCATTCTTTGACACGCTGAGTCACGTGTTTACACGAACTCGCGTAGGCAATACTAATACTCAAACATCGTTTAAGCAAATAGACTATAAAACTAAAGGCTAAGAATTTAACAAACAAAATGTTATTTAATCATCAAACTTACTATATTAAAAATCATGCTTTGCACAAAATTAATGTTATGGTGACTTTATAGTTACATCGACACCCGTCCAGTCCATCATCTGAGACTACATCATTATGATAATTACCAGCGATCCGTAAATAATATTTTAAAGCCTTTAACAAGTGCCCACAAAGTAAATAGCAAATCAGCTCATGATAAATGCTTACTTCTATTGCATCTTGGGGACGCGAGGAAACCGAGTCAAACTGTGTCAACTCGGGGCGACTCGGCGGCGACTCACTCTTGACTCGTTTAGTCACTGTTTTATCTTCATCCCTCATTTTGTCCACAAACTCGGAGCCTCCGTCTTTGACGGCGAACTGAGCCAAATCGGCCAGAGTCTCGGCAGCCTCTATCTCGAATGGATCCGCCGGTTTATCCGCCGAGCACCATGACAGGGACGATGAACACGGCACTTCAGACGACCTCTCGGATTCCATACTGCCCAAAAACTCTCACAATGCTTCGAGGGAAGGGCATGTAAATGTCTGGAGAGGAGGAGAGAGAGAGAAGAAGAGAGAGGTGAGAGAAGACAGAAAGCGGAGTGTAGTGTAATGTATTGTAATGGTTTAGATTTGCCCACAGTTTGTGTACGAGTGCCACGTGTCAGGTGAGTCATGCTACGACATGTAATATGCAAAAGTATCTCGATAACAGCTTTTATCCGGGAATGAGCAGTAAACCTTCCAACAAATAATACATGTCACAATTTTTATAGAAATATATATTTTTTTAACTATTACGTAACATACCTCCACCGTTATAATTTAATAGATAGAACACGGAGCTCTCAATATAATAGATTGAGTTTGAATCTTTTATTCTTATGTAATATAGAATATTGCTAAAAGAAAAAAAAATTATTATATAAAATAGTTATTGAGAAGAAAAATCAATTTTAATGTATTATAATGTAAAAATAGTGCTTATATTATTAGATATGTAAAAACTTGGACTAAAATCATGTACTTTAGAAGAAAAAAAATATAAAATACTTTCATTGAATATTAATATAAAATAATAGTAAATACTATTAGTTATTTTTTAAACAAGTACTAGTTTGTTATCAGGGATTTTAAGGGAAAAAAAAAAAGTAATAGTCTAGAAGATATGCTCATGAATATTTGCAAGTTAGATTTTTTAAATCTTGATAGTGAGAAAGTAGTAACATAGATGTTAAGGATAGAGGGAAAGAAAATGTGTTCATTTTTTAATATATGTTATTTTTTGTATTATGTAAAGAAATCAAAGTATCATCTGGAATTTTAAAACTACATATTAGAGTAATGCAGCAAAGTTTAAAAATCCATACAAAAAACTTATCTCGGTATCCAAGTATTATATTCAAAATGAAATTAAATAACAGAAGTTTGTGGAAAAAAAATACATTTTCTTATATAAAGTATATTCTTCAAATACAAAGCAAGAATTGCTTTACCTCCTCTAATATTGTGTTCACCATAATAACTATAGACACAATCTATACAAGATAATAGAAATTAGTCCCGATCCTCATAATACTAGATAACTTGAATTAGGATCATAATTCTATAAAATAAAATAAATTGTTAACGCAATATTAATCTATGCATTCAAAAATTAAAAATCTTTTTGTCACCTTTGAAAGAATTTTAATCTATTGACTCAATTTGTTTATTTTATAAAATTTCCCAAGTACATGTAATCTAGAAGAAAACAATAGTTATAATCTAAGTAAAAAGTTAAATAAAGAAATTTCTATTCGTTCTATAGATTTAAATTTTTTTCAACTGTGTAATCAATTACTTGCTAGTAGAAACCTATGATTTTATCCGGTAACTGTTAACGTGATAAGAAATTTTCGGGGGAGAAAATGGTGTACATTTGCCTTTGTTAACGAGACAACCAGCAATTGTAAACAAATAAGCCAGCAAGAGTGGGTTTGGTGTTGGTGCTAACTTGTACCCCTAAACTCCTAGACGAGACAATGCACATCCATTCGCCAAGTTACCAGATTCTGCCACGTAGGATTCCATCACATGAGAGAGAGAGAGAGAGAGAGAGAGAGAGAAGGATCATGTGGGGACAAAGGATAGACGTGGGGCCCGGTCGGGAACAGAGAAAGAGTTGGTCACTGTGGGTGACAACATGCGTGGTTCGGGTAAGGAGATGACACGTGGTGGTTATGCATTGCATGCTTTTTTGGTCGTCTTGGAGTTTTGCCGGGTACGGGGGATTTGTCATGTCCAGCTA
The DNA here is from genome assembly GCA_024138015.1 of Lumnitzera littorea. NCBI lineage: Eukaryota > Viridiplantae > Streptophyta > Magnoliopsida > Myrtales > Combretaceae > Lumnitzera > Lumnitzera littorea. The sequence continues at coordinate 16,317,528 of JAMXBB010000007.1, forward strand.
CATTACGTGAAGGATAAAGTACCAGATAATGCACTTCCGGTTTGCCTTCCCAGTCGCCACTTGCCAGATAGCACACACTGTCCCTCGTGGATAGGTAACGGTAACGGTACAGAATAAAAATAAATAAATAAAAATTAGATGGGTAGAAATTGCCCAACTTTGGCAACACTTTTGATTGAGAATTGTTGTATAAGAAATTGAATTCATTGTAAGGAGCAACAAATAGGAAGATGTTGCTGCCTATCTTAATAGTATTTTTCATTAAGAGCGTAATATATAGTATAAGTAAAGTTGCTAAAGAATTATATAATTTCGTTAATTTTATGTGTTATATTTTCAATAAAAGATATTTTTAAGTGTAAATTGTGATTTATCTATTTTTTTTTTCCTTTTGTAAGACCATATATGATACTACTTTTTTATATATGGTATTATTCTAATAGAGCATCTTATTTAAATGAGTAGATCTTTTATCTATCTACTCTTTTTGTTTTATTACCATACAAAAGCTAACCAAAAAATGTTACATCTTATTTAAATAAATAGACTTTTTATCTATCTACTCTTTTTGTTTTAATACCATACAGAAGCTAGCCAAAAAAAGTTAACTCTGAAGAACTACTTACAAGTTGCAAGCATATATTATTGTCATGATATACATGAATTTAGCATTAAATATTAGGGTGTATTTGTTTTCGGGGCCACAGAATTTGTATTGTATTAATTCGTGATATAAATTGAATTTCTACTAAATTCATTTCTTGCTCGTTTCTTTTCGTCTCTTAAATATGGAAATGTATTCTGACAATCCTTTTTTTCTTTTCTTTCTTTTTTTTTTTTTTTCCCTCCCTTCCAGTTCATTGCCAGTTACATACATAGCTTGCAGCAAAGGAAAATTGGAAGTGGGACTGAACAAAGTGGCTATCAAATCTTATCTTAGAAGGAGAAAATGAAGATAGCATCGTTTAGTGTGCAAAAGGAGGTATAGGAGTAATCAACATAAATTTGCAAGTAGGAAGACGTTTGGTATTTTATGATTTATAACAGGCCTAATTATGTGAACATAATATTCTAATTTTTTAATTGAGGTAGGGAATCTTATCATAAGCATCCACCCATACCTTGTTTGATAGAATAAATTTTAAATGAGTGTCATATCAATAGTTACATGATAAGTTATAGATAACAATTTTTCAAAACATATTCTCATAAAATAAGGATATGAATATGATGTTTTCATACTTTATACTCATATTGAAACCTATAATTTACAATATATAAAGTACGGATTTTAGAATACGGTTGCTCATAAAGTAAAAGTCATAAATAATCTCAATAAACAAAAAAATAAATTATAATATCACTTTTTTATTCATAAATATTTTACTAAAAAGAAATAAATCCACAATTGCTCCTCTCGTATATCACTCAAATCTCAATAGTACCCCTCTCTTCCTCCTAGACATTTCATTTTGTTTTTTATTCTTCTTCCTTATCTACTCGAGGCTAACCTTAGCCTAGTAATATTGTAAAAATAAATAAAGATATTTGCAAATATATATACTATTAATTTGCTATTAGAAAAAGTATAAAGTTAAAATTTATTAAATATAAAATTTATAGTTTCATAGGATATCTTATACTCTATAAGTTATAAAGAATACAAGTTTCAAAGTGGCTCTACGGTGTTGTAAGGTAAGCTCTTGTTCCAACATTTGGGCACTAATACTTACAGGCTATAGGGTTAAAGGACAGTAAGGCTTCACAACCCATCATCTTATATGTACTTACTCTTACTCTACTTTTAATCTTAACATATCCTTACTTTTAATTTTAATCCTTATTTTATTTTGCTTTTATTCTCAACATTTTCAAACTCATAATAAAAATAGAATTTCCATTCAATTATATTAAATTTTTTTATCCCCTTGCAAAATATGTTAACTTCAAATAAGTTTTTAATAATTAATTGAATAAAACAATGGTGCTAAATGCATTTAATCATATGAGATAATAAATAATAATTTTATATATAGCTAATTATACAATATACAAAAGTACATAAACAATTACAAATGAGAAAAGGGGGATGGAAAAAATCGTATAAACCTTAGCTACCTTAATTTATCACCTTACCAATTTGAAGCTAATGCATACCCAATGAAGATGGAAATTTTAACTTTTTTTACGAAAATACTATTTTTACAAGGGCTTGAAAACGTTGAGAGTTTAAATAAAAGAAAAGAAGATTGAAACTTAAATTAAAAAATAGGTAAACAATGTTTTTTTTTTTTAGGGGGTAATGGGGGTGGGGGAGGGCAGTTATGGGTGAGGAGGGATTCAAATCTTGTTCTATTGTAATGGGAGATTAGTGGCAATCCTACTAAGTTATAATGACCTGAGCCGTAATTGTTATATATATACTCTCCACTTTAAGTATTTAAGAAAAACATATTTACCCTATGGTTTAAGATATTCTATTGATTTCTCAATGAAAAGAAAAGAAATGAAATATACTATATGGATTTTCACCACATATATGAAAGATGGAAAAGATTTAAAGTTTGATAGTAATTAGATAAATAAATACTAGCAATTGTATACCCACATTGCTTTTAAATATATATCTCATTAATGTGTTAACCATTAACACATTAGATTTTTGGAAAGGTTTATGGTTCTTATAGTTTTTATTTTTAAAGTCTATTATGTTTGATTTATTTTATTTTCAACACATGTATCACATGTATTTATCCATCTAATGTATGTAATTAACGTGTCATTTTAATCACCCTATTTATTTTGGCTAATTTTGCATCAATTCAAAATGCTTACATTAAAAAAAAAATCTGGGTATAGTAAATGTCAAGTAATAAGGTACTCACATATAAAAAAAAATCATTAGAAAATACACACCACATGTTATGCGTACGTAACATGTAAATATTAATAAGATATTAACAAATATAGAAATTGCATTGGTAGTCTTCAAATCAATTACCATCCGTAATTTATACTCGTTATATATAACAATATCTTAATAGTGTTTACATACCACTATGTATTATACATGGCGTGTAATACTTGTTAAATTGCAAGATTCGTATTGGCGTGACTAGGTTCGGTAGTCAATTTAAAGCGTTCAAAAAAATATCCCGATTAAGCTATAAACTTACGAGGGAGTTTGTGAGATTAGTTAAGAGTTATTGTAAGCCCAAAACTTAAAAATATAATAGAATATTAAAAATATAGCCAAAATCGTATAAATTTATTATATTATTATTATCAGTAATATGCGAATTAAGTCTTAAAAAATAGCGAATACTTAAAGATAAATTATAAGAGTAATATAATTAATATTATACATAAAATAATATATATAATATGTATATATATTGGGTGTAATTATTATATAAATATATACCCATAATTAGCATAAATACCCGAAAATGTATAAATATTACTAAACAAATTAAGAAAAAGATAAGAAAATTTCTTAAAACTCTACAAGACATGTGATATGATGTAGTAAGACATGGCAAAGCTGAAAGAATTTAGGGGAATTAAGAAAACGTATTATGGACACCTAATCAGCCCAGAAAGGGAGAAAAACTAACACATGTCTACATTATAAATTCCCTATTGACAAGAGGGACTCTTATAAATTCCTCACTTTTGAAAATAAGTTTAGACAATCCAAGAATATGAAAAAATATTGGGGAGCTCAAGAACTATTAAAAAGAAATTTTACAAAAATTAAAAAGAAATGGAGTAATTTTGGGTGAAATTCGAGTTACAAGGAAAACCACCACCAGAGAGTAAGCCAAACCACTTTGAGATAGAGAAGATGGTGTTAACTTAGGAAGACAAACCTTCACCCTCATATGGCTACTAGAGCTTAGACTTCCAGTAAGTCATTAATCTCTCTGATTTTATCAAAAATTTTGAGAAAAATAACAAATAAACTTAAAAAAATTTGAAATTTGGTTTCCTTATGTATTTTTACATGAGGATTTCAAATCTTTAATTAGATTTTTAAATTTTTGAGTGTAGATATTAGGTTCTTAAGAAAAATGTCCCTCGTAACAATTTTTAACCGGGTTTTTGAAAGACCGATCCATGTAGTTTCGACTTGAAATTTTACTGACGTTCTCCTAAGATGTTATATTTTAATGTTGAGTGATTAGATTTCCAAAATTAAGTTGTTGAATTTTTGAGAAAATTTCGTTTTTATGTAAATAGTGCATTAGACAAGGTATTTTGTTAAAAAAGATTGATAAAATTTTCTAAAACTATGATATACTCTAAATTTTGCTACAAATGATAGCTAAAAGTAGTTTAATATGGATTTAGGAAGGATAACTTATAAGTAAAAGTGGGTATTTGGTGATTAAAGGTTAGATTTCTTAAGTATTTAGTATACTTGTAAACTAATGGATGGTATGATGGAGAAAAGAAGTGAATGATTGAAGTTTTAAGTTGATACTTACTAGTTATGCAGGGTGTACACTTCTGGAAATATAAGGCAAGTAGAGTATATGTGAAGTAGTTAGATCTATTAGTAGTAGTAGGGTCAGAAACTATATCAGAAAGTAAGTGAAAATGAATCCAATATGAATATATTGAATACACTAGAAAACTGGAATCCGTACTTAAGAGTGGCTTATATTAGGACTCTATCCTATTTCTTGAGATAAGTTGTAAGTTAAGAACTTTCTAAATAAGAATTTAACTTTTGACTAAAGGTTTGAAACTTCGTCAAAAACTAGGTCAAAATGTTGTTTAGTATTGAATATCCTTGACCACACGCGAAGTTCGACAGTAGATCAGTTACTAATTTATATATGAATTCCACATCTTTATTAAAGTCAGAATATGAGTCAAAAGTCACTTGGACAATAATTCACATCATAAGACTAGGTTAAAAATTAAGTCAGACCTTTAGTCAGAAAATAGTTCGATGAAAGATGCAAAATATAAGAGCAACTAGAAGTTTGAAGACAATTGGTACTGAATATTAAATCATTGGGAGTTAGAGAATAGATCAGAAAGTCACTTCATTATACTTTCTAAGAATCTATTGAAGTCAGAATTTGGATCAGAAACTACTAAACAGTAATTTGCATCAAGTCAGAACCTTGGCCATAAGGTATCCTATTTAATTAATATTTAACAAACATTTTAGAAAAACTTACATAACATAATTGGAAATATACTTAAATATCCACAATAAACACATATGTTATATATTGGACATAAATTAAAGATGTCATATTAAATTTTAAGGATAATAAAGAAAAACAAGATGGGAACGACATACAAAGAGAATGAGCATCAGTATTCAAGTAAGTGAGATCAATGTTTCATTACACTTTAAAGTATTGTTTAAGAATACTTAGAGACCTTAGTATATATTTTGTTTGCGGTTATAAGTTAGTTACTTGTGCGCATGCAACGTATATACTTGAATACTGTGGTGCTATTTGATTGCTAGATCGATGTGTTGATTACTTCATGATATTACATGTTTTGGACTATTTGAATTTACTTGATTACCCAAAAAGTAATCTAACACAAACTCGATTTAATTACTAACTAGACTTGCATCGCAACCTACTAGGGGTAACAACTAGAAAGTGTGAGCCAAACACAGATGCCTTCGTTGAGGATAGCAGAAATGGTCCTCTCCTTACCTTAAGTCAAACTAATTGACAGGAGATGGGATTGCGGCCAGATTAGGGTCAGTAGTTCAAAGATAGTTTCAAGATGAGCATGTTTTCCATTGTACAAGCTTTAGTTTGGTGACCAAATTTGCGAATGCACGGCGTTAAACTCCTCGAAACTTAAATTAGAGTGGGTATAATTTCTCTAATCTTACAATGACTAATCAATGTCATGCAATAGCATTTGCTTGATCATGCATTGCATCTAACTAAACTTGCTTGATAACCCTAATTACTTTGTGTCAAATATGTACTATTGTCTCCATCTCACTTACTGAGCAAGTTGTCGCTTATTCTCCTAGAGTTGTTTTACAAGTTTCCCTAGTAGACTCACTAGAAAGCTAGAGATCGGGATCAGGATTAGGGAGTGAGATTCAAGATTTACTTAACTGAATTTTTATTTGGTTTATTGACTGTATTAACTTGTAAGAAAACTAATAGGGTCTCCTCAAGTGACTCCTAGTTTTCAATCAATGAAATTTACTATATGTTTTGTAAGCCTGTAGATTTTAGTTGTAAAAATTATTTTTCAGAATTTATTTTTAAAAGTTATACCACAGGTTAACTCATACCAGATATTGAAAAGAGCGCTTCCAAGCAGTTGAATTGTGAACACCTTGTGTAGGCTACATTTACATTAGCAGTTAAGGCAGCTAACTTCTAGTATAGATTGATTTACACGGCGAGGCTGTTATAACTCTTTAGTTTGGGGTGTGACATGAATCCTTTCTATAGATTGCGATCAAGAGCATTTTGTTAAAAGGTTTAAATTATAGATGAGCAAGTGTAAAATGGTTAAGGTATGAAGCTTTACTTGTACCATACTCTGTAGATACCAATTCATAAATTTTTGTATTTGGAACCTACCTATGACATCATAGAACTATCTTATATCATGTATCCTGTATGTCGATGTCCAGACCTAATTCTAACTCTTCTTCTATTTTCACTTGAGTAGTTATATGTACTGCTTCTCGAGCTTATTTATATACTTTCACTCAACTGACTAAGTGATTACAAACGATTCTTCTAGATAATTTTAGCCATTCATCCAAGTATTAAGAGACAATCCTCTAACAGACAATTCATGCCATTTAAATCTAACTAGCTCCATGTAAGGGCCATGTAACTTATATACTTTATAGTGTAAGTTGTAAGATAGATATAAGGCACCTTAACTTCATATCTGTATCCTAAGAGAGCAAGTAAGTTGCTATTCAAAACTTATCCTGTGATCTTCATTACTGACTCTAAACCTACTTAGTAAAGTAGGGTTTGAGTGAGTACCTTATATGAAAGAGTTAATCACTTGCCCTTAATCTAAATAGATATTAGGTTTTCAGTAAAATGGACTTGATATGCCTCTTATTAATATGCATCAAGGTTATTGTGCACTTCTTTTTCACTAGCTTTTCACTGTAAAATTTCAAAAGCATTACACTAAAGGTAATTGAGGTGTAGGATAAATTCAAATAGGGGATGAAACTTTTAATTAGCAAAATAATAAAGGATCAATATTTTATAAAGTGATTTAAATAAAAAATTCCATCAACTTCTCATATGACATCATTAAACTCATTTGACATGGCCCTTGTCTATCGTATGGTGTTGTTATCGTGTTGATTTGACACTTACATGGTTGTTTTATTACAAATAGAAAAGGAAAAAAGAAAAAAATAAAATTATAACATATTAAAAAATATTTGAAGAATAATGAAAAGTTAAGAAAGGTACAAAGAAATTTAGAAAAAGGAAAAGAAAAGTACATAAATAAAAATTCTATAATGACATATATATATATATATATATATATAAGTTGCAATTTAAAAAGTTTGAAAAAATTGAAAAAAGAAAAAAGAAAAAGTGCAGATTTTTTTTTTTTAAAAGGACACCCTTAGCCTTAGGTGACTTAAGTAACCACAAAATAACTATTGAGTAGTGAGTCACTTAAAAAAATGGGTTATTCTACCCATCAAGAAGCAGTAAGTGGTCAATAACCAAGTATAGGGGCCCATGTAATCATTCCTCTCCAAGTGGCAAGTGGCTGCCAATAGCAATTTTTCTAAACAAATTAATATATTACATATATATGTATGTATGTATGTATAAATCCAATCAAGTCGCAATCAAATCTTTAGACCACGACTCTATTAGGTTTTCATCACTCTTTACTTTTCTTTTTATTTAAAATAAAAGGTTATAGGTAATCACCCACCATTAAAAGGATTGTACAATCTGTCCCAAGTGGTCGGTGGCTACCAATGGTCATTTGGTAGCTTCAATGACCTACTTTTTAAAGGGGTTATGGTCTTTACTTGCTTTTCTTATGGTCGATTTAGCCACTTTTTATTCTTAAGGTGGCCAATCCTTTTTTTATAATTTTTTTTTGTAATTTTTTCTTTTCCTTTTTTTCTTTTTAAAATTTTTTTAATTAAGTACATTAATTTTAATATATATATTTATTTTTTACTTATTGTAATTTTTTTAATCTTTCAATTTTTTTGGTATATTTCATATTTTTAATTAGTTTTCAATTTTTCTGTTGTTGTAATTTATATGTTTTTTTTTTAACCCTTTTTCATTAGCAACTAAATAGTTATACAAGCACCAAATAAGTGCTACATAGCAAATAAAAGCCACATCGGATGAGTTGAATGGCGTTACAACGGCAAGTTGATGATATCTTTTATTTGAATCACTTTTTGACATGTAGATTATATATTTTAACTAATTAAAAGTTCGATCTCTTGTTTGAACTTATTCATAAACATCAATTCCTCATGTATAATTTTCACATATTATTTTGTTTCGATACCTTTAAAAGTTCATATTATTTAATATCATAAAAATAATTACACTAGATGTTATACTAAATTTTTAGATAAACTGCATGATTACACCTTACATCCACTATCTCCTCTTTTTCAAGTGACACATTTATACCACATTAGACAAGTAGTTAAGCAACCACTCATTCTCAAATCCCATAATATTAGCCTTCACATCTTGTACATGAGAAACACACAACAAGGAATTATATTTTATATACAAACTAAGTTAATTTTATCACCAAATACAAATCTCAACTTTTCGTTGATTCTAAGGTATTATAGCATGATGATAATGCACACATTTTCACTAAATTCCAAATCAAACAAATATATCTAAGAAATATATTTACATCTAAGATGTGATGAAAATTTCTTTTAGAAGAAAGAAAATTTTAGGAAAAATACTCTTAGATTTATTGCTTTTTCAATTAATTTGATGTTATTAGCAATGTTTGCTAGTTTTTAAATATTTTCCATATATTTAACAATCCTGAATAGAATTCTTAAAATGGAGTAGGCGAAAACTTATTATGTCTATGGGGTTATAAAGGCATCTCTCTAAAAAGCATCTTCATTTTTTTTTTCACAAAAAAGGAGATGCTTTTCTAAAAAGTGCCTTCTTTTTTGTATTGAAAAGCAGAATGCATTTTCCCAAAAAGCATTTTCAATAATTAAAAAACTATAAGGAATGTGCTTTTTGTGAAAGCACCTTCAATTTAATATAAAAGGAAAGGTATACATCCAAAAAGCACCTTCCCCATAACTGATGCATAAAAAAAAGAAAAAATCATGAATAGATAACTTTACACACTCTCCTCTAGCATCAAGTATTTGAAAAGGGGCTTTATCTAATGAGTCTTCTTTTGTCAAATCTTGCTAAAAATAAAATGTATATGCTATTTATCCCATTCTACCCTTAGAATTACTTGCATTTTTCATTAAATTCATGTTTTTTGAGAAACCTTTCCATAATATTTTATTATATCAATTTAATTATAGATTTTGTGTTTTTATATTGATGCTATATTGATATATTGTTCATGATGGAGCTTTGTTTAGTAGAGTGGTAAGTACATTACCAAGACTTACTATTTAGTTAAATTACCTTGCAAAAACTTGTGTTAATCTCCTTCTTCTTATAGGCTGAAGAGTGTTAGCAGATTAGTATATCCATGGATTAAGCCAACTATGATATAACTTGAGCTTATGTTGATCGAGGTATGCAGCTCTTACAAGACTACACTCTAGTTACTTTGTACCCTTCACATTTGACTAGGGAGCATACAGGAGGAAGATGACTCGGAGAGGTAGATTACAACCCTTCAAATCCACTTAGGTGTGGTAGACACAACAGGATGAGTAAACTTGAATAGTTGCAATAATGAGGCCAGACAACACTACAAGGATCCCATGCTTCGATATCTTTTGACTATCCGGATATAGGCAGCAATCAAACCTTCTTTTGAGCTCATTTTAGACTTCACCCATGGAGATGTAGCAACATCATCCTCCCTTTGCACCACCAGCTCTACATAACAATGAGAGAGAGAGAGATAGAAAAGTCTATGAGTTCTTGAGTAATGATCCTTTACAAACACCAACAGTCATTTCTCTATAGTTCTTTTAGCTACCTTAGAAGTAAATACAGATACAAGATAGAGAAGGTCCATGAGTTCTTGAGTAATGATCCTTTACAAACACCAACAGTCATTTCTCTATAGTTCTCTGAGCTGCCTTAGAAGTAAATACAGATACAAGAGTCATAAGCTCCAATGACTACCTAGGAAAGGAGGTCCAATGAGGTTTGGCATCAAAACTATCTCGTGTCTTTACTAAGGGTAAGAGAAGAAGGGATTAGATGTATTAGATGTATTCATTTATGTTCGACCATTTGTATTAATGCAAATTTTAATATAAGTTACTTTGCTGATATTTGTTAGTTTATATTGATTGTTTTATACTTAAAATCTTTAATTAAAATTGGTGATATAAGGTAAAGTTTGGAATTGGGGATATAAGCCGAAAACCTTTTATTTCAATTAGTGATATAAGGAGAACATTAGAGTTAGCAATATGAGTTGGAGATGAGGTATTAATTCTTTCACTAGATTCATGTTGATTTAAGTGTATCATTGTAATGTATTTTTCATAGTTTCATATACTTATTGAACTTGATTTTACAAGTTTTTACAAAGAAAGGCACCTTCTTTTTTGTAATGAAGTATAATGATGGCAATTTTTTGAAAAGTACCTTCTTAGTATCTTTGTATAAAGAGAAAATTGATTCTCACAAAAGTGTCTTCACAACTTCATAAGCGGAATAAGTTTTATGTTTGCCCCTTTTTAAGAATTTTTTTCAAGAAACCTACCTTATTAACTTGACACTACTGTAAGACTACAATCTCTTCTTTACATTATATTTGGATGGGTTGAAACTATTGAAAACGAAAGGAAATAATACATTTGGCAACTTAAATAAAGGATAGAAACGGGTAAATAAGAAAGAAAATGCATAAAAATATTTCCACTTTTAAGTTCACTTTCTTTCTATTTTATTTTGGAGAGAAATGAGTATGAGTGGGTAAAAGTGATGACTACTTACAAAAATATCCTTTTATAACACAATTCATAAAAATAAAAATAAAAATAGGGGTAGTTTTGTTATACTAACCTCATTTCCATTAATTTTTTTTTATTTCCTTCATATTTTTCAAATATAAAATTAAAATCACATTTTGTTCCATTTGTACTCATTTTTTTCACTTTCACTCGTTTCTTTTAATTTCGCTTTTATAAAATTTAGCCAATTGTCTTGTCGGTCATCACTCTCTCGGGGGGGGTGGGTGGGTGGGTGGTGGGAACCACGGACCACGGATCGAATTGTGAATAAAATTGAATCAAACCAAAAAATCGGTTTTTTTACGAATCGTTTGGTTTATGATTTGGTTTAGTTCGTTTATGTATAAACGATTCGTGGTTTGATTCAGGAAAGTAAACCGAGCTATACTATTTAGAATCGAATAGAATCAAACCGTTTAGTTAAATAAAAAAATTATACAATTATTTTATATTTTTTTTTATTAATCTTCATAAATTTCATCAAATTTTTCATATTTCGTTATTCTTTATCATAATTTTATATTAATTATTAAGATTAAGTAGAGTAAATTTCATTTAAAATTTTATATTTATTAAAGATAAAAATATTTAGTGAAAGTTTAACATAAATGGTTCGAACTTATATTGAATCGAATTAAATCGATTTTAGTTTAATTTAAAAAATTTACGAATCGAATTTTATAATTAGATACAACTTAAAAAAAAAAAAACCAAACCGTTTCATTCCATAAAAATATCAAACCGAATTATGCACACCTCTAAACCATAGTTATTCCGACTCCACCAAGGCGGTAGGCTTCAAATTTCAATCTTGGATTGACTTAAGAATCTTAACATTATATGTTCTGGTAATGTTGTTCTTCTCTTTCTAGTTTTCTTTTCTTAATTAAATGAAGACGGAAGAGAAGTTGACTGACAATGGAACGGCTGGCAAGCGGAAAGTACATAACAACGGCAACAAGGATGGAAAATAGCGGACTTGTCGAGCTTGATACGAGGAAACTACATGAGAAGTGCGAGAGCAGTGGTGTTGTAAGTTTTGCCAGTGGAGAATCATTTTAAAGCAATGGGTGCTATTTCGAAGCTATGTGGAGAAGCCGAACCTGCCATGGTACAAAGACGATTGCGATATTGCACGATCATCGTCCAAAAACACTTTCTTAAGGTGAAATTATGGATACTGTAAAAATAGGCTGCTACAAGTTGATGCCTATGAATTTTTATAAATAGAACAGACGAATTAGCAAAAGCACCTATTGGATGCATGATTTGAATATAAATTCTCTCCTATGTGTTAAAGCTGTTGCATGTATTCAGACTGTTTAGGGATTTCAATTACGATCCATGGGAGATTAAGTCTTAGTGGTGGAAAAATGAGTTCATGCCGAAAGGATACCGCTAAAAAGGTAACCTTCCAGCAACTCTCATCTGCATCTGTTCTATAGGTATTGATACACCGGATTAGGGGTGGTTTTGTGAATTACATATTAGAAAGATTGATTTTTTAGAACATGCTGTTATCTGGCGCAGTAAAATGAACCATCCGTGCAAATTTCATTGGCAGAATCAAGGTACAATTAGTAAATATGAGTTTTTTAGCATGAGTTTTGTGCCGCTTTTGTTAAACTTTAGTGTTCAAATATTGCAGTAAAAACCTTGTGATGTATGTTGGTGGTCCAGTTTGGACGCTGTATCGGTGTCCAGGAGTTCAGAAAACACCAAACTCAATTTAAAAGCGAGTTACTTTTTTTTCCATTCTAAAAATATAGGTGAAATGGCTTCTGGGTTTCTACTATCTTATACACTATGCGATTGAACAATCAAGTTTGTGTCATGATGGTATATATTATAAAATTTTCATCATACGTATCTTCATCTTTCTGTACTTATTGAAGACGTGATGTAACCACGTGTTGAATTATTTAGCCATTTGTCTGTCCTTTGTCTTTTGTTGTTCAAGCATGTTATATGAATGTTGCAAAAGCTAAGTTTCATCTTGTTGTCTCTATCATTCTTTCTTTGGCCAAAGGCTCAACTTTCTGTATGGATGATTTCTAAATAATTAATTTTCAGTCTTTAGGCTTGCTAGAATTCTTGTAGAAGGGTCAGGCCTAGTGGCTAAGGCTTAGCAATAACAAAGCGAGGTGCTTTACATGGTCATGTAGGGTGGTTAATGTAACTAAAGATAGCTGGTCACCATGAAAAGAGAGGGGAGATGGGGATTGCAAACCACAGTTGGCTTACTGATAATTAGTTTACCTTTATTTAACTAGCAGGTAAGTCCCCTCTTTTTTCCTTCTTTCCATTGCACGGACGTGGAGTGAGAAATATATTCTTTTCCTTTCCTCAGAATTTTAATTTTTATCTGTAGTTTAGAGAATTTCTTTGTGGAACTACTATCATGCAGAGACTCCACTTTTAGTTCATTGCTGTTGCAGGCCATTCTCCTGGCCTTTTCTATCATAAATTAGGACCCCCACTTACTGGAAGAGGTGCTATTCATATATGGTATATTTTTAATATTAATGGAAATGAGGCAGAGAGGCCATTCATGGGAAAGTCAACCCAGTGGCATGCAAAAGATGGTGCTAGGACTGGGAGTCAGCCTGGGAGCCTAAAGGAAGACCCAGAAAGAAGCCCTCACAAAGTATTTCGAAAGAGCCCCATGCTCTTTGCTCTTTACTTGGAAAATGTAAAGCTGAACCAGTGACTTTTAAATGGAGCTTCAGAGGTCCAGCAGCCAAAGAAACTTGCAGGAAGATTAGGAAAAGAAGGTATTGAAAAGGGACTCATAACGATTTGAATGAAAGCAGCCTATTTGTTCTGGCAATCGCTATTCAATTCCAGATGATTCAGTTGAATCGGTCACTCCAAATGGGATAGCTGAAATTGAGCAAGGGCATCTGGTGCAAAATGTTTCTCGTGAAAAATGTGAGAGTTGTACCCTGGCAGAGTGTCCAACTGATCCAGTGCTAAGAAGTAATAAAAGAAGAAGATTGAAGATTACAGCTGTGCACAGTTTTCAGAACGATAAATTGATGGCATCCCTGACAGAGAATGAAGATAACGGGTCTTCCTTGACTGACCATCAGAGAATATCTTACTTAGGAAAGGACACTGCAGTAAATTATAATTTAGAAAAAAGTAATTCTGATACTGGCTCAAATAATTATGTTTTAAGGATGTTTACTTGCCTAGATTGGTGCTATCCCAGCTCACATGGCGAAAGTTGCATGGGATGTAAAATGGAAGCCATCTAATATGCATGAACCTAAATGTATACATCGGCTTGGAAACCTCATGGTATTACTGGGAAACGGCTCTTTGGAAGTGTAATGCCTTTGCTTGCTCCTGCAATTATGCTATAATGCTTATAGAAGCCATTTACTATGTTCATACTATTATATCCTATAGCCTAGTAGGAATGTGAAATATTGCTATTGTTGTAAACGATGGAAAAAAGATTGAAGATTCATTGAAGTGAGTTTGGTATAACATCTTTTGGAAACAATGGCTTAAAGATCGTGTTAGTTTTTCTCTTAGATGTGAATATAGCTGTAAAATGGTTTCTATCTTCTCATTTATATGATACTTTTGGATGCCTCTTCCATTTTACACAATTTCTTTGCTTAGGTGATTACTCTAGAAAATGGAAAGCCTTTAAGGACATTGATGGGACTGGTTTTCTTTGGAGATGTTGCTTGGAAAGAAAAGTCTTATGATAAATAGAAATAAAGATTTTAGGATCCTTTATTTTTTTTCCTTTACCACCTGTATTTCAGTATTGACATACCAAATTGATGTTATTACTGCTTAAAGAGTTCATGAGGTCAGAATAGATTAATATGTGGGTTCAAAGCATTTAGCTAGAATAATCACCTGAAGGAGATCTTAATAATATGAGAACTGATCATAATAATATAAAAGCTTTTATGTGTTAGATTCTTGAATGACATTAAGCTGAACAATGGGAGAGTTTGGTAAACGCATGTGTATTTCCATCAGGTCAAAAGCAGGTTTGTGCTCTTTCATCTCAGGCTCAATCAGTTAGGTTGGAGTGATTTCCTGTAGTCTGTTGGATATGACATCTAGCTTGTCTCTGATCAAATTTTGTAAATAGTTGACAGTATTAGTTTGCATTAATGCTGGGGTATAATCAGTAGATATTATTAATGAAATAGGTATCTCTAAAACCTTATTTGTTTGGGGGAAAATTTCATGGTTGCAGAAAGATTTTCGGCCAAAAAAGGATTTCTTGGAAAAATGGAATATTTTCATACGTATGATTGTTTTGATAAAATGTGTTGAAAGGACTTGTATAGTTTTTGATTTACACATTTTATGCAACTCTTACCCATGCAACTTATTTTTGGCATATTCCAATAAAAAATTATGTCAAGCCTTTTATGTAAAATTGAAATATAGGATGTAAGTTCTTTTTACATTCACCATTACAATCTCTTCTACTTAATTTTATGATTCATTTAGTAAGTCTTTTTCATTTTTTTTTTTTTGGCCATCTAAAGTCTTTTGACACTTGAAGTGTATTTTACTGCTCAATAAGGATGAAAATCATAGTAACCATTTTCTTAGAGCTTGAAAACTTGTGAAGACTAATTCGAAAAATGATCTTTTGTTTTAAGAAAGCATACGTCGTTTTCATGGCTAGGATTTTCCCTTTGATGAGAATATAGGAAAACAAGGGTCTTCTTTCAATGTAACAAACAAAGGAAAATAAGAAAAATGTTTTTTGGGAAATATTTATACCAAAACAAATTCTACACGTAACTTTAATTTTTAAGAGGTTCATTGTTGGCATAGTCAATGTGACTTCTAATAATTTGAACCATGATACTCAATTGAATTTACTTCTTTTTATCAATGGGTCATTTTGCAAATTCCTTTTTTTTTTTTTTTTGGATAATTAAATTTCATTTTGCAAATTCGACAGTTAAGTTTTAGGTAATTGTTAAAGATTCTGAGTTATCTATGCACCAAGTTCTCTGCCATAATTGTCCTACTTGTCTAGTGCTGGTGGGAGGTTCCACGGCTGCACACAATGAAATTTTATCCATTCATCTACTCATTGAGAGGGTGCCGATCCACTATTTGTGAACTGGATCCTGTTCCTGTATTTAGATGCTAAATGATAAAATCTCTTGGCATACAAGCAGCTATGAATGTCCTTGAGCATTTACAAAATAATTTCTGTTTCAAGCCATTGAATTTGTAAAAACTTGGAGAGTACGAAAGCTGGTCTCATTGTGTGAATTGGATACTTTTTATCTTTGCTTAGGTTCACTTGCAGTTTGGCAATTTTAACCAAATCTTCTGACGTTATCTGGTGTATTTCTAACTTCACTTTCAAAATGGATTTTCTGGTTGACTTCATCTATT
This sequence comes from Lumnitzera littorea, assembly GCA_024138015.1. Taxonomy (NCBI): domain Eukaryota; kingdom Viridiplantae; phylum Streptophyta; class Magnoliopsida; order Myrtales; family Combretaceae; genus Lumnitzera; species Lumnitzera littorea. The sequence continues at coordinate 16,334,098 of JAMXBB010000007.1, forward strand.
CATGGTCTGTTCTGTAGAGCCAAGAGAAGGTCATAAGTTAGAGTTTGTCTTCTTCAGATCTGAATGTGCGATCTTCCTTAAGTTGCGATTGCCTTGTCGGTTATTTTATTAATTCTCAGTCTATTTCTTTCCAACAGAACAACACCAACGCTTGCTGTGCCAACTTTCTGTTTGTTGAAAGAACTAAATGTAAATAGAAGCAGAATCAAATTATGGTCTGCTAGACTTAAATTATTTTAGTTCATGTTCCAAATGGAGTATTGAGACCAAAGTGAAAACAAATGAAAATCTTTTCTCTCTAATGAAAGCATGTAGTATCTCTGTACAGTATGTCTTGTTAGCCATGTTAGTGAGCTATTTTTGTTAATTATTCTTTCTTCTGCTCCTCTCTGTCCCTTCGTGTAAGTGTGAATGTTTTAGTTTCTCTCTCTTGGCTTGCCCCCTCGGTTCATTGGGCTTTTGTGGTGAACGGAGTAAGAAAGAGCCCATTAATTTTGTCCACCTCAACTCCTTTAATGACATGGCACTTAATTATTAAAAACTTTTGATGGGGAGTCAAGTAGGTGTTAGTGTTGAATTTTGGAATTTGAGGCGATTTGTAAATTACAAAGTTTCCAGAGGGTGTCTACGGTTATATATCTTCTTAATTTTTTCTTAATCTATGAATCGATGGCTAAGATTACTTAGAAATTTAAAAAACTTAATAATATTATGATTTAAAATATTAATTGTACGTGATAATATTTTAAGGAGGTAAATTGAGAGAATATAAATAGAAAAGATCCAAGTTTGATGCCTATGTAATTTACCCTCCTTTATTTGCAATATAAGTCTATCCTCTCATTTATAAGGTGTCCAACAAAGGGGTGGTGGTTTTTATTGGGTTACATGGGTAGATTTTGGGAGCTTTGAGTATTTCACTTCATCTAGGAGCTTATGTTGTTACTTAGGAGATTTGAAGTATGTAGACCATGCGAGTGAGTAATTCTTCATATATGCTTTGCTTGGTCTTCGTTCTCGAATCATCGGATTACTGACATGTACTAGGCATGGCATCGAGCCTTGTGATCCTTACAAAAGTAATATAAAAATAGACGGTGCTTGTCTTTGCACTCATTACCTTGTCTTCCATCTTTCTCTGAATACTCTCTTTCGACCTCCTCCGCTACCCACACATGTAATATTTGCAAGTAGTGGGAACTCAGATGTAAATAAGAATAAGATAATTTGCTAGATTATCCATGGGCGAATCACATAGAAGTAAAAAAAAAAAACATAGAGTTCTCTCTGTCACGCAATTGATAATTTTCTGGTCAAATATGGAAGCTAATTATTATTGTGCAATATTGACCAATAAATACAAAACAACACTAGATCTAGAAAGTTAGAACTTTCATATTGGTTGATTGTAGATCTAAAATTGTCATGGCACCGAAGTATGAGATCCTAAGTTCAAATTCCTAAGCTCTCATTTCACCCTTTTTAATTAAAGTAATATACTTGATGGTTTTAATGAAAGTCTCAACCCACAAGGAAGTCGTAGTATTCATTAATAAATATAAAATCACACTAGATCAAGCTTAAGCTTTTAGATTGGTTGGTTAAGGATTTAAAATTTGTTATGCACTTATGCTGATTGACTTTCAATGATGTCCAGGTTGCTATGTAGAAGTTCTCTATGAGTCATTAATCCAAAGTTAAGTGGCACTATGTTTGTCTTAGGTCTTGGATTTTATATTACTTATATTTTTAGCTATTAATATGGATTTGTTGCTCTAACAACAATTTTTCTGCCAAAATACAATTACAAATCCCTTGCTTTGTTTCACTTCCAATATGAAACTAGCACTTGCATGGGCACCATGCAAAGGCATCTCTAATCTTGTTTTTACTATTATACTTTCAGTAATTCAACTTATTTACTCCTTTAGTTGAAATGTGTTACATTAGAAGCTCCTTCAAATGCTAATTTTGGTCATGGGGTCATTCCTTTCTAACATGTCTATAAGCATCAAAGAGAAAAGGGACATAAATGTTAATGTTGTTGTCTATCAATATAATGTTGAGTGTTTTGTGTTGTTGCCTGTTACTGTATTGTTTGTTGTTGTTTGTAATATGTCCATGTGTGTTAAAATGTGTATGTGTCAATAAATCATCGAATAATGTAAGCCAGTAACAATTTACTGCAAAGTGTTAAGTTTAAGAGAGAAGTCAAGGATATAGCAGTTAAATAATTGCCTTGTAAGGATGTTATATATCAGAAAATGAAGGAAGGCAGAACTGATGCTGTTTTTATCCTACTTTGGTAACTATATTTTCAAAGATCATTAGGTTCTCTCTAACGAGCCTAAACCAAAATTAATCATAGGAAGACAAGGAAGAAAATTGACTCAATCCCATAATAATTTGGTATTAGAGCCAAGTTGTATGAAGGAAGTGAAGCAATTACAACAGTAGTTTGTAGACTTTCTACTGATGTGCTGGAGTGATCGTGCGCAAATAGAGGCCATAAACACCCAAATTGCCAACCTTTCTCAAGAAGTTGTGTCTTAAAAAGGAAAGGAAAAAGCTAAAGATGAGAGCAGCCAGACCAAAAATCGCACAAAGGAAGGGCAGGATTGCATAGAAGGGGGGTCCACAGTAGGCAGTTATTAGAAGGGTTTAGTGGTTCTAAAGGTAGCATGCTTGTATTTTCCTAAGTATGATGGGACTATTGATCCAATTAGATGGTTGAATAGTAGTGAATATTTTTTTCGACATTAAAGATTGTTAGATGAGGAGAAAGTGAAGATTGATGCATTCCATTTAGAGGGCGTGGTGCAAGTGTGGTTCTTGAAGGTTGAAAAGGATCAACCAGGTTTGGAATGGGAACAATTTAAGGGGCTTTGTAATGTCTAGCTTGGACGACCTATGTAAGATAATCCTTTAGGGGAACTCGCTAAGTTGAAACAATTGAGATCCGTAGAGGCTTATTCGAGGAAATTTAATTGAGCAGTAACCCAAATTCCATCATTGACTTCGAAACAGGAGGTTACGTTATTTGGGAGCAGATTAAAGGAGTATATTGCATTGGATGTTGGCCTTCATAAACCGAAAGATATGACTTAAGCAGTAAGTTTAGCTTGAGTTTTTTAGAGAAGAATTCAGGTGCTTAAGGATGAAGTTGATGCTTCTAAGAAAAAGGTAAGTCCTAGTAGTTATGAGTTTATGTTAGGAGGTTGAGTAGGATGGAAATGTAAGAGAGAAGAAAGAAGGGGTTGTGTTTTAATTGCGATGAGCGATTTACTGTTGGGCACAAATGTAAGCAGTTGTTTTGGTTAGAGTGTGTAGAAGATGAGAAAGTTGGGGAAGAAAAAGAGGGGCTGCCACTTGAGCAAGAAGTCAAAGATGAGGTTGAGACATCGCTTTAAGTAATGGTAGGAGTTGGCACATCATGTGCTATGAAATTAGAAGGGAAAATTAAGGGGTGACAGGTAGTCGTATTAGTTGATTTTGGTAGTACACATAGTTTTGTGTATATTGTGACTGTTAACAGGTTTGGCTTAATTGTAAAGCTAAGAGAACATTTAAAGGTCATGGTTGCTAATGGAGAAAATATTTGTAGTGGTAAAGTTTGTAAGTGTATAGAACTAACATTTGCAAGCCACAATTTCCAAGTTAACTTGTATACTTTACCCCTTTATGGAATTGATGTTGTGCTGGGAGTAAATTGGTTGGTTATGCCTGGAGCCATACAATGGGATTTCAGTGACATGCACATGAAATTTTCTGTTGATAAACAAAAGGTGTTGGTAGAAGGCATTAAGTGCAATAAAGAATTTCCTATAGTAATAGTAATATAAGCAATAGAGCAGCAAAAAGAGTTACAAGTTTTATTGATAGAGTTTGATGAATTGTTTCAATTGCTACCTAGTATCCCTCCTAAAAGAAGCTGTGATCATCATATTCAACTTCAACCAGGTATAGCTCCTATTGTAATGAGGTCTTATTGCTATCTACATCAGCAAAAAGACGAGATAGAACGGCAATGTGAAGAAATGCTTATTAAGGGCATTATTTATAAGAGTCAATCACTATTTTCTTCTTCAATATTGTTAGTCAAGAAGGCCAATCAAACTAGGTGATTTTTTTGTAGATTATTGTGCCTTAAATGAAAAGAGGGTAAAGGTTAAGTTCTTGATTCCTGTTATGAAAGAGTTTCTGGAGGAATTGCATGGCGCTAAATACTTTTCTAAGTTGGATCTTTGTTTGGGTTACCACTAAGTACGCATGCATGAAGTGAATGTGGAAAAAACTACTTTTTAAACCCACCATGAGCATTTTGAGTTCCCTATTATGCCATTCAGCTTAACAAATGCCCCATCCATATTTCTAGCATTAATGAATGACGTTTCCAATGGTATCTTAAGGAACTTTGTTTTCGTATTTTTTGAGGACATATTAATTTATAACAGGACATAGGTAGAGCATATGTAGCATCTCCATAAGGCATTTGAGGTTCTTAAATCTTAGCAACTATTTTTGAATAAATCCAAATGTCTCTTCGCTCAAACACAAGTGGCTTATTTAGGTCATCTTATTTTCATAGATAGTGTCAAAGCTAATCTGGAAAAAGTGGAAGTGATGGTGAAATGGCCAAAACCGATGAATATTTCCACCATGAGGGGACTTTTAGGCCTCATTGCATATTACCAACGTTTTGTGAGGGATTATGGAAAAATTGTAGCACCGTTAACAAAATGCTCCAAAAAAAAAAAAGCAATTTTATATGGACTATTGAAGTCAGGGAAGCCTTTGGAAATTTAAAGACAGCAATAACTAAAGCTGCAGTGTTAGCACTTCCTAATTTTTCTTTGAAGTTCATAGTGGAGTGTAACGCTTCGGGAATTAGGATTGGGGCCATTTACAGTAACAAAACAAGCCAATTTCTTTTTTTAGTAGGCCTTTTACATAGCAACACCTCAAGTTAGCAACTTATGAGAGTAAGTTGATTGGATTAGCTAAGGCTATTAGACATTGGTGTGCTTATTTTCAGGGAAGAAAATTTATAGTGTGAACAAATGGCTATAATCTCAAGTTTCTCTTAGTGCAAAGGGTTACTACATCTGCTCAATAACATTGGATTAGTAAGCTTTTAGGGTTTGATTTTACAATAGAATATCAAGTGGGGCATGAAAATCGAGTAGCAGATGCTTTGTCTAAGAGAACAAATGAGACCCAACAACTTTGTACTATTTCAACTCCACAAGTTCATCTTTTTGATATAATTAGAGAAGAAGTGCAACTGTCCTCTACATTACAGCAGCTAATAGCATAGATAAAGAAGGGTGATTTTGGGTCGAATTGGTCAGTGAATGATGGCTTGATTTTCTATAAAAATTGCATATATTTGGATAACTAGTCTAATCTGTGCACAATAATCATTGATGCTCTACATTCAGCACATCATGAAGGGTATCAAAAGTTATGGTATCGTATGTTATGTGATTTTTCTTTAAGTTGGTATCAAGAAACACATACAAGATTTTTTTAAGGCTTGTTTTACTTGTCAAAGAAATAAAGTTCAACACTTGTTACCAGCGAGACTACTACAACCTCCTCCAATTCCTAATCAAGTATGGTCTAACATTTCTATTAACTCTATCTAGGGGTTACCCCTCTCTCATGGTAAATCAATTTTCTTGGTCATAGTTGGTTGCTTCTCCAAATATGCACATTTCACACTTATGAGCCATCTTTATACAACTATTATAGTGGCTCGTTTATTCTTTGATTAAATTTTCAAATTGCATGGTTTACCTAAGTCCATATTAAGTGGTAGAGATGTCACTTTCACTAGTGCATTTTGGAAGGAATTATTTCATTTAAGTGGCATTCAATTGAGTTTCTCCTTACTTTATCACCCTCAAAGCGATGGCTAATCTGAAGCGGTCAATCACACCATTAAGAAGTACTTACGCTACTTTACAAGTGATCAGCCTAAGAAATGGGTGAATTAGATAGCTTAGGCTGAATATTGATATAACATGGGATTTCACACTTTACTTAAGGCTATACCTTTTGAAATTGCATATGGGTAAGCCCCTCTACGCCTCTTAGCTTATTGCCCTAGAAAAGCTAAACTTAAAGTAGTTGATAAAGAATTACTGGATTGAGATTTAGTTTGGAAAGAGTTACAGGAGAAACTCTTTCAAGCTTAGGCTAAAATGAAGCTTCATTATGATGAGAAGCACTGAAAGGTTCACTTCCAAGAAGTTGATTGGGTTCTTCTTAAGTTACAACCTTACCACCAGTCTACCATAGCCTCTCACTGCAACTAGAAACTTGCACCCAAATTTTATGGACCATTTCAAGTGTAGGTGAAAGTTGGACTAGTTGCTTATAAACTTCTCTTCCTAACTGTAGTAAAGATCCATCCTATCTTCCATGTTTCTTATCTTAAGAAATTTGAAGGAAAGGTGCTAGATCAACCTATTTTATCTTATGTGCATCAAGGATTAGTTGTTCTAATACCCAAGGTAGTACTTGAAACACAAAAACACAACTCCAAATTAGAAGTTCTAATTCACTGGGAAGATGCTTTGGATGTTTCACAACGATACCCTTGTTTTGTGCATGAGATCATGTACGCTCTTAAGTGGGGGAGTAATGTTACATTTGAAGCTCCTTCAAATGCTGATTTTGGTCATGAGGTCATTCCTTTCAAACATGTCTATAAGTGTCAAAGAGAGAAGAGATAGAAATGTTAATGTTGTTGTCTATCGATATAATAATGTTGAGTATTTGGTGTTGCTACCTATTATTGTATTGTTTGTAATATGTCCATGTGTGTTAAAATGTGTACGTGTCAATAAATCATTGAATAACGTAGGGCAATGATAGTTTACTACTAGTTGTTAGGTCTAAGAGAGAAGTTAGGAATACAACAGTTAAGTAACTGCCTTGTAAGGATGTTATATATCAGGAAATGAAGGAAGGTAGAACCAACGCTGTTTTTATCCTACTTTGGTAACTATATTTCAGAGATTGTTGGGTTCTCTCTAATGAACCTAACCTAAAATTAATCATAGGAAGGCAAGGAAGAAAATCAACTCAATTGCATAACAAAGTGTTTGTGGGCTAACAGGTAGTATCATGTACTTGTTAATGTCTTTTCTTTTTGGATAATAAATTGCACACAAGTTAATGTACCTTACAACCCATGCCACTAACTTTCCAATTCTACTCTTCACCCACTTAACCTCAAAATGTGGACTTGATTCCTCTTAATTGAAAAGGTGCTTTATTACTGTCGTTATACTTTTCTGTAAAAGCTACAATAACAAATTATGAAATTCAAATATTTAAATGTATAGGAAAAACTGAAATTGTGTTTCTTTCCCCCTTCTACCCTATCTTAACCTCAATATTAAAGCTACAACCCACTACAGCTACTACCTTTATCAAACTGCCATTCATCAATGCCATTTCCCATTTTCTGCAACCAAAACAAACATCTTAGTTGGCCACCATGGTTTCCAAGTTTAGTTTTAAGGTTTAGGTTGAAAAAAGGGTAAGAATCTTCTTACCTTTTTGTATTATTTTTATTTGAATATTTTTTTATTGTGATGTCAATGAAGAAATAAAAATGTTAGATGGAAGCACTTTTTTTGGAATTTAAGGGGAGTCAAATCCATATTTTAGAAGTTGAGGTGGCAAATCTTATAAATAGGAAAGCTAAGGGTGTATATTATACTTTTTCCCTTTTCTATTACATACATCAAAACCTTTGTTAAACCATAATGCTGCTGAATGATCTAATCGAGTTTGCTAATTCTCATAGTCAGAAGATGCACTTAGAGATGATGTTGTCTCCTGTTTGCAATGATTCAGAAAGTGCTAGTTTCATATTAACTACTAGACATGGAGGCATAAAATTTTAGGACCTATAGTATGTTTGATTTGGGTGTTATTATCATAATCTTACACATTTTCTTCTTAAATTCAAACTGCGGTTGTCTATCCTCATCATATTTGTTAATTGCTAATTGAAAGATGCACTTGTGTTTGAATCAATTAGAGGAAGCATTAACCTTTGATAGGGAGAAACTTTGATGAAGTCATGTGACATGCTTCTCTTAGTTGATGGGGTGCAATGCATTAGGGATGATCCTTTTCAAATTACAATGACTAGGAATGATACTTAATTACTGTCAGAATCATAATTATATAACTTCAGGATAAGATGTTGAAAGATTTCATCTTCAAAGCTTAATTGCAAAGCTTATAGATCATAGGTTTCTACTTATTTGCAATGATCCTTTCTTGCCATTGTGGGTGTGTAACCTGCACAAAGGAATATATAAAGAGTTTGGATTGGCCTTAAGGTCTAAGATATTGGTGTTGACTTACTAAATTGGATAAATTATTTGAAAAACATGAGGTTGGAAAAAACCACAAAACTACCTTTTAATATCCTGTCATCAATGATTTCAATTGAGTTATTGCATCCAATAGCATTATGTTATCCTTAGACAATGGAAGTTTAAAGATGCTCAACCTATCAAAAGTTGCTTATGATGTTTCTATTGCTAGGAAAAATTTTGCTGAGAAGAAATAACATGTGTACACAATTTCTATTGTTCATCTTTTGTCATCTGGTGTGCTCAAGTTTCAAGAGCCACAAGTGCTTTCTCTTACTAACCCTCATGCTACATTCTAATTCTTTACTAATATCTTCACCCCCACCTCTTCCTAACCAAAAAAAAAAGAAAAAAAAAGAAAGAAAGAAAGAAAGAAAAGAAAAATATCTCATATTTGTTTCATACCAATTGTGGGAGACGAGCAACAAGCATTTTGATTAACTTGTTAATTTTATACAATGCAAATAATTGAATTATTATACACATCTTGACAAAAAGTATGTATCTGCCACCAATCTATGTTTGTATAGATGTTGAGTAAACCTTTTCCTTATTCTGCTATCTTAGCATGTTCAGCAATCTATTGTACTATTTAGTTTCTAGCACGATATATGTATATGAATAATTTGGTTATTTTCTTAAAGAATCATGAAATCAGAACATAACAATATTTAACTTTTCTTTTCCAATTGAATAAAGTACTATGTATGTGATTCATTACCTTATGATAAAATTCTATTACTTTTATCTTAAGATTTGACTGTTATTACAATAGCTATGCATGATGCTTTATTAAATCTTGGGATAATTTTGTAAATGAGTTTTGTGAACTATATACACCCATCTACCTATTTCCCTTATGCTTACTAAGAGATTCTTATTGGAATTTTATACAAACTAGAATACTAAATATTAGATTAAGAATACCATTCCTTACCCTATACTACATTTAAAAGGGTTTTCTTATGAAAGGATGCAACTCCTTTTTACCTATTCTTAGTTCAAGCCTCTAATAAAAATTTAACCGTAATTTTCATTAGCATATCTGGCAGGTGTTTATGCATTACTTTTTATGCTAACTTGATATGTGGTTTTGCAATATTATCGAATCAATTTGCTTTTGTCCCTATTATGTAGATCCTCTCTCTAAGTTGATGACATTTTTGTATAAAAATATGATATATCTTTTTGCTACTAGGAATGATTGCATATACAATTGCTAATGGTGGTATTCTTTACTTTAAGGTCAACATATATTTCTTTTTTCACATACATTCTATATATGCTTGAATCCTTATTCTAAGGCATTATATAGTTCAACTAATGCCGAGTCTATAAAGTCACTATTCCTCTTCTAAAGCAAGTTTGTATCCTACTTTTGAATGCATGTAATGGATGATTTTTTTACAGTGTAGTACATTTCAATTCTTTCTCTTGATTAAGAAATTGTAGTGAAAGTGAAATAAATTTAGTGCATTGTTCAATTTTACATAAATTGTCATCTGATGTGGAGTAAACCATTGCTTTTATGACTAGTAAGACACTTGGTTGTTCAAGGGTACCATGCATTTATTAACTAAGCAAAATGATGAGAAAAAATATAAATAAAAATTGTAAGAGATAATAACAAAAGTAAATTCTTATAGCCATTATTATAAGTTGTAACTACCTTTGTCTACCTTTTGCAGATCAATGATTGCATAAGATTGACATAATTTTCCTTTAGGTAAGATTAGAAGGGTTCAATTGTGGAGACTTTGTCTTAGCCTATTATAATATAGGTCCTGTCTTTGTTATCAGCTTACTATATCTATATCAAAATCTAACTTGCATTTTCAATGCCTCTTCCTAAATGAGGAAGAGTTGGCAATCATAATCCATCATCCATCAAATGTATCTATCATTGTAAAGAAGCCCCTCAATTCCAAAGGCTAAGCAAATCCAATGCTAGAAGTATCCAATGACTCTTACCATGAAAAAAGACCTAATAAGGAGGTATAAGCCAATTTCTAAGGATCCACCACTTTTAGGTACTTCTAATAGTTATCTTGACATCGATTTACTACTAATCCATGTATCCGCTAATTGCTAATTAAGTACTAAGTCCTGAAGCTGCTCTTGTTATGTTGACAATCTCACTTTAGAAGTAAGGTTGGATGAGACATTAGCATCTTTTAGAGGAAGGTTTGAAAGAAACCACTTACTAATAAAACAAAATCAATAGTAGATCCAATACCAACAAGTATAAATGAATTGACGCTATGCCCATCTCTACTGATAAGCTACTCTTAGGTGCATGTTATGCTATTTTCTTTTGTCTATTGTAAATTTTAGAAGTCCACATTCACTTACTAATTTATCATTAACTTGTTCAACACTTTGTTATGGGAATCATCCTAGTTTATGGAAATGGGATTAAATGAATCATCATTATCTCTTAAGGAGAAAAAGAGTTAAAAGACCTATCAAATAAAAAGAATAACAAGAAAGTAGAAGTTGATAGACCATTAGATCCTATCTATGACGTGATAAAAGCAATGGCATCTTGCAATAAAGAGGTACAAGCTATTCCCCAAAAAACTAATGAAATTAAAGCAAGTTGTATATAAACTTTCCCTTCTAAACCTATAGCCATCCATAGGGTTAGATGGAATCATGGAACATAAATACGACGATGCAAGATGGTTGTGATGTAGAGGTGAAGTGGCATTGTACATTGTTGAGAGATTATGACTAATATTTGATGATAAATTAGTAATGATAATAAATTATGTGATAAAAATGAGTTTGAGCCCCAATATTTTGAACCTTTATAGGGTGCCAAAATTGACATAAGTTCTGCATTTTAAAGGCATTTATCTTGGAACTATAATTATTCAATGACTAATGCTAAAGCTCACCATTTTTGAAAAGAAGTATAGTCTTAGAAAATTACACTAAAAATTTTAAATAACCAAATACTCCAAGAAAGAAAGATAATTATATTTGATTCATCTTCTTTGAAGTTTGGACTATTCCTCCCATGCTCCTCATCATTGTGTGTCAAATGAATCAAATCTAACTTGACCATATATAAATCATTATAACCCATTTGATTGAAAAACTGAAACTAGACTTTTAACTTTCGCAAACATTATTATTTTCTAATGCAAGCAAAATAAATTTACCGTAAGTGTAGTAATTAGTATAAACACTAAAATGTAAAAAACCCTACAAGTAAAAGGTTTTGCAATCAGTTCAAATAGTTGTATCTTATTTTATCACTCTTTCGCTCAAAATCATGCACTAAGAAAAGCACACGGACATGAACAACGCAACCCTATGTGAAGTGAATAATGTCATGTCTCATGTCAATTATACTAATCTAAAAAAGAATCCAGATATGCGTTGAACTAAAAGTCTAAAAAAATCATCCTCCATCATATCTCTAAAAATCTTACACGAGCGTACATAATGCTTTTTTATCTTTGTTACTATAGTCTCAATATTAGGCATTATTTGAAATTTCAACATTGCATATGAAAATGATAGACTTGACAATCAATTGATACCACAAACAAAAATGAAACAATAAGAGATAAGATAGTATATGTGATTTTTGAAATAAAAAAAGATATGAACAATTCCAATATTGCACAACATAAATATCAAACTGCGATAGTCACACATGGTATTATGCATGGATTTGTATCAACCCATATTTCTATAATTTAAGGATTGATAAGAGCAAATTAAGAGTAAAAAACTTCATAGGTGTTGTTGTTAGCAAGGTTATATTTAATGTTTGCAAGAAGACCCTTAAATCATTAAGGAATCACGTGGTTAAATAAAATAATTAAAGAAAATATATTTTCCAGAATTGGAGACTTAGTTTGAATGCCTTATCAAGATTTGAATGAAGTGGGATTTCATCTAAATGGGAAAAAAGGGAACAAACCAAAGGAATAGGTAACTTTCTTGGTTTAGGAGGGATTTCATTTGAATGCCTTGAAGAGGCATTACGAAGTGAGGTAGTAGTAGACTTTGAGTGACAAAGGGCCACTCTGTGTGAATGTCCTAAAGTTACATTAAACGAGGAGGTGTAATCACATCCTAGGATCCTTTTATTAAATTTCATTCAAATGTCATAAGTTAGGTGTTTGAATAGAGTTTCTAACACTTTTTAGTTTACATTTGGTCTTAGGGATGGTCTTTATTGAGTATTTGTCCTACTTGACCCAATGAAAACCCTATAAGGTTTTTAGGATCGATATGAGATTTAAAAAAAAAGGGTGAGAAATCCGATCCCATAAAAATAATAAATTAATAGTATAATTAATTATTGCTTTGATGAGAGGAAGATGATTGAAAAAGTTGAGTGCATAGTGTTGTCCATAAGTTGCCCAATTGCTACATTATAATTAGTCATGATGTTGTGTTAAATTGTTGATCTAGTTGTGATTTTCCTCCATTATTGAATAAAAGGAGAAGAAAAATAACATATCACAAATTTCAGTAGTAATGAAAAGGTGTAATTATGAAGTTGATAACAAAGATGACTAACAAAGGAGTTTAATCCTTTCATATTCTATGCTATAATAACCTACTGATTTAACTAATCAAGAACTAATGAATTAATGACTAATTAATAAGTGCTCTAAGACATTGCCACCTATCATGTCATAGGACTGTATAATAATAGATAACTTAAGTATTCTTCACATGTTGTTCATTAATAGTCCTTTGCAATGTAACGAGTTAGTATTGCATGTTTATAGATGTTTATGTCTTTCATAGCAGTCTCCATGAAGACATTTCTATATGGATTGATCATAAATGATTGAAGATATTTTCTTATTTCTACTACCAATTCATGAGTTGAGTCAAGGTGGTATGAGGTATAGTATTTGTTTACCGTGGTAGGTCATAAGTTCATTACAAAAAACCTTATAGGGCTTTCACTAATTTTGGGAATCCCTATCACACCCTAAACCAGAGAATCTTGACAGTCCCACCGTGTAAATTAACGTAAGCTACAAGGTAGCCACTTAGCAACTAACGTAGGTATAGTTTACACAAAGTATTTACTACTTCCTCGCTTCAAGCCATCCAATTATGAGTTTAATAGATATCAACTTTGATATAATTTTTCAAATAACTCCAGAAATTAAAATTGTGGCTCAAATAATTGAGAAAATTAGGCTTCACAAATCATTTAGAGTACAAAATCTCAATTTCAATAAAAAGTTTCAAAAACAAATTGAGTTGAGGAAATAGAGCAATTAATAATAGAGCTTTTAAAAGATCACAGATTAGTAGAGCATAATAACAGTTTTCATAATTGAAACTAGAGGGTCATTAATAAAGATTCTATTAGTTCCTATACAAGTTAGTAATTTCGATAAATAATTAAGAATATGGTCCATTAGCTTTGAATCTCACTCCCTAATCCTAACCCCAAACCCGCTCCTTAGTCTTCTCGAGGCTTAGTGTAATACTAGTAAGTCTACTAGATAACCTGCAAAACAACTATAAAGGAGTAAGCGGTAACTTGCTTAGTAAGTGAGATGGAGACAATAGTACATCTTAGTCCTTAAGCAATCAAGGTTTTCAAGTAAGATTAATTAGATGTAATGCATGTTTAAACAAAGGCTATCGTACGACGTTGACCAGTCATTGTGAGATCAGAAAAATTGCACCCACTCTAATCTAGATTTCGAAAAGTTTCACACTACGCACTTTACCAATCAGAACCAAACTAAGGCTTATGTAATGGAGAAATACGCTTCACCCAAAATTACCTTCAAACCACAGTCCCTAATATTGTCACAACCTCTTCTTATGTCACTTAGTTCGACTAAGGGTAAGAAAGAGACCATTTCAACTATTTTCATCAAAGAGTCCATGTTTAGCCCGAGAATCATAGTTATTTCCCCTAATGAGATGTGATGCAAGTCTGATTAGAAGTCAGGTCAAGTTTGAATTATTTTACCCCTCAAGGTGATCAAGCAATTTTCACACAATTCAATTAACGCAATACAATAAAGCAACCTATACATAAGGTCTAGCACTCCATATCAACAATACAATATCTAAGCACATGTGCTGCACACACACAGAGGCTAATAACTTACAATCACAAAAATGATACATATTAAGGTTTTTAAGTATTTTTTATACAATAGTCTAAAGTATAGTAAAGTACTAAACCCGCATACTTAGAACTCATTTACTCGTTACTATGCCTGCTAACTTGTCTTTGTTAATGATCTTTCGATATCTACATCAATCTAGTGCTTTATTCTATATGAAATGTTACTAATTTAAATATCTATATATAAGTACTAAATTATTTAGTTACTAGTTTATTGTCCTATGCATCAAGTAGTTGAAAGTTTAATACGGTGCTATAAGTATACTTTACCTTTATTACCCTTAGAGCCACATCCTGAGTCATTGCGCCTTCGACATATTCCACTAGAAAAACCTTTGAGTTACCCTCTGCACCACATGGGTATTGAGGTTCACAACCAATTCCGTCTCTGAGTTAGTCTCTAAGGTCGATTAATACTTAAGATTGTTTAGCAAACATCCTTTGAGCTATTTTCTAAGCTAGATCACCCTTGAAGTTCTTAAACTAGAAAGCTTCTATATTATTCTCTAAGTTATATCAGAGTTAAAGTTTTAACAGGATTTTCCTCTGAATCATTCTCTAAGTCCGATAACCACCTAAGATTTCCTATGAATTACCTTCTGAAGCAACTTCCAAGTGCTCATACTCATGTATTTCACTTCAAATATCCCTTAATGTACCTTTTGAACCAACCATGTAGTTTATTCAACTTTTAGATCTTTTGGTAAAATATTCTCTAAGCTCATTCAACTTTAAATTCCTTAAGAGTTCATCCTCTGACTCAGCCTCTAAGCCTTCCATATCTATATTTCTCTTCGAATTTTTGCCTTTGACTAAACCTCCGAATCCATATCTAGTAGACCATTTACCTTTGCTTCCTCCAAGATATTCTCTAACTCTATTATCTATATAGTTTTTAGGAAAATTATCCTCTGACTAATCCTCTACTTCCCCTGTTTTTACCTTTCATTCATTATTTTTGCTTTTGACCAAACTTCTAAATAACATTCTAGTACAACATTCATTCAGAAAATCCTCTGACTTATCATCCACCCTTAACCAATTTCCTATAATCAATGAATTTGTTCATTTCTACCTCAAACTCCAATAAAAGCAATCAAAGCAACATTTCAACCAATATTACTTAATCCACTTACATCCAAATCATAGTTTAACATCATCATCATCCACCAATTTTTTCAATTCACACATCATCAAATTAGTCATATAAGTGATATACACTTGATTTATTAACTTCTTCCAATAGAACCACTTCCAACAACACCTAATCACCAAAAATACTTCAATAATCAATGGAGCTCAAAATCAGAGCAAGGTCATTAAGAGAAATTCATTTATTTTGCCCAAAAATACCATTTTTAATCATAATTTAGGGCTAAAATTTATAAAAATTATAGAAAATAATTTTTGTTAAAAATCTCTTCATAGAATTTTAGTAAAAACATAAAAAAGTCTATATAAAAATTTCAGGATTAAAACTACCTCATTTGACTTGTTTATTTTAACATTAAAAAGTGTTTAATTTCTTAAGTATGTATATTAGAGCTATTAAATTTCTACAAAATAATGTTTTTCCCACATTCGACATATGAAAATAGTAAGGAATAAATCTTTCTAAAATTTTATAGGAAATTTTTATATTTTTACAAAATTATCTAAAATCAGATGAATTTGTGACCTCAACTGAATTGGCCGCTTTGGCCCCCACTGCCAACCACCTCTTTGTCAATAGAGTTAGGCACAGCCTCCTCTATCTCCGGATAGTGGTGGCTAGTTTCTAGAAGCTCTCTAAGTTCATGCACCATTATATGCTTAGATCGCATACTGATTTTCCAATTTTTGCTTGATTTTCCTTTTTGATTAATTTGACTCACTAATTTTTTTCCTAGATCCTAACTTTCATGTAAAATTAGTGGAGAGTGTTTCCAATTTTTCCAGGACTTGCAAATTATCCAATTAAATTTCTATCTCTCTCTGTCAAGATTTAGCCGTAAATAACTTAAGAGATTTGTATGCCCATTCATGTTTTAAACTCTCACACCTATCTAATCTCACTAAACATGCCTACCACGAAAATTCCCAACTGTTTAAGAATTTTTTATTAATTTCATTTGTTTATCTTATCCTAATTTGCATGTAATCAAGTGTTTTGAATAATTACATGTATATATTATTATATAAAAATTACATATGGGCATACACAATTACTCTACATGTTATTTTATGTCACATAATATTTTTATTACATATATAATTTATCTATAATTATTTATTAATTATTGGAACCTATTCCATGCGATTCTTATAAATAATATATAATATAATTAAATTTCACTAACTTAGTCATATTATTATTATTTCGTTATATTTTTAATATTCGAGTCCATGGGGTGTCTTTAACTAATATTTCAAGTTTACTTATAAATTTTTAGGTCATTTGGGTTACTTTCAACAATGGCCTAAATTACTCGCTAAAATAATTACGTGAAATTACGAGACTTACAATCCCTATAAGGAATTAAGATGAATTCAAGCATTATAAAATCTGTCCCAAATCTACTTCGATGCATCTCTATTTGGTTTTAATCTACTTGAATAAAGCTTAAACTCACTTATTGCATGGAATGTGTCGAGTGTTGCATTAGACAAGCTTGTTTTTCCTTAATACTGATTCATGACATTATTTTATAAACACGATTAGCTAATGCCAAGGTTTTAGCTCTAGTGAATGACTAGTAGACACTATATTTTTGTCACCTGTAGTAAGGTTTATATAATAAGAGAGAGTCCATTCTTGTATTACATAGTAAATTGGTTACTCCATGACTTTTCGTTCAAAGTTTATCTAAGGTTTTCCATGTGAGCAATTGTGTTTTTTCTTGCTCTTTCCTTACTCTTTTCTTTAATATACTTCGCTTGCATTGTAACAATATGTCCATCTAAAACTTCTACATCACAACACATACGTTTGATACTAATTAACTATGCCCCCATTTTGAATTGAGATTTTGAGCCTTATATGTCTTACTATAAGAATAAATTAATATCAACTTGTATATCTATATAGGTTGATTTCATTTAAAGGAATCTAATGGAAGGAACTATTGGCTCTTTAGGTTTTTTTTTTTTTTTTTCTCATTTTGATTTATTTTTGGAATCTAATTTATTGGTTATATTATTCTAATATATTTTATTATTTATTGTATTCTAGCTCACCGTTTTACTAAAGGTGAATACTGTGTGGAAAGGTTGGATATAATAACATAAATTAATTAAATTTTGTTTAACTCTATTTTGGCAGTTCTAATGAATGGTTTAATGCTTAAAATTATCGAATGTTGGCACGTATCACATAGTGCAAGTCATCAAACTGTTTTTATATTCAAAATTCTCATTCTAGAACTCATTAAATTCAAAACTTCTCTTGAGCTCTTATGCGGTTTATACTATACGCTTCTTAAGAATATTCTTTTTTCTTGATAGAACAAGTTGAATGGTATTTAGTTTCCTGGCAACTATACGCTGAATAAACAAATATCAGCATGCATACGTTGAAAAGAAAAAATATTGTGTATATATATATATATATATATATTATTTTTTCCTAATAAACAGATGTTCATATATAAAAAATTATAAGTTTATAAGAAGGAAGACTTTTCCTAGATCTTTCTCCTAAGGTGGTCCATACAATGTTTAAATTGCTTAAGCTGCTTAAACCAATAACTCAAGGCTAAAATCAACGTACCTACATTTATTATTTGATCAAAATAAAGAATGTTGTCACCATCTTAATGCCTTCTTCTTCCTCCATCTTCAATGCATGAATAAGTCACGAAAGGGAAAGACCAGACCCTTTCACTAGTCCCATTTTGGGGTTTACCCCATTTCACGTGGACTTTTAAATATGCATGCAATCAAAAGATGCCACGTCTGTACCACCATTTGATATGATGGGACTCACAATTTGTCCCAATCCTGGTTTTGATTGATGGGACCTACAATTTTTCCTTTCCAATAAAGCAGCATAATTCTGCCGGCAATGTGTTGGGCAGAAAGAACCATATATTCCTGCTAGCTATTGGCTGTTTCACCACTAAAATCCCTATCATTGTTATAGGCATTATTATTCTCATCTTTTTATGTGATCCCACCTTGCTGTTCTCCCTTTCGCTAAAATAAACTTTGGAGAGGAAATACTAATTATTAATCTAATTCGGTATTCGAAACATTTATTGATATGTTAAGTAAACATAATTATATATTTTCATATATTTGTTTTCCATAAAATGTATATAATATGTAAACACAAACATGGCATTTTACTGAAATATAACCTGTAATATTAACAAAAAGGAAGACGAGATGTATGTTTATGACAAAGGTAGAAAACAAACATATGTAATATCTTACAGTTTCTATATATATATATATATATATATATTATATCTGTATAGATCTTGAAATGTACTAGCGCACTTATACAAAAGCAGTGGGGTTTATAGACTTGAAAACTTAAAAATATAAGAAAATAAGATTCTAATTTAGTCTTCAAAGAAACAAAAATGCACATCACAATGCACAAAATCTATAACTTAAAAAAAAAAAAAAATCATAATTAGTGACTTAGTCTCCTTAACATGGCATCGATATAAGTACACAATACTACCATTTTTTTACTAGTGTAATAATTGTTGATGTTGGCATACCAATAAAACATAGTTGTAATAAAGTAAAGAATGAGTAATCAATAGTACAAAATAAGATTAACGTTGATTCACTTGAGGAAAATAATTATCTTATTTTTTGTGGAGTTTTTATTCCATTGTTGAGCTTTTATTTATCAATTTCCTCCTAGTCTTTATTCCACTATTGAGTTTTTATTTATTAGAGTTGAGCATCTTATTTGTTTAGACTACATCAAAAACTTGATGGGGATTGCTTGGATTTAAAATGGAATAATTATCATTTTTTTTTTTTTGTGAAATCAAGGTGCCTAACGTGTTTAAACAGACCCATATAGTGACCTCGGTACATGTATAAATTTTTTTTTTCCTTTTTTATTATTCAAAAATGAATAACTTTTGACATGTCAAACAAAGTGTCAGGCATGTCATACGGATCTAAAATGAAGTGTCCTAGCATCATTAGTATTCAATGTATAAAAAGGTTGGGTAGTTTTTCTGTTTTCTAATGAACCTTAACAAATGCTGTAGAGACGCATCTATACCAAGACACGTCTATGCATCTACCAAAATAATAATAGGGATACATTCTCCAAATCTTTTTGTGATCTAAATATTAGCTGCTTTATCTCCAATGAATGAAAAAGTATCGATACATATAGTGGATTATTCTGCCTAATACACTTTGTGTGATGGAAAGTATTCTCCAATTATCTACATTATTCTCAAATTGATCAGATTTCACATATTCCCTTATGATTTAACTGCAATATTTTTTTAATCTTACCTTTCTTTTCTTCTTTTAGCTAATTCTCAGATGTTGTATAACTTGAACTATGAATTAGTGCCATAGACGAAATAAATCTTTCAAAAGTACCTTTTTCTTTTTCCTTCTAAATTTGAACTATCTTATATAATGGAACTAAAAAATGGAAAAAGATAATGGATGTTTTATGACCACTTATTAACAATCGACTAAAGAGAAATAGAACTTTTACACGTTTCCATGCACTTTAATTTTTGTAAAGCATATAACCAATTTTGAAAAAATGAAAATTTTCATTCCCTTTTCAAATTTGTTCTCTGGCTCCTTAAAAGCACTTATGGAAAATTCATAAAAATTATTACATACATATTTACTCCGATTGTTTTGCCTAATGAGTTCTATGAAATAATGAGACATGTTCACAATTATGGTTTTTGTATATTATAAATCCTATCACATAACCACAACCTTAAAAAGTAGGAAAAGATCTATAACACATGGCATTAAAATTCTGCTTTTTCATTGTGATCCACTTACTTTGTTAAAAGCTTTGGTTGCCCAAAGAAAATACAGCTTTCCATTTTCCTTTAAAGTGCCAACATATGAAAATTCACCCAACTCTATAGTGATCACTTACTTTAATGCCAATAAAAGTAAAAGGGGGAAAAAAAAAGCCTCCCTCTTTTACCAAAATCATTAAAAGAAAAATATTGGAAATGGAAAAAAAGTTACATCGCATGTGATCCACCTTCTCATCTATCAAGGGGAAAAAGGGGAAACTAAAAATGCCCTTTTCTCCATCACTTCCCTCTTGCATGTCATGTGAAATATGGGATACACGGTATATAAGGACATGTCATACTTTTCATATATTGCTTATCTAAATGCATGATAATTCACGATTATATTAACACAAATATGAATATAAAATAATGATCACAAAAAGAAAATATCGAATTAACACGACATACAATATAAAAAATACTATTATAATATAAATAAATATGATCATTGTATAAAATAATAATTTATAATCTCTATTAAGCTTTTTATATTATTTACATTAACTCAAATCCATTATGAAATGAGATACCAATACAATCTTTTGGCACAAATTACCACTTTTATAGTTATTATCAAACATAAGGAAAAAGATCATCGAGTTTTAGAAGAAAAATTATAAGAAAATAATGAGATACAATTTTTCTATTTTTGATTAATGTCTCATTTTATATCTCCATCAATCATATGTTATTATATATCGAAAAAAAAAAGATTATAAATTGCTTAAATATACTTTATACATGAGAAAATGTGATTGATGGAAGAGGGATAGAGATAACATTTAGGGAAGAGTATATGTATATATATATAGAAAAAAAGCCCAATAGATGTATATTTTCGTATGTGGTTCTACGTATTGAAAAACGGTCTTTTCTTTTTTCCCTATCAAAACCTACAAAAATACATAAATGGAAGATAATATAGGGGCAAATGAGTAAATTCATAGGAAGAAAGCAACTTATGGTGGTCACAATAACGCACTAAGTGGTTTCAGTCCCAATCACTTTCAGTGTCCAAAAATGGGCCCCCCAGTTTCCGTGGGCTAAACAGCTTAGTGGTTTCATCAACCATTTAATCATCAGATCCTCGACACGTGGATTACGATAAACGGTCAAGATGAACTTGGCGTCTTCCTCGGTGGGGTCACGTTGTGGACCCCATCAAGTCAAATCGCAAAAACGTCCCAATCATTGGACACGGACATTAAATTTTTGGCCACTGACAAGTGACCTTTTATCAAATCATGTTCGAACACGGTTACATCGTGTGTGTTTATATCCCGATATTAGGACACTTGTTAAATACTTAAAAAAATTTATCTATATTTATTGATACTGTATATATTATTTATAAAATATATAATTTTTTATTTAATTTCTTAACGTATACATTCATTATACATTAGTGTTTTTTTTCATAATAAATTGTTGAATGATTTCATGTTGTTTTTATTTTATTTATATTTTTCTTCTTTTTTTTTTTTTTATGTTTATTAATGCCTTCACTCCACCTCTTTATAATACTGAGAAACCAAACCAGGGGCTTACTCTATCTAACCACTCCATATAAGAAGACCTCTTGCATATTTATTTGTTAACTTAGGATATCGACCTTATAAACACCATATCATATCTCCAAATTCCTCAAGAATCCGATACCATTTCCAGGACACACATATATCTAGACTCTAGTCATGTTGGGCAACAAGCCACGCCCATTCATCGGGAAATTATCGGATATGTTGATCTCCGGTAGCCGGACCGGGTTTTTCGAGGCTGCCACTAGTCCGAGGACACCTTTGGATTTAAAGATGCAGTCTCCCAAGGGGTTGAAAAGCTATGATATCGGTGGGGTTGGACTAGGAATCGTCGTGGCACTCGAAAAATCGGGTGATGGAATTGGGCATGAAATTTCAGCCAAGAATTGGATATGTAGTCCCAGGGTGAGCCGGTCAAGTCGGGTTCCGGTCGGGCCGGGGATCAATTTCGCGAAGTATAAAGGAGATCATGAGGAATTAGAGATGGATAATTCGGAAGATTATACATATGTACCATGTTACGGACCCAAAAAGGGGCTTAGTAAAGTTTACTATGATGGAAGTGAATTTTGCAAGAGTGGTTATGCGAGTTGTAGTAGTGATTGTGGTATTTTTTGTGAGCCAAAGGTAAGAAAAGAAGAGGATGTTCCTGTTTTTCCACCTCTTGACTTCCTCAATTCTTGTCACCTCTGTGGAAAATTGCTCCATGGCAAGGACATATACATGTACAGGTACAAAACCCATTTTCTTATATTACATGCAAAAATTCTTGTTATTCCCAGATGGTTGTTTTTTTTTTTTTTTTTACGGATAACAAATCATGTTAGTAGGTCGTATTTAAGTTTTGTTTTTCATATGGATATTTACGTGATTCTGCAGAGGGGAGAAAGCGTTTTGTAGCACGGATTGTAGGTCAAGGCAAATAATGATTGATGAACGTAAAGAGCAGTGCAGATCGGAGGCATCAAAAGCTGCAAATCTTTCAACATCTCCATATACAAAAGATCAGATCTTCTCAACTGGGGTTCTTGCAATTTAGCCTGAAGATGATGAAAATATAATTTTCATCTTCTCCATAAACCCAGAAAAATAAACTGAGATGTTAATATCAAATTAGGACTAGGTAGATATATAACACGGCCATGCTATATACAAGTATACAAGAGAAAATTTAATTATCTTGTAACTGAGAGAAAAAAAAATTGAAGAAAAAAAAAAAAGAAGGATGAATTTTTGGTGGAATTTAAGAGTATAGTAGAACTTGTGCTGTATAATCAAAATTTTGGAAGGAATAAAGCAACTTAACTTCCAGCGGCAACTTAATTGCTCTTTGTTTATTTATTTATTTTACTCTATTGTATTCTTATTTAAGCCACTCGATATATGATTAATGCAAAATATTGGTGGAAGTTGTATACAAAATATTCTATATTATTAAGGTAAAACGGGTTACTCTGATTTTATACATTTGACAATATGGTTAAAAGGAGGTTATAATTTAGTGGATTACTTTCTAAAATATTTCAATATGAAATTTGCAATGCACTTGGTCAGATCACATGCGCTGCTCTCTCTCTCTCCAACAAAGATAGAATAGACACGCCAAAAATCATTGCTCGGAGCATTTCTGTTTGCTTTATCCTTTAGTTTTCTTTTTCCAACCAGATAAAGAAAAGCCAGTGCTTTTTTCAATTATTTTTTCTAAATAGTTTAATGCAATTATTGAAAAGTCGGCATTATTTGGATTGATATCGTGCAGTTTATTCCATAAAACTAAACTTTAATTAGGCCACTCAATTTAAACAGAAACCAATTTGTGCCTACAAATCTCATAAAAGGTGCTTCTGATTCCTCCCTTCACCCCAGCTTATCCTCCTTGTTGGATTAAAGTTCAAACAGCTCAAACACGATTCTACTTGGAGATGTCAATAAAATCAACTTCCACTTAATATATATTTGAGTTTTAAATGATCGGCAATCATTTCAATTCAAGCTCAAGCTTCGAATAGATGCTCAAACTACTCAAATTTGTTTACCTAACGAAGATAACGCACCCAAGTCTAAAACTCAAGAAGCTCGAGAGAGTCTAAATATAAGACAAATTCAAATCAAGTTACAGCTTTAATATAATTTTTCATTATAGAATAACACTGACTTCACCCCCTTCGACAAAGCCCAACGACACTCCAGAACAGAACAGGAGAGAGCACGCAAAAAGATAAGAGAAAGGAGTTCTGAAGCATGAACATCAAGGCCCAACCTGGGAAGAGGCATTTTATCCTCACTAGGAACAATGCTCCAGAATTCACATCACTAACCGCACTAGCAGGTCTCTCGGTCTTGGCCAATTAAAAGTAAGGATATTGTTCTGTCCACTTAAGCGAAACCACTGGTAAAAGCGTTGCATGGCACACAGAGTGCTCTAGTCTAGTTCCTAAAGGTGAGGAAGGAAGGCAGATGTATCGACATAGCCTCACCAATCCTTATACACTGTAATCTGATGGAAGCTTTTTCTTTGAAGAAAAAAAATAAAAGAAATCTTTTGCAGCAGCCAGAGAGTCACAATAGACAAATTTAAAGTAATGAATGGTTTGGAACTAGATGGTGAAAGAAATTTCAGCACTAGGACTAAGACTTTGGGAGTACTGACTCAAGCACTCTGATGCTTATACTGCAATATGTAGCCTGCAAATACATCCTAGTTAACCAGGGGGAAGGGTGGTGGAGGAAGGGGGGAGGGGGGAAGGGAGGAATGGAGAAAAAAAAAAAGAAAAAAGAAAAAAGAAAACTTCATAGATTTGTTTCAATACTTGATCAGCCCTATTAAGCACAACAGGGAGAATGCTTCTCATAATTAGTGGTAGTACATAAGCTGCTGGGAGGAAGCAATGTTTGGGAAGCTGCCATCATATATAGCCTGACTGGCTCCGGCAGTACCAATTCCCATGGGTGCCTGCTTAAGTGCATGCTGACCCTGTGGATGCATGAGGGCTTGCATGCCGCTCATCTTGCTTAGTGCCAACTGTCGTTCGTAAGCAGCAAGGTCAGCAGCTGTAAAGCCTGGGATATGTGCAGCAGTTGGGGGTGGAAGGGGAGTAGAGTTAGTCCCTGGTGGAGTAGGTTTGCTACCCCATGAACACTGCAAAATCACAAAAACCATTTTAACCATCGTTATGACCACAAATGTACTTTTATTATTAAATTTACGCAATGCAGTGTTTAAGAAAATACATCCCAACATGCATCACCTTAAAAGCATTGTTTACAAAATTTTGGGAATTCAAATGGAGGCCCAAGCAGTATGTATTTTAAGAAAAACTTGCCACTCAACCAGAATAAATATCAGTGCATCTTCCAAATTATTTACTAGGTGTGATGAGGGAGAGAGAGAGAGGGAAGGAAAAAGAAGAAGAGGAGAGAGACAATAAGACTATGCACATAAAAGCACGTGTATGACTGGACATACAGATTTATGCAAAAAAAGGAATAAGATAGGAAATCGAAGTCAACATCCTATTGACAATAACATAACAAAGTTGTGGTTTAATGAAATGCTAGCAATTTGTTTCAGTTAAAACACACCTTGATTGGTTTACCACACAGAAGACGAGCATTTCCAAGTTGGATAGCAAGAGCAGCTTCAGCATGTGTACTATATCTAACAAAACCAAAACCTTTGTCACGTTGGACCCGTACATCTTCTATGATCCCAGCACCAAGAGCATGGAAATGCCGATGCAGATCAACTGAAGTAATCTGTCAGAAAAACCAGGTAAACCGAATTTAAATGTGCTCAGCAGTCAAGGCCAAACATGACTAGGTTTATACTATGGGCCACCAATAAGGAAGAAATGTTCAAGCCTGAATAGAAGTACAAGAAGCAGATCCTTGCCTCTGGAGCAAGATTTCCAACATAAACAGTAGTATACTGGGGATTATTCTCTGGAGCATCATCATTAGTCTTCTCCTGACCATCATCTACAAAGTCAAAATACACAAAAGGAAAAACATAAATCAAAATGCTTCCGGTCATATCTAAATCCAAAAATTACAAACATCAAGGGATGAGAAATTCAGAAAATACTAGAAACTTGATAATAAATAGTAGTGACAAGGTAATTGTAAACAATAGAGGCAAGTTATACGCAAACAGCTTAAGTTTGGCTAATTTGCTCTCAATTTGGACTAAGACATGAAGTACTTCAGGTTGTATGTCAAGTCAAATTCAAATGCTTAGTTTGCTGAGTGCCAAAAGTTTATCACTTGAACTTGAGCTCTAACTTCCATCATAGTACTAAAAATTTCAAAACAAGTCAAGATGAACTTAGGATATATTGGTCCACTAATTACCATTTGAGCTGTTCCAACTGCTTTAACTTTTACATCAGTTGTTTGGGAACTTAAAAGAGTATTGAGTGGACCATCCCTCAATGTCATTTGAATCTTAATTTAATAATTTCCACACAATGAGCCTTAACCATCGCCCAAGCACGCATGAATGAGAAGAGTGTTACCAATAAATATAAGACCACTATATCTATTTGTTTAAGCTTTTACATCAGTCAGTCATGAATAAAAATTCAACACAAATCTTCAAGCTTTTTATTGAGGTGACATCAAACTTAACGAATGTAGCTCTTCCAGGATCAACTACACCTTCAACACAAGCTAAAGGACTGCACTTGATAATTTAAAGGAGACCAAAATGGAACTTTCATGCAAAGTTCAAGAATCAAAATATAAATTGCTAAAAATCATATCCTTGTGCAAGATGACACCCAGTCATATTTGATAAAGAAACGAAGACAGGCCTAACTGTAGGCCCAAAAAATGTGGACAGTAGGACATATAATTCTTTTAGAAAAAGCAATCCACAATCTTCTAATACAAACATTACTTGACCTTTTTGTCCCCGTAACCATAGAAGAGGAAATTAAAAGCTGAACTTAATAGAATATCTCACCTGATGTTCCGCTGGTTAGCTCTACAACACTTTTTGCATCTGAACTTTGTTTATCATCATTAGTATTGGCACCTTTTGCTGCCCAATTGCACCTTATCTGTCGACTTCCAAGCCATTTTCCTAATATATATTAACAGATTAAAGCTAAAAGCTATTATATGATGTAGTTAAAAGTTTTAAAAATAAATAAATAAATAAAAAGGAAAGAAGAAGAAGAAGAAGAGTCTAATATTAAGATATCAACAAGGAACTTGAAGATTCTATAAATTTAGTTAGCATACCGTTCAGATCATTTATTGCACTCTGAGCATCCTATTAAGATTCCACAAGTAGGAAATCATGATGTAATCAAGTATTAACCATACAAAAGAAAAGGTTAAAGAAAGTTCTGATATAAATTTGCTTAACAACCTGTTGATTCCTAAAAGAAACAAAGCCAAAACCCCTTGAACGCCCAGTCTTCTGGTCCCACATGACTCTAGCATCTCTGTAAGCAATAGACGGAATAAGATTAACCTCAAGGAGCATGTATCATCTTTCATTGTTATTGTGCATTTGAGGCCTCTTCTCCCTGTGATATAGATGAAAAGCTAACACAGCAATATAAAGAAAGGAAATGGGGCAAGGGGCTTACGAACAACTAGGGTAAACTGAGAAGCATGCGAACAGTGTGGCATCTGTAACCTCAGGACTTAAATCACCAACAAAAATATTATAGTGCCCTGCATTATAAAATCAAATCAGGTCACAATACAGAGTTACACTGGCAAAAGAGATTATCATTGCCAATGGAGTCCTCCTATTAGAAAAGTGATATAATTGAATATTACATTTATTGCTAATCAGATAAGTACAAACCTGATGTATCCTCTCTCTGGCTGCTTGCATATGCCCAATTGACTTTAATAGGCTGGCCAAACCTGCAAATGGCACCAATAATAGGACAATGAAAGAGGTAGAGAGCATTATGCATTCTGTTGGCAATGTAAAATTTAACTTACAGTTGCCTTCCATTAAGGGTTATGATTGCAAGGGAAGCACATCTCCGGTCAAAATAGTCCACAAATCCATAGGATGACTGAAAATTCAATGAAAATAAAGATGTCTCAGAAACTGAATGTTGCATAGCCCGTAAAATTCACAGCACTCAGATGCCCCAGTTTCAACAGCAACAAACCTAAGCCCAATTAGCAGAAGTCTGGCATCATCTCCAATTCACATAGACACTATATTGGCACTTTAAAATTTTAAATTAAAGAATGAGGGAAAGTTTTAGGTAGCTGATGAACCTTATCCTTTCTTATAAGCTTGCATCCTTCGATGGGACCAGTACTTGAGAAAACTTCTTGAAGAAGAGGTTCAGTGACCTGAGGATGAATGTTTCCAACATAACTGCACAAAGCCAAGGTAAGGCTCTAAGCACCCAGGTCTGTACCTCTTTAGAAAGAGAATACAAGAGCCACAAAAATAATTTATATCAAGAATATCAAAATGCAGGAGATCAAAATACATATACTTTAGACCCTAGCTTCCTCAAAGAGAGGGTAATACGAAACGCAGATGTAGCATTTCAATTTCTAGCAGGCAGATGGCTCTCACTAAGACTGGCAGCACTTTAGAGAGAGAGAGAGAGAGAAACAGAGAAACAGTATGTCAAACTCACACACTGCGGCATGTACTTGAATCAAAACCAGGAGGCAAGTTTCCACTCAAGATAGGTTCTATCTGCAGCACAATAGAGATGAAAATCAAGAAAATGAAAGCCACATATACAGAAATAAAATATCAAGAAAATATTCCCTAAAAGTATAAGAAAATGATAGTTGCAGATAATACAATTAAACATGAATCCAATAGATACAGCAATTTCTCTAGCATAAATAACCTAGACTGTATCCAAATCTCTTTTGTAGGCTTTGATGAGGGTGAAACCAATCATTCTTCATACATACTACAAGTGTCTACTGAAAGCTCTGCAATTTAAATGCCAACCAACAAGTCTCAACTCTTAACTGACCGAGAAAGCTAATGAAACCAAGAAGTGTACTGACTATCACTTTTTTAAGTAATTCTCTGTCCCAAATTCTATTGTACGTGTTTTCTCATTTTAGTACCCGAAATTGAATTGCTAAAATACAACATTTATATCTCCATCAAAATTGTGATTACATAGATTTTGTACTCCATTAACATGACTTAAGAGGCTATCAATGTGCCACTTTGGATGAGCTTCAGATCATTATTGTCAATGAAAATTGGCTCATACACTATTTTAGGGCATTTTAACAAGTTCAAGCATTAATAATATAAAATAAGACAAAAATAAAGGTGGCCAGTACAATGATCTAGTGTAATGGTTTGCCAAAAGATCATACCCATCTTATCTAGAGCTCAAAAAGAATGGAGAAGACAATTCAACTCTCAGAAAACAAATCACCATAGCTTCTACTCAACACCCAACACAGCTATTCAATGATAAAGACTCATGTCAAATAGTTGAAATGTACTCAATCAATACACGTTCATTACACAGATTTTTTTTTTTTTTTTGGAGGTAAGGTACACAGAGAATATTTTCAACAAATGTAATGGAAAGCATGTTAGATCAATGAAAAACAACTTCCACCACAGTGAAGGTTTTTTCTCTCGGCAATTGAAAGTGAAGATAAGATTTTATATTACAGATGAAGGAAACATCACAAAGGAAACCATTTTCTTCTTGCCTCATGGTCTCTCGATACAAAAATGAACCGCCACTTCCATTGCCTTCAACTGTCACCAGCCACTAGCCACTCTTAATAACTACACCCACTTTTTCTTAACTCCATAATATTTGATCATAACAAATATTATAGATACTATTCCAAGCACTACAATCCAGCCCTAACGATCATTCTTTTGAGACATTTCTACCAAAATTAACAAACTTTAGCATTTCATAACCCTAAATCTGCTTCTCCACCAATCAAGCTGCTACGTATTCTCGCCTCATTCCCACTAAGTAAAGTCATCAATATGGATTATATTTCATCTAAATGCCACAACTATGATAAATATTCTTCCCCGCCCCACCTTTCCGTTTTGCTTGATACGTGGCAGTATATAAACGGTCGGGATACGAACAGGAACACGAAATAGGAACACGAAAACATTATCCATAAGAACCCTAAATTTAGTAACGGAATCACTGATATAATCGAATTTAGCTAATAAATGAATAATAAAATAAAGAGTGGAAATTAGAGAGAGAAAACGAATGAAGTGAAGGAACCTGTGGAGCAGCTAAAAGACCAGGATGATAAAATGACTGTTGCATCATGGCTGCTGCTTGTTGCTGTTGCTGTTGCTGCTTTAATCTCTGTTGTTGCATCGTCTAGGGTTTCGAGTAAGTGAGGAAGAAGAAACCCAATCAAAGGAAATTCAAATTAAAAAGAAAAAAAGGGAAAAGAAAAAGAAAAAGAAAAAAAAAATAAAAGAAAACCCTCAAGGGAGGGGGGTAAGAAGAAGACGAAGAAGGAATGGATGATGGACAGCAGAGACAGAAGGAAGAGGGAGAATGAGAGAATATAATAATGTTTCTAATGGCTAGGGTGAAAAAGAGTTTTTCATGCGTTTTAATTATAGCCAAGATGAAAATAAAGGCGTTTAATTTCGTTTTTTTTTCTCTTTTTCTGTTTCCATTTTGTCACCAACAGGTCAATTTTTAGAAACATGCAGGTTATCCGTTCCATTCTTTTTTTTTTTTTTTATCTTATTAATATTTTTTTAAATATATATTTGAATCTTATGTTTGATAAAAATAAAACACGAAAAAGATCAAAATATAATTCTATATATATATATATATCTCATTTGAAATTAATTATCTAACAAATCCTAATAAAGTTAAATTTCTCTACTATCTATTTTATTCATTTTTATAAAAATACTAATTAAAATAATCATCTTCAATGCATAAAGTATATTTTTAAATCTTTTCTTTTAAAAGTTAGAAACACATTTATCGATCTTTAAAAAAAATTACACAAATAAAATTGCAAAATTGCAATGCAATTTTGCCACATTATAAAGGTGTAGCGTGTTAGAATTGCAACAAATATACGCAATTTTGCCACGATATACTAGTTTGTGATTGTGACGGTATAAACGAATGTTGCATTTGATAAATATGATATTCATTTACTGTTACAAAATCGCATTTTCAAGATAAAATTTTGTGATGGTATTTATATAATTTTATTATATAATTAATATTTGTGTAATTTTTTTTTAAAGATCAATAAACATGCAAAAATACTCTTTAAAAGTATGTGAAATTTTATATTTAAATTATGAGGCTCCAATCACTACCTTTATCATAATTATGAAATAAAAATAAAAATGATACACAAGATAATATTCTAAATATCAAATTTCAAACAAATAAAGATCAAGCACAGAACATAATCAAACATAAAAAAGACAACCTAAACAAAAACTATATAGTCATTAGATGAATTCCGAATTCAATTTTTAAAGCTCACTCTCACAAATATGATAAGAAATACTTATTGATAACAAGTACTCTAAAGATTACAAGGTATGAGCAAGAAGATAATTTATATTCACTCTATAAAGTTTTTTAATTAATGATATTATATGATATTTTGAGTTCGCAACATACTTAAGGCCTAAATTTATTTGTTCTTCTAGAAAGTAAATACCCCATAGTATATTACGCTATTCATTCATTTGTCATCTCTCTTTTTCTTACTAAAGTACTATTCTTTTAATACTTAAAAAAAAAAATAGTGCAAAGCCAAATTCCATATAAGAATACTTGAAAATATTGGAAAATATGAAATAGATAAGCTTTTTATATTAATCTTTAAGTTTTCTTTTCTCTTTTTTTTTTTTTTTTCCTCTCCTTGTATCAACTTCTTTACATAATTCTATATTGCATAGTAAATAACTTTTCATTTCTATATTCTTTTTGTGATGAGGGGATTCGATTGTAATAATTATATACAAGCAGCATGAGTCCTACATTATATGTAACCTCAAAAGAAGGACATGAAATGACATACAAAGAGTGACTAAGAATAAGAAACAAGAAGGAGAAGTAAACAATTTTAGGGGGTTTGAACACATTGATGACAAATTAACAAGCTATAAAGCATCTATCCAATAATTCTTATAAAAGGGTATTGTTTTCTTCACTTTTAGCTTTATTTAATCTTTGGACAACATGACGTCATTACAACCCAAGCATACAATTTTAAGGTGTTCAAGACACATAAATGAGTAACCTCACAATTCTTAAAAGGGAGCATTATTTTCTTTACTTTATGCTCCGTTTGAAAGCATGGCATTATTGCAACCTAACCCTAACAGAGGAGCCCATTCCAAAAGAATAGTCTCATAGGTAGGAGAACCCATTAACCTTAAGTACTACACTTAGTCCATATTACTATTTTATCTAAAATTGTAACATTTCCACCCCCTTTGAAAGCTAACACCTACATTGACATACTCCGGATTGCCTACTTAAAGTGACTCACATTTTAAATTGCCTTCACTCTACTTCACCAAGTACTCTTTTCTTAAGTAGCCCTCTTTCAGGTAGCTCCTATTCTATGTCACCCTTCCATTAAGTAAGCTATCTATGAGAGCACCAAATCTTGTAACTCGAGCCAGAAAAGTGCTTGTTCTAAAAGACTAATATGATAAGTGGAGAACTCCTTAGACTAAAGTGCCACACTTAATCTATGTTACTATCTCATATGAGATTGTAGAAGTTCTAAAGTATTTATTAAATTTGGCCACTAACAATGTCTATTAGATTACACTAATAACCAAGGGTTAAAATGAATCCTATCCTTTTATTAATGAATCCCTCCATAGGCTTTTCTCGAATTGAGGCTCATAAAAAGCTCTTCTCTAAGTGCGTGAGCTTCCCTTAAAAAGGTTGAGAGTGGACATGTAAATCTAATAATCCTTGCTCTAAGCACAATGTGCTAAATCTTCCTAATATCACAAAACCATGGATTTGACTCCTTAAACCTTGATATTTTAGTAAAAAAAAAGTCAAACCCAATCACTACGGTAGAAAAATAAGCATACAAATATCATTCTTACAAAGAAAAATTCCAATAAATAGTAGTGTATGAATTCCTTCATTAACTTGTGTAAAAATGCTATTTTGAACCAAAACATACACTGCCATAGATAGCATGTATAAAAATTTTGTAGAATATATGATAGATCTTTAATTATAAAAACTCCTTGCAAGCTTGTTGGTTTAAGGTTCTTACACGAATATATCTTAACATAAAAGAACATCAAAATTATTAACATAAGTATGTTAAAGAAAAAAATGGTAATAAATAATAATAATAATAATAAGAAAATTTAAAAGTCTAATCTTAAAAAGTAAAATAATCAAAGGCTATTAAATATAATCGTTATGATAGAAAAATAAACAAAAAAATATTATTCATATTGATAGGATATTTTGGACATGGATCCCTTAGACCAACATCGACCCATTTAGACCATAAGCCGACCTGATTGAGCCCATAGTCAGTCTGATCTACTAGCACTAAACCTAGTCGTCCTATTAGCCGACCTCGACATAAGCTTTCTAAACCGACCAACTCTTTCAAATGACTTGCCCAACTTTACAGCCTCATAATGGCTAATGGAAAAGTAAATAAGGCTTAGAGACTCAGTCAAATAGCATGACCTTACAAATCTAAAGCATGTAGGATTTTACACTCCCACTAATTAGATCATGCGAACATGCTACATGTGCTTTCTTGATTCTTAAGGGTCCTCCTCTATAAAAAACCTCAAATATCCTAACGATAAATCACTTTAACTCTTTACGCACTTACATTATATTTGCATGCTTTTAGCATTCTTGCTATCTCTCTTCAAATAAATACTGACTTAAGCATTAGAGTGGTGATGCTGAATAATTCCTTGATGTCTCTCACTATGCTCTATTTTGTAGGCTTACTACACACTTATGCAAAGCCTAAACCAATCTACTTTACCAGCTAAATCCTACTAAGGACCTTTGGCATTGTCTATAAGACACAAACTCATTTGTTGCCTTAAACACAATAAACATGCCTAACACTTTGTCACAAGTTGTTCATCATGTTGTCAATAATGGACCTAAACAATAACCAACCTCTAACCAAGCCTACTCCCGAGCAACACCTATTGGAGTAACTAGAAAAAATGCTTGAAGAAATTGTGGCAAAGAATGCCTAAATGGAGGAACAAAACAAGGAGCTTCATACTAGGTTAGATAAGGTGGAAAGGGAAAGCAAGCTACCTTCCTTTACAGATGCCTCAAACACCCGAGGTAATCAAAACTGCCCTCCCTAACAGCAGAATGACAAGGTACTATAACCTAACAATATAGTGCAAAGACAACATGCGCAACTTGCAACTAACTACCGTTGCGCCCTTACTAATAATGAATAGGTGGCTAATTCCCATGGAGGGGACACGCTCAATACATGGAACTCATTTAGCCGACAATATTGACTCGAAAAAGCTTCATGAGATGATCAAGAGGCTCTTTGAGAAGCAAGAAACCAAAGGTGTTAACCTTATCGCTAGCAACAAAGCCCCTTTCATTAAGGGTATCCAAGATGAGGTCCTCCCTCTAAACTCCAAGCTCTTCACCCTAAACTTGTATGATGAGATAGGTGACCCTAATGATCACTTACTTTACTTTTGCACCTTTGTAAACCTTCATGGTCATGGGGATGCAATCATGTGCAAGGCCTTCCTAGGTACCTTAAGAGAGGTAGCTCGAACATGGTTCAATCATTTGCCTTAGAACTCCATTTCATCATTTAATGAGCTCACTCATCACTTTAGTCTTCACTTTTGGGTTAGTAAGTCCCCATCTAAGGACACATCGTCCTTGTATTTGATTCGTCCAAAGGAAGGAGAAACCCGTTGAGAGAATGTAGTACGGTTTAATAATGTCATAGTGGAAATCCTTCAGCTTAACGAAGGATTTGCAGTATACGTCTCTTAACTTAGCATCTGACCATCCAAAAACTTTTTCTAATTAGTGTATAAGGATAAGACCAATACCCTAGTAGAATTTTAGTAGAAGGCCCAAAAGTACATGGACCGGGAGGACAACATTCGTATTAGATGTAAAGCTAACCTAAGGATGTTGGGAGAAAAAGAAAAAAGATAAGGATAAGGGGTTTGATAAAGAGCACCTTAACAGTAAGCAACCGAGCTATTTTGATGGAGGGGAGCCCTAGTGGCAAGAAGCGTCCATCACTTACATCAATATACACCCAGTATACAACTCTAAACTTACCCCTTACTCATGTATATATGGAGGTTCGAGGGGAGAGGCCTACTCCAAAAACTCCTCAAGATGAAGGGGAACCCTATTCATCAAAAGTTAGACAAGTATTGTCAATTCCATTAATATTACAACCACATGATAGGTAAGTGTTTCCAACTAAAGAACACCGTCAAATATTGCATCCAAAAGGGCTTCTTTAGAGAAGACGAAGTCGATGCCAATGATGGTAGAAAGGGGGCACCATAAAGACGACATATCGATAATGCTTGAAAAGAAGACAACAATGACCGTAGTGACATCAATGACCATAGTAACAACCAAGTCCCTAACAGCATCATTGACATTATTATTGGTAGGCTACACCCAAGGAGCCAGTCGAACTTAGTAGCTTGGCTAACGCCCTATCCAAAGTAATGATAGTGAGAGGAAAAGAGTTAAAGGAGGGATACCTCTATCTCTTTCTCTAATGAAGATCTCGAAGGGGTTGATACACCTCATCAAGATGCCCTTATGATAAGGGTAAGGATCTCAAACATCTAACTTCTAAAAATTATGGACATCGATAGCTCTAC
Source organism: Lumnitzera littorea (assembly GCA_024138015.1). Taxonomy (NCBI): domain Eukaryota; kingdom Viridiplantae; phylum Streptophyta; class Magnoliopsida; order Myrtales; family Combretaceae; genus Lumnitzera; species Lumnitzera littorea. The sequence continues at coordinate 16,370,049 of JAMXBB010000007.1, forward strand.
TAACATCTTATTCAAGTAGACTTATGATAAGATGCAAAAGAAACTGCTAGTACAAATGAAGCAATACCTCAACAACTTAACCGGCTTCAATAAGGGAACTGTCTAACCTAAGGGCATCATTACATTGGATATAAAGCTTGGTGACGACGACGACGTTGCTAAGTAACCTTAGAGTTTATGTTGGTAGACTACCCATCCTCTTAAAATGCAATCTTAGGACGATCAAGCCTCACTAACTTTAAGGTCATTACGTTGTCCCTCTACTTGGAGGCCAAATTCCTTACTCTAATTTGAGGTGAGAATTTGTAGATGTGATCAAAAGCTCTCAAACATGAAGGTAGCCTAAGGTAAGAGCGTTTTCGCTTTGGAAACAAGCCATTAGAGAAGCCAGCTGAGAAAGGCAAACTAGGTGAAAAAACATAGGAGATGCAAATTGGCACCAGCCTTAAACAAACCATTATGGTTAGGGTTAAAATGCCTCTCAAGCTTAAGGAGGCCATAGTTCATCTCTTGTAAGCCAATGAGATCGGTTCACCTGGTCACCGTTAAACATACTCGGTATCTTAATTGACCTAGTAACTTGTAGCCTCATAATCGATGAGAAAATCCGGCCTATGAAGTAGAAAAAGATACTTTACTCTAGAACGGCAGGCCATGATAAAAGAAGAAGTGCAAAAGTTGCTTAAAGGAAACTTCATTCAAAAGGAAATTTACCCAACCTGGCTAGTGAATGTAGTGTTAGTAAAAAAGAAGAATGGGAAATGGTGAATTTGCCTCAATTACATCGACCTCAACAAAGCTTGCCCAAAGAATTGTTTCCCTTTCCTAATGATAGATCAACTAGTGAACTCTACGTCGAGTCATGCTTTGTTGAGCTTCGTGAATGCCTTTTTAGGTTACAACCATATCAAAATGGAATCGAAAGGCGAAGTCCACAACTCCTTCATCATGAACTTTAGCACTTATTATTATATGTCATGCCCTTTAGCCTCAAGAACATTCGGGAAATGTATCAATGGAAGGTGATCGCATTATTTAAGCCTTAGCTTAGATGCAACATGGAGGTATACGTAGACTATATGATCATTAAGAGCAAGCAACTTGACTACCACATCAAAGATCTGTAGGAGGCCTTTAATAAGATGAGAAAGTATGACATGAAGCTGAATCCCTAAAAGTGTGTATTTAAGGTCGCCTTCGACAAATTCTTGGCCTTCATAGTCACTTAATGCGCGATCAAAGCCAATCCAAAGAAGATCACTACCATCAAAGACATGATCCAACACCTCCCTACCCACCCCCCACCCCACCCGCACCCCCCTCTCTAAAATTAAGGAAGTTCATAAACTCACTAGCATGGTAACTGCGCTAGGCAGATTTGTCTCTAGAAGAATAGACTAATATGAGGAGTTCTTTAAAATCCTAAGGGTTTTATTTAGATTCCTCAATGTTAAGCTACTTTTGTGGAGTTATAGAACTTCTTGAAGTACCTATTGATCCTATCCAAGCCTATGTCTTGAAAAGCCTTAAGGTTTTGAGTGGACTCCCTAATGTCTACCTATACCTGGCTATTAGTGAGAAGTATTTAATTAATTATATTTAACATAGTGATTTTCCTTGAAATTTTGGTTTATTTTAAGAAAATGATACTTAATCGAGTAAAATTTTGATTTTTAGACTTTGAAACATCCTTTGGAAGAAAATAAGAAAATAGAAATAAGTTTGACTCAATTCAAAGTTAAAATGAAGAAGTTTTGAAATTTAGAACTGACATGAGTAGTGACATGATTGTGTTGGTTTCAAGGAAGATTTTTTAGCAGAGAAGAGCAATCCATAGTTTGTGACATGACTTGGGAGACACAACCATGTCTTAAGTCATGTCAATGGCAAATTTGAAAAGATTTAGGAAGATTTATTGAATCTGCAGGGACACGACTATTAACACGATCGTATCATTAAGTTGTTTTGTTTGTAGTGAAAGGAAAAATCCATACACATTATAAAGGGATCCTTAGGCTATTTTTGATAGACTTTTCATACGATTTTTAGAGAGACTCAAAGGGCATAAACATTTAAGAGAGCAACACATTCCAGAATTTAAGATTCAAAAATTTTCATTAGTTTTCATAGCCTTTCTTTTCATGTTTTGACTAGATTTTATTCAAGATTGATCTTTGGCCATGATTAGTGCATAGACTTCTTGTATCTAGGTTTTGTGGAACCTAAAATTACTTGTGATGCTAAGTTTATTAGATTTAATGAAGATCTTTATTATCTTTATTTTCTTTAATTCAATTATATGTTCTTGATTGCTTTAAATTGATATTTCCTAGTATATTGATCTAAAATTTGATATTATGCAAGAAAATTGAAAGATTGCTTCTTTAATTAGATTTAGGCATAATTGATAAAAATCATTGCAAGTTTAGAGATAAATTGTAAAGTCTTTTCAGATTTTTATTGTTATATTTAAGAGAATTCATCGTACTTTAATGCAATATTTAATTATGCTATTAAGAAGAGATTTTAATAAGTGATTTAAAGATTAAGGTTAATAGACTTAAGAAAGTTATTAATTTTATTAGAGAATTCTCTCGGTTAAAGAAAATAGAGATTAAGTTAGATTATCTCTAATAAAAGTTGCATGTATATTTTTAAGGGAAACATAATCTAGATAAGTCATTGAATCTTAAGTTAATTTTACAATTTAATTACTTTTTTAATTGTTAGATTAGATATTAGCAGTGATTTATATTAATTTCTTTTAGTTTCTTGAATTTGAATTTTATCGGTTAGATAATAAAGAAATAATTAATATTAGTAATCATAGTCCTCATGGGAACGATATCTGTTTTAAAAGAATATACTTCTATCAATGGGTATGTTTGCCTTATACCAGTTAAAAATAAACCACTCTCATTTGTTCTAGTTAGGGTTGAATGAAGGGAACACAAACTTGTATATTACGTTAATCACATTCTCCATATGCCTGAGGTCAGGTATTCTAAGGTGGAGAAGTTTGCCTTGGTAGTAGTGATTTCTGCCCATTAGCTCCGACCATACTTTTGGGTACACCAAATCGTCATGTTAATAGACTAATTACTTCGCATGTTTCAATAGAAGCCTGATGTGTATGGTCAGATGTTCAAGTATGCACTAGGCTTGAGCGTGTATAAAATTTAATATAAGCCACAAACGACCAAAAGGCACAAGTGTTGGCCGACTTCATCATAAAGTATACTGGAAAGGAGGAAGCATCGACTGAAGATGACAAACTAGTGTGGACGCTCCACATCTATGGTTCATCCACCTCTAAAGGAGGAGGTACGGGTTTGTTGCTCACTAGACCGCATAAGACAATGGTTTACTATGCTCTTAAATTCAAGTTTGACACAAGTCAATAATGAATTCTAATATGAGGCACTTATTGTCAGTCTTAAGCTCACCAAAGAGATTGGCGTTGAGCACTTGGATGTTTTATTGGACTTTATACTTGTCTTTTAGTAAGTTCAAGGTGAATATGAGGATAGGGACGGCACTATGGTAAGGTACTTGGAGATGGCGAAGACTCTCTTAGCTGAGTTCCCTTCATAAGATATCACAAAGATCTTCTGAATTGAGAACTCAACAGTTGATTAGTTATCTAAGCTTGCCTCTACAAGGATATAAAGGCCCGAGGTGAACGACAGAAAAATATTTATAGAGTACTAGCTAGAAAAGAGTATTAGCTTAGATAGAGCTAAGATCCTTAAGCTTAACATGACACTAGTCAAGCCAAGCTGGATGGACCCTATTAGAGACTACTGGGAGTAAGGCACATTATTGGCCAATAGGAAGGAGGCTAAGAAGTTAAGATACTACGTTGCTAACTACACTCTAATTAACAGTGTCCTATACCAAAGAAGGGGTAGTCTCCTTTTGTTAAGGTGTCTCAAACTTGAAAAAGGGCTACATGTTATGGAAGAGTTGTACGTTGGTGTATGCAGTAACCACATCCAATCATAAGCCCTTTATATCTGGGCTCTTTAACTCAGATAGTATTGGTCAACTATAAGGTAAGACACGAAGGTAGTCGCCTATAAGTATCCACAATGCCAAAAGCGTGCTCTAGTCACGTATGCCCACAACTATAACCTTCAACCTTTGATGATCCCATGACCCTTTGCCCAATAGGGCATCAACATCCTCGGTGCTTTCCTAAAGGCATCTGGAGGACGGTAATTCATCATAATGGTCATCTACAACTTCACTAAGTAGGTTGAGGCCGAAACCATCGCCAAGATCATAGAGAGGAGCATAAAGTCCTTTGTTTACAACAACATTCTCTGATGTGTCTCCGAAGTCAAACACACGAAGAGGCACCACAACGAAACAAACTAAAACAAATAAGGAAAAAGGTTAGCAAAGTCCGAGTAACCACCAAATGAATATGATGCACCACTCGATCCTACTCGGCTTACAATCCGTCGGATATGATACATCGGTCTAAACTAAAGGGTTACTCGCTACTACTCCTTGCTAAAAGAAATATATAAGAGTTAAGAGATAACAAAAACATTAGGGTTACTCAACTAAATAAAATCTATATTGAAAGTTGAATGCCTATGTATAAGGAAGTAGGGGCTTATATACCTATCCATTGAGGTTACTTTACATGTATGAAAAGATACAAAGGGTATTTTACACTTAAGTTACATAAATCATACTAAAAGAGATAAAAGAGACAAGGAATATTTAGTATGGAAAGAAAGAATCATTTTGGAATATTGTGTTAGAAGACACGTGTCACTTGGTGGCTAGTCATTAGGATTATGTTACAAAGTAGGCAGAAACAAGAGGACATTGCAGTCAGAGGCTGACCTGATTTAGTTCAAGTCGGGGACTAATTAGTTCTAAAAAGAAGTTAGCTTACTTCGGGGTCAAATGCCTATAGTTTGATTGGGAGCTCACCTCAGCTATTCTTAGGCTGTCTCTTGGAGTAAAGCGTTGCTACTAAATAGGGGTAAATTTGACGTATGTAAGGATCTGATAGTCAGGTTGGTTGGAGATTAGCTCAGGATAAGAATCCCCATCTCGACTATAGCTTAGAGCTAGAATCCTCCGAGCGAGTCCCTAGAGTTCTCTAGCTCGGCTACGCGTGATCGATCCGGGGGGTTGATTCCTATCATCCTCTCCAAGTTTGGGGTTTCACATGCCTTCATAATGGACAAATGGGTGGTAGTTCGACAACCCTAAGTTCAAGGAATTCTATGCTAAGCACCACATTATGCCCCACTTCACTTCAGTTGGCACATTCTTAGTCCAACGATCAGGTCGAGGCGACCAATAGGATTATCCTCGACAGCATCATGAAAGCGGTTGATTAGGCTTAGGATAAATGGGAAAATAAGCCTCCAAACATTATATGCAGATACAAGACTACATACCACATATTTACAGTCGAAACTCCATTCTGTTTAGCCTTCAGGTAGGAAGCTATCCTCCTATAAAGCTAGAACTTCCCCACATTAGGACACAATCTTTCAATGCCTTCACGAATGACTCCATCTTGCAAGCTAGTGTAGACACCATAAAAGAAATTTGAGACCTTACTATAGCTCATATGGCCGCTTGTCAGTACAAGGTGGTTAGATACTATGAAAAAAGGTCCAGCATAAAGAGTTTAAAGTAGGAGACTTGGTTTGTAGAAGACTTTAAGTAATTGACTTATGAAAAGGATAGGGGAAGCTAGCCCCCAATTGGGAAGATCCAAAGCAAACCTAGGGAATGGTGCATATAAGTTAGAAAGTTTGGATGGAGAGCTCATCCCATGCACATGGAACGTAACAACTTACGCTTTTACTTTGATTGAATCAATGTAAATATGATTGTACTTTCCACATTTATTAATGAAATTTCACTCCCCAAAGTTGTTATGTATCTATTTTCATCTTTATCTTAACTTGTCTTAAGCCACATTGGTTAAATGGATTAATTGATACCAAAAGTCCCCAAAGGACCCTTAACTCGTGTACCTCTTTAAGCATAGGTAGGCCACTGACCTAACCTCCGTCGAGTAACCTCAGCAATAAGGAACATCCCCTATATAAGCCCCAAAGTTCAGCCAAGTAACCGTAGGATTGAACTTAGAACCCAAGGTTTAGGGCGATCGGTTAAAAGATCCGATCAAATCCAAATTATAAATTATTTAACAAGATACCAATAAAAATGACCCTGTAAACTTAAATTTAAGAAAATAAGTAGTAAAATAGGAGACTATAAAATTTTCAAATTTTAAGCATAATAACTGCTAATTACCAAAAAGGCAAAAAGTGTAATATAATAACTAATAAATTAGTAAAGATAGATTATATGTATACTAAAAATTTTAGAATGACCAAAATAATATTTAGGAATGTTCACGTGTACCCTACATGTATTTACGTGTAGATAAAAATACGCGTAATTACTAAAATTGGCCGAAAACTAAGCAAATAATTAAAGAAAATTATAAAATAATTGTGGAAAAATCAGAAAAAAATCAGAAGGATGTGGAATGATGCAAGGATGGTCGTGGCAAGTTAGAATCTGAAAAAGAAAATTCAACCAATTAAATTAAGACAACATAAAAGCCAAAAATCAAGGGATAAGGCAATTGTCTTGTCCCATTTAATGCACAATAAATTCCACAAAGCCCTATAAATAGCAGGAAAAATTACAGAGCACATTTGGACAGATACAAATCAGAGAAAATTAGAGAGAGTTGAAAATTCGAGAGAAAATCCAGAAAATAAAAAAAATAAGAAAAACTGTGCAGTTGAGGGTTTTAAAAGGAACCCACACTAGACGAGGAGCTGGAAGTGGACGGCCACCACCACCACACGGTGGTGGCAGCGCCCAGGCCGGCCGACAAGGCCACGGCGGCCCACGGTGGCCGGAGCCACCCAAATCGGTGAGTCCGATTTCCAGCCCGAATCTTGTAAATTTTTGTAAAAATAGTAAATATAATTATAAAATTATGAATTTTGTTATTCTGAGATATTTCTGTATGTAGTTTGTAGGAAAAATATTATTTTGATGAAATTATATCCCGTAATATATGGCCCCTAAGAAATCGTGCAAAACCGAGCACATTTCGATTTAGAAATAAATGACCTTAGGAGTGTAGTTTCAAGCCCAAAATTTTTGTGTAGATTACTCAGATGATATAGAACAGTGCTATGAAGCCCTTTTTCAAAAATTAATTTTCAAAATTTTTAGATAATTTTTAGGTCCTAAAATGAGGCATAAAATGGGTAATTTAGGATTAATTAAGTAATTAAATTATTAATTTCTGACTTAGTGAATAAGTATATGTTTTAGGGTGTTAAGATCTGATGGAGTATGATACTTATAGCATTTAGGGTGTTAGATGTAATTATTAGGTTAATTATGTAATAAATGAGTAATAGGAAAAAATAGTTAATTTTGTAAATTAGGGAAATATGGAGTAAAATCTGATTTAGGATGGATTTAGACATTTTGAAATAATAATTGGTGTTTAGAGATGGTAATTAGGGTAATAGAAATATTGGAAATACATTATGTGCATAATATGCAATAATGCATAATGTGTAATTATTGAAAATATAATAAATAGAAAATATTATAATAAAAATTGATATTTTAAGAATAATAAAAATGCACAATAAATCTGATAGGAAACTTGAATTTATAGAATTATATGAAAAATGTAAAAAAATTGTCACATTAGGAGTGAATTCGGTACACTGATATGGATTTAAGTGTACCGAGTAAAATAAACACTGACAAAGGGTAATGATGGTATTTAGATTATCGGGAAATAATGTGATTAATTTCACATTATGGGTTGAAACTAATTTCTAGGGTTGGAATATAAAACGCTACTTAAAAATCGAACTAAAAACCTGGTTTAGAAATCGATGCGAAAACCGAACCTGAACCTAACCCCAAACCTAGAATAATTGTAAAAGACTTAATACCTAGATAATTGGGCATATTAAACCTTAAACAAAACCTAGCAAGAAGCATTATAGGATAAAACGAACCTATAACAATTATATGAAAAGCTGAAACCACGTTCGTGTTATAGGGATAACCGGCGATGGCCTGAGCAAATCGGACCTCGAGTGAGCGAGCGAGGAGTCGAGGTAAGTTGGGATTAATACGATGCTGTATTTTGGGAGGCTTAAGATTATGCTTGATTGTGCTTGTTAGATAGTTGAATGTATGCATGTGTTTGATTATGGGTGATGCCATGATTCTGTTTGTTGCTCTGGTACATACTGTATGAATTGTATGTAATGATTGATCACCCTAAACTGGACCTAATCAAATATACGACCAGTAATCATAATCGAGCATGCATGGCAACCCGTTAGGGGATTTAGGACTCTCCGGCCAAATACCGACCCCTTCGGAAGGGATAGCGCAGGATTGCAAAATGGTCCCTTCTTCATCCTCAGTCGAACTAAGTGACAGGAGAGGAGGTCGCGGCGGGGATGAGGACAGTGGTTCGAAGGTAGTCGCGGGAGGAGCAAGGTCTCCATTACACAAGCCTGGGTTTGGTCGTGAGCTGTTGCATTAACGGTAACTCCTCAACCTGGATTAGAGCGGGCGCAATTTCTCTAATCTCACGACGAGCCGGACAACGTCGTGCGATGGCATTTGCTTGCACATGCATTGCAACTAATAAGTGACTGAAAACCTTGTTGTGTGTATGGTATAGTTTTAAGTCCTCCGTCCTAACTTACTGAGCTGTGGTTGCTCACATCCTTATAGACATCGTGCAGGTGCTGGCTAAGAAGCGGCAACAACTACTATGAAGTTAGCAACTGCTGGATCCTGGGGAGTGAGGAAAAACATGTGAAGAATAAACACATATTTTAAGGTTTAAGTTTTTATTCTAGAATTACTTTCCATTTTGAATAATGTAACAACTAGGGAATATATTACGGAGAAATGTTGTAAACTTTAACTGCAATAATTGAATGATAACATATATATATAATTCCTCACTTTTATAGGTAAATGATTTATTTAAATTACAAATTGTCTACTTCAAAGCGGGTTAGTTGTGGACGCCTTGTGTAGATCAGGTCTAGGATAGCGGTTGTGAGGCCAACTTCTATCTTAGGGTGGTTTACACGGCGGGGCTGTTACGACTCTGCCGCTTCGGGGCGTGACACCCTACACAACCAAGGAACTTACATAATGCCTGTTGGAACACCACTAACTCGGCCCCCTAAAATAACCTAAGCTACCGACAACTAAACGGTCCCCCTAAAAGTGTAACCCTAATTCTCCCTTGAGTGAGACAACCTAAGCTACTAATAGCTGAATGTTCCCCCTTAGAAGAGCAACCCTAACTCTTCCTTATGTGAAACGACCTAAGCTCTTAATAACTAAACGATTCTATAACAAGAGTAACACTAACTCTTCAACTAAGTATGCCAGATACTATAAGTTAGAAACACAAAAAGAAGAATGAAGTACAAAATGAACAACTACAAAACCAAATTCTTCACTATAGCTTAAAGCATTTATAGAGCTAATGGTTGGCATACCAGCGTAGATTAATACAAGCATTTTTTACAATCATTTACTAGGAAAAAGGAAAACAAGTACAAAATAAAAAGAAAAAAGGAGAGGAAACACTGGCTTACGACTTTGGATTAGCCAGCTTCAGCAACTTTGAAAAATCTAGAGCACCAATTTGCTTAGAAGGCTGATCCATTGGAGTCTGGGTTAGAGGATCTTGAGCTAAAGTAGGGGGAGGAGGAGTCTCCTTGACTTGGTTGGTAGGAGGGTCACCTTAGTCTTGATTCTCTCCTTGAGTGTCTTAAAAAGTGACCCCTTATAGAGCTATTGCAGCTAGAGAGGATGTAAGGGCATCTTAGATGCCCTCAGTAGCAGGAGTAGTGGTCTCCTTCTTAGTCTTGGCTTCTCTTTCTTCCTTGTGAGTTAAACCATCAAGGAAGTCTAAGAAGCTTAAGTCCAAGTCGTAACACTATTGAAGCACCATATTTTGGATCTTCTAGTCTGTTTCTATGGAGATGTCCTCACACTCATTATTCTACTCCTCTAATGTCAAGAACTTATTGATAACCTTTTCCTCGGCAGAAGAGTGAACAACATCTCATCTTTTAAGATTAATGATTAGCTCCTTCATCTCACCAACCTTACATTGAAGATCCCTAATATTCTTCTTTAGCTCTCCTTTTTGGCTAACTAGCTTTAGAGACAATTTGGTGGCACAAGAGCACTGATCATCTTTCATTGCTAGCTCAACCTGCATCTTGGAGACTGTCACGCTCATCTCCTAGTTGCATCAATCAAGATCTACCTTAGCCTTCTATTTATCCTACAACTTCATAGAGAGCTCGATTTTAGACTTATGTTTTTCCTCCAGTTGCTTCTTTAATGTAGCAATCTCCTCGACATTCCCTTTCTTGTCCTCCTTGTGCCCTTACCTCTTCCTCTCCTGTTCAGCCTCTAGTGTTGATCTCTATACAGACGCATGATGAAGACATTGATTAGCCTTAGGCAATTTTTTATGATATCGTTCAGAAGAGGACTTCGACTCCCTATGATATTGATTTGCGATAAATAACTCATCTCAAAGCAACTTTACCTCTTTCAAAACTTGGTCGTATTACCTAAATGATTGCAGCACTAAACTATTGCTCTACAAAATTAAGCAAGCAATTAAAAGACGAAGACATGCTGTAAGGACAAATAATGCAAAGAAATCACAACTTACCTAGCGAGCCAACGTAGTGAAGTAGCCTGCCAACTCTGAGACCAACTTGCCCCTGGTCTCCACCTCCTTCTTTAGGATAGCCCAATCGGCTGAGGTGTAAAACCCAATCATATCCCAGTAACTGAACTCTTACTGGTGTAGTGTCACATCATTCACTTAGATCCACTACTGCGTTAGGATGATTTTCCCCTTGACTTGCTTAGTGGCAACCTCATTTGCCCCTAATATAGTTGGGTATCTTGAGACATGTATAAGGCATTCTTGAATGACTTTAGAGCCAACCCCATCTTCTGGCACTATTTAAGCTCATTGAGGTTAGCTACCCCCATTTGATCAAAAGTAAGGTAAGGATGAGCAAAAGAAAATCAAAGCATGTTAGTTCAATCGAGCGACTCTACAATGACTTTGGAAAGCTACAAGACTTTCACAACCTCCTTCACCTTCTTTTAGGGTTGCATGCTCACATTGTCCACCTTCGAGGCCTTCCTCTTTTAGCCCACTAGCTCTTTTTCTATATTGGCCTTAGGCCTCGTTTTAATGCCCTTGGAAGGAGAGGAGAGCACAACTAATTCTTAATTACTAGCAACAAGCTCTTATCCCCCCATTATGGTGAGGGGCTCGGATAGTGGAGCCACGGTAGACTCAAGCTCGGTCACCATTAGCTTTACGATGGTAATGTTGAGTGGGATACCTTACAAAATTGGTAGTTCCTTGCAACTTGTTTTCTCAATGCCCAACTTTAACTTTGGGGCTTTGGCCTTCAAGTTAGCAACCTTCTTCTCAAGTTTTATTTTGGCTTCTTGCCATTTAAGGAGCTCTAATCCACCAGGTTAGGGCAACTCCCTCAACCTCGCCAACTTCTCACTTACAAAAGGAAATGAACAAAGTTAGTATAAGCACAAGTGACTATAAATACTCATAAACCTTGTTGTAACCAGTATGGGCAAGGAGGAATTCTTATTCCTCGGACGACGATGGACAAAAAATAGCTTCTTGCGAACCTACGCAGGCATGACAGAGGAGTCAATTCACCTCAAGTTTAGACTTATACCTCCTAGCCACTTCTTCATCATGGACTTCTCCATGCCTGAGAAGAGTTAGGAGATCAACCTAGAGAAGTACCTTTGCATTGTCTCATTGGCATTTATTAATTGATTGTACCTTAGACCATAAAGGCACCAATCTCCTGTATGGCTTCAAAGTCGCTTGAACTAAGCTTCTTTAGCGTTCTAGTTTGGACCAATTTCATCCAGTAAGTCTAGAAGTTAGCCTGTTCGAGTAGCTCTACTATAGGGAACTCGTCCTTCCAATGCTTCACAAATGAGTCCAAGCTAGTAAACAACTTCTTCCTTTGGTGATTCTAAAGGTACGCCCATCCGCCCAAGCCCTTCCATAAATAAAAATAATTAAACAATTGTGGTGTGGCCTACACCAATAGATATTCATAAAGAGCCTTGAATGCTTTTAGGATCCTTTAGCCATCTGGAGGAATTTGAGTAAGGCAACATTGATGATAATCGAAAAGCTCCCTTTTAAACTTAATGAAAGGGAGGTGCATCCCAAACTCCAAAAACTTCTTGTAATCTACGAAGTGCCTCCTTAATAACAGGATACCCTCTCATGTAACCTTGGTACTTACATCACCATGCAAAGCAAATTCTCTACCACATGATCATTAAAACAATAATTTATGATAGATGGCTTGCTTTTGCTCACCCAACTACTCTGCCCCAAGCCACTCCCAGGCCTATCGAATAAATTGACAGCCTCTAGCACCCTTTCGTAAGGGTACACATCATATAGGCTGGCATTAGTAAGCTTTGCCCTATCTATCTCTACTATCACTCCCAAAGTTTCCTCCTCTATTTGTGCCAACGCGGATGAACCTTTTTCAGCTACTATAGGATAGTGAAGTGGTATTCCTAGTTGCTTTAAAATCAAAAGGTAGTAGTCTATATTTTGATGAATTGACTCACCGAAGTTTGCACTAGAATATGTTACCATCTTTGGTTGTGGTTGAAGAAGAAAGAAGAGAAAGTCAGAGAATTGATTGAGGAAAGTTGGAAAGAAGAAGAATATTTATAGTAGAAAGATAAAGATTCAAGGCGTGTAAAGTGTTGAATTGGCTAACCCAATGGGTACTTATAATCCTAAAGTACAGAGAAGTAAAATGGCGATTATCGGGATTCAGACAGGTATGACTCTCTTAATGCACTACGATGATTACTGATCGTGCGTATATTACATTAAAGGAAAGTGCACTTAATCAAGTTATAATATAGATTTAAAACAAATGTGAATTTAAGTGTCGATCTTATAAGGAACCGAGTTATATTAGTATATTTAATTATTCCTAGCAATTGTTCCTTTTTTGTATATTCAATTATCTAACTTTTCTTAAAAGAAGATTCATTCAATAATCTAAGATTCAATTAAATAAACTAAATAAGGAAAATAAGAATTGCAATGAAATTAGACATCTAATCAATAATAAAAATAAAGAAAATTAATATAACTAACCACTAACAAAATAATTAAATAACTAATTGGCTAAATAACATAAAAATAATAATAAGCATGGAAATATAAAGATAACATGAAAGCAATAATGGCATAAAAATATGAAAATAACATAAGATTATGGCTTAATTAATTAAAAGACTAACATTTCCCTTAGTAAACCTTAACTGTTATTTATTATCTAGTTCTAAGAGATTATTCAATCTTAATTGACTTATTGGACCATGAAGATTCCTAATCTTATTCTAGTGGAAGTCAAATCCTGAATTAGTTGGACTCACATCTCTGGCTAAAACATCTCAACATCGCATGAAGTGCATGGATCTCGCTATTTTGTTACCTTAACCTGAAGATATTAAAATCTTAATCTCTTAGAGCACTTAATCTCTTTTAATTACACTTATTTGTTTATTGTAGGCCTTGTGACTCTACAATAAACTTAGAAAATAAATTAATACCTCGGGTAATATTAATCTAACATAATAAAGCTAATGTAACTAGATCGTAATAAGCAAAATCATTGAAAGAATATCATAAATAAAATCACCCCTATGAACATAGGATTCAACAACAGTTTACTAAGTTTATTGAAATAAAAATATAAAAACTAGAAAGAAGAGACAAAACATAATGGAGAAGTCCCCTTGTAATATTCTAAACCTAATAGCTACTTAAGGGGCTCTCTCTATAACCTTAGGTTTAGGAATATATTTATAAGTAATGCTCCTAAGATTACAAAAAAAAAAAAAAAAAAAATAGAATACCAAAATTTATAATGTCTTCACGCCCTTTGTACATGACCTTGGTGGTAGGCCATGGTCATGCCTTTTGCACGAAACTTTCGAAATTCAAATTGAATTTTTTTACGAGGGGACCACGGGCATGGTCCTTGATTATAGTTGTTGTTAGACTTCCTTTCTTACTTGAATTTCTCCACTTCGCTTCATTATTGATATTTTTGTTCCAAAATGTTCAAGAATCCTTAAAATCGTCCAAGAATCCTTAAAATCTTCATAAATTGCTTTAGAGTCCCTAAAAACAATAAATAACCAAAGTGAGCTTAAAATAACATCAAATTAACAAGAATGAAGTCAAAATTATTGCAAAATTATTATAAAAAATATATGCTATTTTTGTATTATCAATTATAACTGGCGACGATTTCAATCGGATGGCCGAGATTAAAGCGACAGTATAGTTGCAACTGCACGTGTAACTACCTAAAGATGACAAATATCATATCACATTAACTACGCTTTTGAAACACACACCAAGACTAAAATTCGAAAAGGGTAACTTCCTTTAGAAGTTTAGCCATGGTCTCTTTAGTTCCCTTACTTACCATAGTACCTCGTCAGCAAACAAGTTGGAAAACCATTATGCTTGACATGGATAGATCGAATTAGTTTGACCTTGTTAGCTTGACCTCAACTCTTATAGAAGTGATTGAATGACACCTCTTGAGACTATCTACTTGGCTCAATCCTCTCTATTACTCGAGGAGGTTGGCCCTTTTTCTCCTCAGCTTGGTACCTAGCCTTCTAAGTACTTAGCTCGGTTAAGACGTAATCGACTCAAACTGCCTTACGGGATGTCTCTCCTAAGTTAGACTTTAGTAGTATCACGTCGATTCTTTCCCCTGCAAACAGTAGAACACCTCTTTGTCTCAACAGATTGGCTAACTAGCACCTCTATCCTTCTTAGATCCAGCTTGGCTATGTACTTAAGGAAACCATCTGGTCATTCTCTCTCCTTACCACCCTATCGACAACGAAACTATTAGGATAGGGTAAGTGTTAATATGATATTTTGGACATAGGTCCCTTAAGCCCACGCCAACTTATTTATACCATGGGTTAACCTAATTGGGCTTATGTTGGCCCGATTTACTAACACCTAACTTAGTCATCTTACTAGTTGACCTTTACATAAGCTCTCCAAACCAGCTAACCCTCTTAAACGGCTTGCTTAAACTCATAGCCTCATAACAGTTAATGGATAAGTGGATAAGGCTTGGAGAGTTGGTCAAATACCAGACTTTACAAATTTGGAACATGTTGGGCTCCACACGTCCACTACCCAAATCATGTGAGCATGTGAACATGCTCTACGTGCTCTCTTGATTCTTGGCTACCCTTCTCTATAAATAACTTCAAATATTCTAATAGTAAATCACTTGGACTCTTTGCGCATTTATACTATCTTTGTGTACCCTTAGTATTCTTGCTATCTCTCTTCATATAAATATGGATTTAAGTATCGGATTGGCCATGCTAAACAATACACTAATATCTCTCATTGTACTTTGTTTTGCAAGCTTACTACATACTTGCACAAAGCCCACACCAATCTACTCTATTGATTGAATTCTACTTACGACAATTCCTATGAAATAATTTCTCATAAATATGTAGTAAATGAATCCTATTACTGGCTTCTCTGAAATTATTATTTTCAATCAAATACAAAAATAGCCATATGCTATAAAGATAATATGTACAAACACATTGTGGAGTATAAAATATGGAATGAAAAGGAGTAGAGAACATGATAGTATGAGGAATGATAATAAAATAAGTGCATAGAAAAGATGAAATCTAATAATATGAAATTTTGGAATGTGAAAAGACAAAACATTTATGGAAAAATAAAAGAAAAGACAAAAAATTTTAAAACTATATAGATGATATATCTTACATTATAAGTCAATGTCATATTGTTGGGAAGTTTGGGCCTATAAAATACTCTATATTATGAACAAGTGAGAAAGGCTGTTGTCTCACGAGCCCAATGGCATGGTAAAACTAAGGAAGTGGATGTGTTTCAGTTCACATCCTAACCCAACCCTTCACAAAGTCCCTTTCTCTCCAAATTTGTCTAATTTAATTTTGTCTTAATCCCTATCTTTCCATACCGTTTCTAGCAAATTATAATTACACATTAGGAAAAGATACGTTAAATTAAGGGTATGAACTAACCCAAATCCATGAATAAGCTTCGAGTTTTGGTACTCAATATTTACTTGAGATGGAATTAATTAAATTGTGATGAGTTGTTTAAATATTGTTTAAATAGTTTATTGAGATAGATTTGAGTTCAAGTTTTGTAATTTTTGAAAAAACGGCCTCATAAGCTTATCAAGCTCAAGACAAGCTTAAATATAGATCCATTTGAATTGAATTTTGATGTTGATTTTATTTATCTACAAGAAAATTTTTCTTATAACAAAATTAGTATAATTGAACTCAATCAAGTTGAGTTTAAACTCAGTTTTAGTACCTTATACGTTACATTTCTTAGTTGAAGAACAACACACTTTCTCCTCTTCTCTTTGTCTTTTTATTCTCTAAGGTATGATTTTATTTATACTAACATATGTCACAATATTACTTATGTCATCATTTTTAAACTTGAAAGTCTCAATAGTTGTCATAAATCATTATAATCAAATAGTATAAATATCGATTTCTTAATTGGAAGGATTAAATTCCATTTTTTCCTCTCAAAGAATTATAATGTGATGATAGTTGGGAAAAAAAAAAAAAGAAAAAGTCTTAGCATTTAATTGCATAAATTTAAAAGGTAATAGGACCTTAACTTATTGCACAAAGTCTTAGCATTTTATATCATGACACATTGCATATCTTTGCACTTAGAGTTACGAACTTACGAATAATATTTAGACATAAGTGTACCATACATACAAGTTTATTATTTCTATCTTACTTTCACTGTCTTGGCGTTGGTTCGTAATTTTATGACAATAAATAAAAAATTTCAAAGTTTGGCTGTGTTCAATAAGAGTAAGGAATTCATATGACCATTTTAGATATTAACGGAAATATGATCAATGATAGGATAATGGTGGCAATGTTTCCTTGGACCCAATTTCCTTTTTCCTTTTTAACGGTTTATTTATATAGAAATAATATAAAGGAAATAAAAAAAAAAAACTATCTTCTTTTTAACTTTCTAATATCTCGCTTACTTAGATATTAAGTAAGGAATTCATTTTCTCGGTACTTTTTGTTGTATTGAGAAAATAGTTAATACCTTACAAAAGTTTAAATTTTTTTATTTCCTTACAAAGAGAATAAAATTTTAAGTAGACTGATTGTCATATCTCTATGAAAAATGATGAAATTATTACCCTAAAAATAGAAGTAAATTGATATTTAATTTTACACCCAACTTAATACTTTAATTAATGAATGAAGTAAAGAACGTGATATGTATTCTTTACAAGAAAAATTTACATGAAGTAAATATTGATATTGAAATGAAATTTTTTTTATCTATTCCTAATAATGAAATCAGCTTTCTACTCGTTGTTTACTTAATTTTAAAAAGAGAACGAGCAATGAGAGCTGACATTCGAAGTATAAATATACAAGCATATGTCATTATAGAAAATTGGACAAACGATGGATCCCACCGTTCACTAACAGTGAAGATAAGAGGAGACTATGATGTCAAATTAGTCATTCCTGTTTAAAAGTTGAAAAAAAAGGGGTTCATATAGCTCCAAGCCAGCCTAATCGAAGTTTGTATTGTCTCAAATTAAAAGATTTCGGAAAAAATAAACAACGTACATGTTTATATTATATTTATGTACGATTCAAGAAAAATAAAGAATGAAGCTGGTCAGACGTGAATAATGTGACAAATTATCATTCATATGCTCTTCTCGTGTATCTTACCATTTTTTGACTTGTTCTATCTTTGTTGAATAACCCCATCATTCGTACCATATTCTTTAATATAATTTGATACGATGAGCCAACAAACGTTGAAACTTCTCCACTTTGGTTTGAATCAAGTTTATATTTATGCTAATTTATGAGAGTAAGCAATTTCTTATATCATATCTATAAGGATTTCTAGTAAATTAAGAAATGAAAAATAATAAAGGACTAACTATTCTTTCATCCCATTTCTTCCCCTTAAAGATATATATATTACATTGACTTTTCTTGAAAAGGTAAAATACAATTTTAATCCTCAAAAATTCATCGTTTTTTCATTTAAATCCCAAATTCTTTTTCTTTCTTTCTTTTTTATTTTTTTTATTTTTTGTATTAGAGTTATCAACATTTAACAAAACTTGTAAAATTGAACTTAGTGTTTGTTATGTGGCATCCTTTGATTTGTCCATGTAATTAGTTTCAATAAATAATATAAGTAAACACATATTAGTTAACTAAATTAATAAAAGTGAAAAATTCATAAGAATGGGAGCGAAAGAAAAAGTTTGGAATCGAATCTTGATTCAAATCTATAGTTCAAAACCCCGAAAACTAGGGTGGCCGGAATGTATCTTTCTTTAAATTCTAGCCTTTTATTTTTTCTAATTTATTATTAATTTATTAAATATAATATAATTATATTATTTAATTAAATAAATTATTTTGGTCAATCAGATTATGCCACATCTCATATGATCATGGAAATATTAACGTTATTAAAAAAGTCTCCATTCACAAGCATATACAAACGTTTAAGACTTAAATTGCAAAAAAAAAAAAAAAAAAGAAAGAAAATTGGTAAAACATCTAGGACTAAAATATACTTTTTTTCATCTTGAAAACTTTCAAGATTTCACTGATACATCCACTTTTTTCAATTTATATGTAAACCCCTCTATAGCTTTAGACCCTCTAATAATTTTAAAAAATATTTAGACATCTCATGGATTAGTTTCAATAGACCTTATGTGGGCACTATTTCAAATTTTTTATAAAAGTCAATCCATGTTAGAGGGCATAAGTGTATAATTAGAAAAAAGATTTGTAGTATAAGTGTAGTTTCAGAAAGTTTATTAGAGTGGTCAATGTAATTTATTAAAGTCAAAACTAATCAATTTTTCCCCATAGTATGTACATTTTCTATACATTTATTTATCTTTTTAATTAGAATTTTGAATATTGTTGATATAATCAGTAAAATTATAATTACTTCGAGTACTTTCCATAAATATATCGGCATATTGTTGTTCATCTAGATTGGTGATAAAAATCAAGCAAATACATCATGTAGCATATTGACATATATGCTTGTGTATTTTGGACAACTATTAATACAACTGTTGGGGGCAAGTAAAGGAATTGAATTTGATTTTTCTTATTGGGTATCATAATTTGCATATATAAGAATTTATAACAAGTGTTTGTATATATATAGTGATAAAAGTTGTTATGTTTCATCATTAAGTGTTTGTTTGTGTATACATGTAACTTTAATAATATAATAATGTCTTGTTGATCACAATTTATGATGCCTTGTTACAAGGATTGGGATAAGAAATTGAATTCATAAAAAAATATATATATATATATATATATATATATATTGGGTAATATAGATACTTCACATTCAACACTAAACAAAGTGCAATTTAAGTTTGTAGAATTAAAGTAACAAGAACTAGAAATTTAACTAGGAGAGGCTCCATCATCAAAATGACTAAAGCTACATGCTTGGTCTCTAAAGATAACATCCAAAAAGATAACAAGGAAAACAACTTTAAAAAATGAGAGTTTCAAGGTCTTATAAGCCTTCTCTTAATTAATAGCAGCCTCATTATCCTCATACGACACCCTACAAAAGCATAAGTTATTGAACATTTTGCAAGTCCTTTACATTTATACAATGAATAAGCATAGTTTTCTTGATCTAGGAGATTTTTTGTTAGCTACTCTAATTTTAGACTTAAATATGACTCAACTATGATTTTATCACATCCTTTTTCTTTCACTAAACATGAGTAGTTGCCTACAATTCTACTTCCATAAGAGTAGCATCCACAATTCTTCTCTTGATTTCTCGTTAATCTTTCATAGAAAAGTTCTTGTCTTGATCCACCTGTGAAAGTTATCCACTATTTGGTCTTTAAGCAAAATTTTTCATCTTAAATGCTGTTAGGTTTGCTTTATTGTATTACAAAACAAGAATACATGTTCAATTATCTCTAACTCTTGATGGCAAAATATACAATTTACATCAAGCTCCATTCCTCTTTTCTGCAAATTGCATTTTGTAAGGAGACCATTATGTAGAATTTGCCATAATAAGTATTGAATCTTTAGATAGTAGGGATTTTCCATATCCGTTCCTAATCTTCCCTTAACCTTTCCATCATCTTCTCCTCATAAATCATCTGGGAAATAAATTTTGTTACAACTTCTCCATACACATCATATGGCTAAATCATGTCTAACTCATCATGAGCATCACTGTCCTTATACAAACTTATATCAAAATTCTATAGAACTAACGGTGATAGAATCATCTATAAGGTATCAAATTTTCTCCTCACTCGAAATATTACAACTCTTCCATACTTCCATTATCTTTAATTCTTCCACATCTCTGTGTAGTGGTTCATAGATCTAACTCTTTGATCTACCTCTTTTTGCCTAGTAATCTAACCAAAACTTGGCATCGCAAATACCACTAGAATGGATTCTCAACTTACTCTCTAGCTATTTCCATTCATTGGATAACTTATTAAAGAAGTGAGATCCTTGTTCCTCTTAAAATCTTTACCATCTCATTTTTATTGTGCTTTAATGACCTCAACTTATAGGAGATCTTTGCCTTTAACATGCGAAGCTAATTTAATGAAGTTAACTTTATTTTTAATGAGTCTTTCTCCTATTCTTCGTATCTTGTCAAAGGAATTCTCTATAAGTTTTCTCCAATTGTAATAAAGGTAAAATGGTGATATTATTCTAGCTAATAAAATGTAACTTAAACATATTTTGGCTTGAGACATAATTAAGATTTTTGTAAGGTATATTGTGCATTTTTTTAATAATAAGAGATGAGGATACAAAGAAGTTAAAGAATAGATGCTTTAATTGCTATTGGTGGTAAACGAAAACCTTCAACGCTACATTTCACATTTCTTTTGTGGGAATTTCAAAGGCTTGTCCTATGGATATTAGTATTTTTAACAATCAATGATATTTTCGAAATAAAAGTTACATTTCATTGAAAAAAACAATTATTCTAGTGAAGGAAGGAACAAAAGTTCCTTATATATTCCATATTATATAAAATAGATATTATTTATGATATATTTTTGATAAATCAAATAAAGAAAAAGTTATTACAAACTAATAAAGGAAAAATGATGAATTTGTTTTAGTTAATAAAACGTAACTTAAACTTGTTTTGGCTTGAGACATACTTAAGAATTTTGAGTGGTGTACTGTGCATTTTTTGCAAACGCTTTCAAGAGATGGGGATACAAGAATCATCCTAACTAGCATGCTAAGCAATTTAGCCTTCCATCTACCTATTTTACATCTAGTTTTTTCTAGCATACAAATCAAGTAACTTGCATTTAAACTCCTTCTCTCCTTTATTAGAACCCTTAAGTATTTTCCCATATCTACTTAGAGATTGATGCTAAGCACTTCAAACATTTCCTTCTTAAGATCACTACTCGTATTTCTAGAAAGTACAAAATAAGATTTGTCAAAGTTCACTTTTTGACTTGATATTGTTCTAAACATTTTCATTGTTTGCTTCATTACTTATGCATTTTCAATAGATGCTTCCCTAATTAGGAGAATCTCATCAACAAAAAAACATACGTAAGAGTTCCAATTCTGATTCTCTTAAAGCAATTAGCTTCCATATTCCTTCATTCACCAACTCTCTAATGCCTTGACTTAGTGTTTTAAGAACCAAAATGAATAGGTAATGGGACATAGGGTTCTATGAAAAAAAAGAAAAGAAAAAGAGAGAGAGAGACATAAGATCTCCTTGTTGAAGACTTTTGCTTGAATAAAAGGGTTTTAAGTTCCAACATAGCCCCATTTAAAATAATTCTATATAAGGATGAAGCCAAGGAAGAACTAATGAGTTTCACCCATAGATTTAGGAAACCGATCTAATTAAGGAGTTCCTTACAAACTCCACTCCATCTGTCATAGGTCTTCTCCAAATCTAATTTAACAATCTTCTATTTCTCCCTTCCCTTCTTCATCTTTAGGGAGTGCAAGATTTCTTTAAAAATTGTGATATTATCTTTTGTAGCCCATTTAGGAATAAAACTGACTTGGTCAGGCCTTATCAAGTCATTAAGGTGAGGTCTAACCTATTTACAAAGAGCTTTCCAATAACTTTGTATAGTGTGGTACATAAGCTAATTGGTCAAAACTCTTGTATTGTATTAGCTCCTATTTTCTTTGGAATAAGAACCAGTAGAGTTTGATTAATTTCTTTAAGTACTTGTCCTCTATCTTAGCATGATTTAAAAAACTTTGCATGCAATCCATCTACTTTAGTGATCTTATAATCCAAAATAAACCCTAGTTCTTTCTTAACTTCTTTTGTAATAAAATACATTCCTAAGCTTTCCTTAGCTTCTATAGATAAATTAGCTTGCCCCAATAGCCAATCTAACGGTTTTCCTTTACTAAAAACTCTTTCAAAATAGAAGAGCTCCAAGAGGTACTATTTAATGTGAATTTTCAACTCTTTTTCATTAGAGATCCATTTGTTCTCACCATCAAACAAACTCACAATCCCCGATTTAGATCTTTAGGTAATTGTTGATGAAAGGAAAAACCTCATACTTCTATTGCCCTCAATAATCTAGTTTGCCCTAAATCTAGTGGCCCAGAGCTTTTCCTCATGATTTAGGATCTTTGTTAGATTATTTCAGAGGAATCTTTCTCCATTAATTAGATCTTGACTTGGGTCAATTCTCATTCTCCTTCATACCTCCTTTATTTTCTCCTTTAAATGCTTATTCTAAACATGACTAATTACAAATACCTCTTCATTCCAATGTCTTAGTTTTTAATAAACTCCTCTATCCGTTAACCAATTTTCTCTCTTTGTAAATGCTATATTCTACACCCACAAATGGTTTAAAGTCAGGATGTTCCAACCACATGGGATGGAAAGGGTCGTTTATCTCTCAGGCCCTTCTTGAATTTTAGCTAAGTATCAATTAATAAAGGACAATGATCAAACTGGGTATTTGAAAGATGGGGCACCTTAGTCTCAAGGTATAGGGCCATCCACTTATAATTATCCTAGGCTCGCTCCAGTTTAGATTGTATAAGGTTTTTTCAAATTCTTAGCTCTCTTTGACCATGTGTATCTCATTTCTATAAAACTAAGGTCTGCTACACCATTAATATTCATATAAACTTGGTATGCTTTAATTCTATATTATATAATATTTCTACCATCCCACTTTTCATCATTTAAAAACACCTTGTTAAAATCCTCCACTAAAATCTAAGGTCTTCTAATTAATTCAACTATAGCTTTCAACTCCACTAATCTAAAATAAAAAACAAGGCTAGCATAAATAGCTAAAATATACCAATAAAGGAAAGGGTTTAAAATCTCCATTTTGGCAAAAAATTGCTGCTTGGACATATGATGCTGATGCAAATGGAACACTTTAAGGAACTATTTTGGAGACTCAAGTGGATTCAATGATATGGAATGTTATCAACAAATGGGGTATACTAAAAATCTATGTGAAATAATCACCATGACCTAAAAAAGGTAGAAAAGATGCAAGGTTCCACAAGTAACGCCGATCAACTTAGAGGAAAGTGTTTACTAGACTAGAAAGGGGATGGTAAGAGGATTGGGAGAAGGTCTTCTTCTAATCAAGATGTTGCTTTACCACTACAACATGACATTAAAGGACTTCATGGAGGCAATTCAATGGACATATAAAGGGGTCGTAGGGAATTTGATGTGGCTAGCAACAGAGCTAATAGATATTTAAAGGGTGCCTTTTATGGTAGACTTTTAGGAGGAAATGAACAATCATTTCTTGATTTCGATAAGGAAGCCCTATTGATGATGGCTAAAAAGAACTTCGACTTATGTAAATGGAATATGATGATAGAGAGGAATATTGAAGACTTTTCAGGAGTGGAATGGTATAAAATTAATATTACCATAATGAACCCATAGCTCATAAATACCCTTTCTTCAAACATGAGACCTTATCCACTAAAGATTTTGGCTTGGAGCACCCATAAAGCATCATCAAATCTCAAATAAAATGCTATGTAGGACATGGTTTGTATGTATGATCTTTAGATGGTTGTTATGATGAAATCAAAACTAAATCAAGATGGAGTGAAGAGACTTAAGGTGTAGTTGGAATGTAGTGGAATGTTATGAGTAAAAGCTAAGGGATTAAGTGGAAAATATCACAATTTTTAGAAAATTAAAAAATAGATATGTCTCGAATATAATAATAAAAAATAACATAATACATAAAATTAACAAATAATTTTCTAGATATAAAATCATAATATCTATTAAAGTAGCTAACAAAACAATGAGTATATATGAACATTTGTATTGGTTTAGTGTTAACATACCATATGTATATCTATATATATATAGGTGTATATGTATGTATTACTATCAAATTATACATCCATAATACATGTGCCAAATAATTATAAAACAAATGTCCTATGAATTTTAATTTTAAATCTAGATAAATATATAGATACGTGTCCATCATTAAAAAAGAAATAACATGTAGATAATACTCATTACATATTGATTCACTTGATGTTCATATTATAAACTCACTTCTTGTTTTTTTCATAAAAGCCACATTATTTTAACAAAGTATTTTGGGAAAGTTGCAATGGCTAAATTGGTTAGTTGTTTGTATTATAATAGCTAGAAAAAAAAAAAACTAAAATAATTTTGTTTGCATGCATGATAACTTCCACATAGCTTTACGTGTTTTCCATTAAAAATTTGCAATATAGAGTGAAAGTTACTATAAAATATGGGTTAAATTATAAATAAAACTTTTAGCACCAAATTTTTATATTCCATATATAATAAATTTTTTATAGGGGCTTTATATATATATATATATATCCTTCTTTAGATTAATCAAATAACTATGGTACTTCAAATGATCAAAGATTTTAAATTTATCTATCTACTTTAAATGTATATTTATAAAATTTTGAAATTACTTTTTCATTTATCTTCTTTTTTCATTTTATTGATTTTTAATTATCTTTAGGTTTTTTATCTATTTTTTTTAGTCTTTTTTTAATGTTTTATACTTTATTTGTTTTCTAAAAAGTTCAAATTTAAAAATAAGAACTTACTGTATATCTGTAATGATAGAAATACCATGACAACAAAAAAGAGAGAAAACATCTCAAATACTTAGAAGACTATGTTTAAAGAGTAACATATATATCTAACTACTATGTTTAACGAGTCACATATACAACAAGATAGATGGTTACAATAATTTAGTCAATCACAACATATTTAATTAAATTTGTTACAAGTTGGGTAAATCCAACAAGATAAATAATAGAGTATAAAAGGAAATAGAAAATAGGAGAAGTATCATCGAACCCTTTAGCCAAATTAATCTTATATAAGGAGTTTCTCTAACACTCAAAGTTCTAAGACTATCTTTCATTTGAATTCCAATTTCACCTTCATTACTAATAATCTTTCCTTTGTTTTCCAAAGTTGTTTACCTTGCACACAAAAAACAAACCCTAATCAGTTCATCAATGAAAGCACCATAAACACTTACAGAAAAGCATATTAGTAGATAAATCAGAGAAAGAGAAACATGGATTTGAGATTAGTTTTTAAATTGGAGGCTTAAATCAATATAGATTTGAAACCCTAATTACAACAAAAAAAGAAAAAAACAAAGAGGAGAGAGAGATGAAGAAAATCATACTTGAAGTATTAGAATAATAGAACGTTTTAGGCTCTATGGTTTTAGAACTTACATTAGTTAGAACAAAGGAAAAATGTTAGTGTTTTAGTAGACAATATATTAATGTTAGTGAGTGGATAAGCCTATTATTGGTGCTTTCATTGAGTTCAATTCCAAGATTTGTTAATCATGGCCAATAATATTAGAATTATCTCACAATTAGAAGAAGATTTGCATACTTATGTAGCAAGAATGAGAGTAGTAGAAGAAAGTAGCAAGGAAATGAATATAAGAATGGATAAATTGGAAAATTCAATGGATGAAATTAAGAAATCGCTTATGTAATCTTTAAATTGCATGTGGAGAATTGAAAAAATCACCGAAAGCAACCACAACAATCAAATGATTCATCATCTTCTCTTGAAAATAGTAGGGAGTCAATATCAAGTGCTTGCAACATTTTATTAGAGTTGCCAAGATTCATTGGTCATGATTTGGATGTATGGATTTTTAAAGTCATACAATTTTTCAATTATCATAGAGTATCAAAAGTAGACAAAATGCAAATGGTAGCATTTGCAATGAAAAATGAAGCACTTGCATGGTATCAATGGATATCAAGAAGTGGTTTACTATTTACATAGTAACCATTCTTATAAGCCTTAAAACTTGCTAAATTGGTCCGAAAGCCTACTGTTGAAGCATATCAAAGTGAATTTGTGATGGGGACTATCACTATAGGTGTAATAGTTTGCAACAACAATATCATTTTACTTGGCATGAAGATTTTTATTTGAGATTTTATTATTTTTATTATTTTAGGATATATATATTTTAATATCTTTTAGTAAGTAGATATATTTTAGAAAATCTTTTAGTATCTTTTATTTTAGGACATTTATTAATAGCCATTAGATTAGGTTCATATTGTATGGCCCATATTTATCTTATCTTTATATAAATAATATTATTTTTAGGGTTTTAAAGAATTGAATAATTGATTATTGATTTGAATAAAATTGATTTCTTTTAAGAGTAGAGTGATTCCATCTTTCATTGATAGTGTGAGGCTATCAAAATTTTATTAGTAGTGTAGGGCCATCAAAATACACTATTTTAATTTATTTACGTCCATCTTGTTGGCTTCAATACAATCATAATTGTGCGTACTAATTAGTCTCATCATTGGAAAGTAAGTGTTAAAGAATCTTTGTGATAAAAATTATTGAAGCTTTCAGATAGGAAAATGTCAGTAGAGAGCGCGAGTTCAACGAGGCTAACCAACATTAATTCTTGAAATCTTATGAAGCAATATAATATTGTTGGGAAGGCATAAATTGCCTGGTTTCTTTAAAATACGAAGAGTTGGTGTAAAAGATTGGTTTCAAGATTTTCACCATCTCATTCGGCTCATATGATTTCCTAACGCGGTGGCCGATTGAAGATTCAACTTTGATTGCCTATTGGTAATTAATGCTTCACGAGAAAACACAAGTTCGACTATAGCGCACTAACATAAGTTCTTGAGGATGGTACAAGCATTCACTGCAAGCAACATTAATAAGGATAAATTTAAGAACTAGGACTCAAATTATTCATATCCAAGTTTTCTTATTTCTCTTGAAATATCTGGTATTCTTTATTATAATTCTTGTTAATTTAATTTTCACATCCATAAATTATTTTTTTCTTTAAAAATTAAACCATTTCCATTCTCATAAATCAATTTGAGTTATTACTCAATCATGTGCATGGCCTTTCTAAAAGTTTCAATTCTAGTATATAATCAAACATTCAACTCGAAGTGATTTCAACAAGACCGACATCATTACTAAAACCTATGAGTTTGGCAAAATTACATGAAGCCAAATTAAATAGGCTTAAGCATACAATTTCCTTTACCTATAATAGACCAAACCAACAGTTTTTTAAACAAATGCCACCATATTTTCTTTCCAAACCCACAATCTAAAACCAATACATAAACATCTTCAAAAACAAAACTTGCCATTTCAATAACCAAAAACACATTACAAAACAATTCCAAAACTTTGCCTATTAAACAAAAAGACACTAAAGGAACTTGCCTTAAGGAGGGAAAAATGATTATGTTATAATTATAACGAAAAATATCACAAAGGCTATGTTTGCAAGGCAGGGTTTTTTATAGTGATTCTGTCACGCCCCGAAGTGGCAGAGTTGTAACAGCTCCCGCCGTGTAAACCATCCTAAGATAGAAGTTGGCCTTGCAACCGCTATCTTAAACCTGATCTACACAAGGCGTTCACGACTAACCCGCTTTGAAGGAAACAGTTTGTAATTTAAATAAATCATTTATCTAAGAAAGTGAGGAAAGATATATATATATATATATATTATAATACAATTATTGCAATTAAGGTTTACAATATTTCTCCGTAATATATTTCCTAGTTATTACATTATTCAAAAATGAAAAGTTCTAAAGTAAAAGTTTAAACCTTAAAAATATATGTTTACTCTTCACATGTTTTTCCTCACTTCCCAGGATCCAGCAGTTGCTAGCTTTAGAGTAGTTGTTACCGCTTCTTGGCCAGCACCTGCACGACGTCTATAAGGATGTGAGCAACCACAGCTCAGTAAGTTAGGACGGAGGATTTAAAACTATATCATACACACAACAAGGTTTTCAATCACTTATAAGGTGCAATGCATGTGCAAGCAAATGCCATTGCACGACGTTGTTCGGCCTGTCGTGAGATTAGAGAAATTGCGCCCGCTCTAATTCGGGTTGAGGAGTTGCCGTTAATGCAACAACTCACGACCAAACCCAGGCTTGTGTAATGGAGACCTTGCTCCTCCCGCGACTACCTTCGAACCACTGTCTTCACCCCTACCGCGACCTCCTCTCCTGTCACTTAGTTCAACTGAGGATGAAGAAGTGATCATTTTGCAATCCTGCGCTATCCCTTCCGAAGGGGTCGGTATTTGGCCGGAGAGTCCTAAATTCCCCTAACGGGTTGCCATGCATGTCCGATTATGATTACTGGTTGGATATTTGATTAAGTCCAATTTAGGGTGATCAATCATTACATACAATTCATACAATATGTGCCAAAGCAACAAACAGAATCATAGCATCATCCATAATCAAGCACATGCACGCATTCAACTATCTAACAAGCACAACCAAGCATAATCTTAAGCCTCCAAAATACAGCATTGTATTAATCCCAACTTACCTCGACTCCTCGCTTACTCACTTGAGGTCCGATTTGCTCAGGCCATCGCCGATCATCCCTATAACACAAACGTGGTTTCAGCTTTTCATATAACTATTATAGGTTCGTTTTATCTTATAATGCTTATTGTTAGGTTTTGTTTAAGGTTTAATATGCCTAATTATCTAGGTATTAAGTCTTTTACAATTATTCTAAGTTTGGGGTTAGGTTCAGGTTAGGTTTTCGCATCGATTTCTAAATTAGGTTTTTAATTCGATTTCTAAGTAATGTTTTAGATTCCAACCCTAGAAATCCATTTCAATCCATAATGTGAAATTAATCACATTACTTCCCGATCTCCTAAATACCATCATTACCCTTAGTCAGTGTTTATTTTACTCGGTACACTTAAATCCATATTAGTGTACCGAATTCACTCCTAATGTGATAAATTTTTACATTTTTCATATAATTCCATAAATTCAAGTTTCCTATCAGATTTATTGTGCATTTTTATTATTCTCAAAATATCAATTTTTATTATAATATTTTCTATTTATTATATTTCTAAAAATCACATATTATATATTGTTACCTTTTATGTACATAATGCACTTCTAATATTTCTATCACCCTAATTACCATCTCTAACATCAATTATCACTTCAAAATGTCTAAATTCATCCTAGATCAGGTTTTACACCTAATTATCCTAATTTACAAAATTAACTTATAATTTACTATATTTTTCTATTATTAATTTACTACATAGTTAACCTAATAATTACATCTAACACTCTAATTGCTACAAGTATCATACTCCATCAGATTTTAACATCCTAAAACATATATTTATTCACTAAGTCAGTAATTAATATCCTAATCACCTAATTAACTCTAAATTACCCATTTTTATGCCTCATTTTAGGGCCTAAAAATTATCTAAAAATTTCGAAAATTAATTTTTGAAAACGGGCTTCATAGCATTATTCTATATCATCTAAGTAATCTACACAAAAATTTTGGACTTAAAACTACACTCCTAAGGTCATTTATTTCTAAACCGAAATGTACTCGGTTTTGCACGATTTCTTAGGGACCATATATTACGGGACATAATTTCATCAAAATAATATTTTTCCTACAAACTACATACAAAAATATCTCAGAATAACAAAATTCATAATTTTCTAATCATATTTACTATTTTTACAAAATTACACAAGAATCGGGCTGGAAATCGGACTCACCGATTTGAGTGGCTCCGGCCACCGCGGGCCGCTGTGGCCTTGTCGGCCGGTCTGGGTGCTGCCACCATCATGTGGTGGTGGTCGTCCATTTCTAGCTGCTCGTCTGGTGGGGTTTCCTTTTAAAAGCCCTAATTGCACAGTTTTTTATAATTTTTTTCTAAACCGAATTTTTCTCTCAATTTTCGACTCTCCCTAATTTTCTCTGATTTCTAACTGTCCAAATGAGTTCCTGGATTTTTCCTGCTATTTATAGGGTTTTAGGAGATTTATTGTGTATTAATTTAGACAAGACAAGTGCTTTATCCCTAAATTTTTTGCTTTTATGTTGTTCTAATTTAATTGGTTGATTTTTCTTTTTTAGATTCTGACTTACCACGACCAACCTTGCATCATTCCACACCCTTCTGATTTTTTTCTAATTTTTCCACAATTATTTTATAATTTTCTTTAATTATTTGCTTAGTTTTTGGCCAATTTAGGTAATTTCGCGTATTTTTATCTACATGTAAATACATGTAGGGTACACGTGAACATTCCTAATTATTATTTTGGTCATTCTAAAATTTTTAGTATACATATAATCTATCTCTAATAATTTATTAGTTATTATATTACACTTTTCGCCTTTTTAGTAATTAGCAATTATTATGCTTAAAATTTTAAAATTTTATAGTCTCTTATTTTATTACTTATTTTCTTAAATTTAAGTTTATGGGGTCATTTTTACTAATATTCTTCTCAATAGTTTATAATTTGGGTTTGATTGGATTTTTTAACCGATCGTCCTAAACCTTGGGTTCTAAGTTCAATCCTACAGTTACTTGACTTAACTTTGGGGCTTACAGATTCTGCTAAAAGATGATGACAATGATATGGATAAAGTCTCTTATTTGAAAGGTTATGAAGAAGAGCGTAATGTAATTAAAGAAGAAGAGAGTGGCAACTAAGTGGAAATTAGTTACCATGCAATATCTAGATTTGTGGTACAAAAAACATTATGATTAAAGGGAACTATCAAAGGTAAGAATGTGTCAATTTTAGTGGATTTCGGTAGCACACATAACTCCGTACATCAAAGTGTGGCTAAGATTTCAAATTTACTAGTAACTACTATCCTAAATTTTTTTGTTATGATTAGGAATGGGTGTCATCTTACTTGTTCAAAAATGTGTAAGCAAGTACCATTGGTACTTAATGGGATTCAATGTTTAGTAGATTTTTATATACTACAAATTCAAAGAGTTGAGTTGTATCAAGAATATAACAGTTGGTAACTTTAGGGCCTATCATGGTTGATTATTCATTATTAAATGTGAAGTTTGTGTATTAAGGCAAAATAGTAGAGTTCTAAGGGAACAAAAAGTTAGTGCTAAAACAGATTGAACGGTCGAAACTAAGGAAATTGATACAATTAGACAATGTGGCTTGTGATACTACGAACAATAATGCCATTGGAGCATTGTTGAGTAGATTTTAAGATATTTTCATTACTCCATCATTACCACCAATGTGTGACATCTAACATCATATTCACTTTAAAGATGAAACTAAAGCCACTAATGTTAGACCATATTGATATCCTTATTTCCAAAAGGGTAAAATAGAGAAGCTGATCAAGGAAATATTGGAAAGTGGAGTCATATAACCGAGTACAAGTCCTTTTTCACCACCTGTATTAGTAGTGAAGAAAAAAGATGGCTTTTAAAGGTATTATGTAGACTATAAAGCCCTAAACCAAGCCACTATATTGAATAGGCTTTCGATACCTATAATTGATGAATTGCTGGATGAATTAGGAGGAGTCACTATATTTTCTAAAATGGATTTGTGTGCTAGTAATCACTAAATATGCATGAATCCAGCAGATGTGCATAAGACAACATCTAGAATACACGAGGGACATTATAAATTTCTAGTAATGCCTTTCATTTTGTCAAATGCATTAGCAACTTTTCAATCAATAATGAACAGCATATTCAAGCCTTATCTTAGGAAGTTTAACATCACATTTTTTTATGATATTTTAATGCATAGCAAAATCATGGAGAACACTTGACTCACTTGAAGAAAGCCTCAAATGTTTGAAAAAACATGTGTTCTATCTTAAGAATAATAAGTGTTCTTCTACTAAAGATAGTATTGACTATCATGGTCATATTGTTTCAAAAAAAGAGGGTATAACCAAATCTAGAGAAAGTGGAAGCTATTAAGAAGTGGCCTCAACCTGGTTCTATTAAACAATTGAAAGAATTTTTGGCCATTACAAGGTATTATAGGTATTTTGTAAAGGATTACGTCAAAGTTGCTTCTCTTTTAACAAATTTGTTAAGGAAAAATGCTTTTGAATAGAGTTAGCATACAACCAATGCATTTGAAAGGTTGAAGGCAACATTAATGACAACCCCAATTTTAGCACTACTAGATTTTTTGAAAACGTTTGTTGTAGAAATAGATGCGTATAAAGTATGATTGGGTGTAGTATTGCATCAAAGGAAGAATTTGACAGCTTATTTTAGCAAAAAGTTCAGTATGAGGATGCAAAAAGCTAGTGCTTATGTTAGAGAGTTATCTGTTATAGTAAAAGTAGTGAGAAAGTAGAGGCAGTATTTGCTAGGGAGGCATTTCATTATAAGGATAGATTAGAAGAGTGTTGAGCCTAATTTTTGGTTTTCTTTATTTTAATTTAATTTCTCACTTTCCAATTAATACTAAACCCTAACCCATTTAGTATTAATCATTGATTAAAGAAATTGGGAAATTTTAGTTTTTTGTTTAGAAAAATTTTTGAAATCATCACCCGACTAGAGTCGGGAAAAAAAAAAGAAATCGTAATTAATTTGGTGGATTGACTATGATTTGGCTACCAGTTTTTGATTTTGATTTCAATTTAATACAAATTAGAGGATTTCAAATCCGAAGGCTAACCTATTAAACCTTAATGAATATTACTATCTATTTTTCGAAATTAAGTTTATTCCTCAAATTATCTTTTTTTAATATCTTTAAGAAAAGGAAACAAAAACCAAAAGAAAAAAAAACCTAAGTTTTTACAAATTTTATTGTCGCCTCGAAAATGCCTACATACTTATTAGTTGGGATTAGATAATCGTAGTTCTTTCCAAAAATCTTAATGTGTTAATTGATTTTAATTTTGAAAACCGATCGGATTTACGTTGTAATTGATTTAGCTTGTGCAAATAAAATATAAGAGAATCCTAACTCATGAGTGATCAAGATACTCTCTAAGACATTATAATTTTCTTGTAACGAGTTTTCTTTTGTTAATTTTTATTTCTAAAAAATTGATTTTCTAAGTGAGAAATCCTAAAAAAACTATTCCTAAAAAAAATTCTAAACTAATATATATATATATATAGACATAATTCTACCCTCAAATAGACGTATACTTAAATAAATACTTAATCTATAAGGAAACCAATGCTAAAAAAGGAACACCTAAGTTAATATATATATTTATTTATCTATTTATATCTCTACTTATTAAACACTTATCTAATTAAACAAAATCATATCATATATAAAATTTGATATCTATAGGAAAATTAATACAAAAAAAAAATGTTCTAATGTAGAGAATTCTAAAAAAAAACTTAAAGCTAAAAACAACTAAACTAACATATAAATATGTATATGATATGTTATAAACTTAATCAACTAACTAACAAAATAATAATAACTAAATAAAGAAACAAGAAATAAAAAAAAAAAAAAAAGGAAAGAAAGAACCCAACCTGAACTTCTTGGTTGCATCCACTGTGTAGCTGGAGAACAGTTCCCGTGCAGTTGGCAGTGGCCTTGCGCATGATCAGCGGATGAACAACTGTACGTTGCTAGATGTGCGTGAGTCGCAGTAAGGATTGTGCAAGAGGGTTCGGAGCTTGGTCATGCTGTGGATGGCGAATTAGCAGTGGCGTCAAGCTTCGTTGTAATGTGCTTGCTGATCGTGTGTGATGATTTGTTAGAGTCGTGTCGTACCGTGGATGTGCTCTAGGCATTGTTTGTATAGTGATGTGCTGGTCAGTGGGGGATAGGGACGAAGGCAGTCGGCTTTTGTTGACTGCAGCAGTGGTTGCTATGGAATAATCGAGTCACATGTCCAAAGGTATTGTGATCAATAAATGGCATACGCTGAAGCTTGGACATGACCGGAGTACCGTACACTAAGGCTTGGACATGATTGGAATGGCGTGCAATCTAAACGCTGATGGTGTGGAGTTGCAATTCGGACATCGGGCAATATAGTAGGTGGTCGAGAAATTAGGGAATTCGTTGGACTTGATGAAGAAGTGAGGACAGGTTAGTCGATCATGGACCGATGAAG
Source organism: Lumnitzera littorea (assembly GCA_024138015.1). Lineage (NCBI taxonomy): Eukaryota > Viridiplantae > Streptophyta > Magnoliopsida > Myrtales > Combretaceae > Lumnitzera > Lumnitzera littorea. Next base: position 16,404,832 of record JAMXBB010000007.1, read on the forward strand.
TGGACGGCGACTGTGCTCATGTGCGGAAGTGACGCACTCGCTGTTGCTGTTCAATGTTGTGCTCAGAGTGGCATGCAATGAACGTACTACAGCAACATGGTTCATGCATGTGTTTGTGGCCTTTTTATGTTGTTTCGGTTTGCTTCTATGTGCGTAGAGGATCAATCTTTAGGCTTGGTGTGTGTGGACTACGGTATATTACGTCGTTGATTGAACTGGAAGGATGGAACAGTCGCTATTGTTGGCGGGTTTGTGACTAGACTTGCGTGAACTTAAAACTAAGGCCGATGAACTATGAAGTTGGTTTTTTTTTTTTTTTCTTGGAGCGTATGTGTGTAAAAAAATTGCCGCTTTATTCCATACAATCCTTATTTATAAAACCCAAACTAAATCGTATCTATTATATTAATTTCAATTTGATTTGATAAAAATTAAATTAGATTCGAATAATTTATATCAATTCAAATCTAATTTAATAAAAATCAAACTAGATTCAAATATTCTATAATGATTCAAATCCGAACGAAAAAGATTTGATTAGATATGACCATGTTCATTCAACTCGCTTTTCGTGAAAAGTGAAAAAGATATAAAAATAAAATACACATAAGTGTCTAGTAAGATTTGAACATGTGACCTCAAGCTAACTTCATATCACTACTCTAATACTTATTCATTTGGTCGTTGGCCTGTGCTTTGATTTTTAATACAATTAACTTATACTTAAAACATACAATTTTCTAAAATAATTATTTAAACTAAACTTAAACCAAAACTAAAACTATTGACCCTAAAATAATTTACTTCCTAAAAAATCTTTATAATTTTTTCCTTTTCTCATTTTTTGGTATTTTCATCATTTGTCAATTTTTATTATTTTCATTTTTTATTATTTTTGAATTAAGACCTTATTTTTAAAAACTATAACTATAACTATAACTACTAGAGAGCAAAAATCGAGTATTTATAGCTACCCCTCATTGTGGTGAAGTTTGAATAAAACTTTACCACAAAAACAAAAGAGACATAATTTTTGCCTTGGGACTGACTCTATACTAAGAAGCGCTATGTCTAGCTAGTTGAGGATTTGATGATGATAAGCTTGAAACAAAGAATAGTGAGGGTAGCGCCTTTATGGGTTGGTAAGAACCCTAAAGAGAATAATGAGAACTCGATCGTATCACTGATGGGCTAACTACTAAGGCGGGTGAAGTGCTTCTTGAGCTGCCAAAAGCCCTAAACCGAATTAAGAAAGCTTGGTCATGCCGTAATGAACTGACTAACCAAGGCAGTTGATGTACTCCTTAAGTTGGCTAGGACCTAAAGATGAAAACTCGATCGTACCCCTTATAGGCTACCTAACTAAGGTAGGCGAAGCGCTCCTTGAGTTGGCTAAGGCCCTAAAATAAACTGAGAAAACTTGGTCGTGCCTTAATGAGTTAACTAACCAAGGTGATCAAAGCGTTCGTTGAGCTAGCTAAGACCTAAAGATAAGAAGACTTGGTCGTACCCCTCATGAGCTGACTAACTAAGACAGGCGAAGTGCTCCTTGAGCTGACTAAGGCCCTAAAATAAATTGAGAAAACTTAGTCGTACCCTAATGAGTTGACTAACCAAGGCAGTCGAAGAGCTCTTTGAGCTGGCTAAGACCTAAAGATAAGAAGACTTGGTTGTGCTTTAATGAGTTAACTAACCAAGGCGGACGAAGTGCTCCTTAAGTTAGTTAAGGCCTAAAATGAATTGAGAAAGCTTGGTCGTGCTCTAATGAGCTGACTAACCAAGGCGTTCAAAGCACTCCTAGAGCTGGCTAAGACCTAAAGATAAGAAAACTTAGTCATGCTCCAATGAGCTGACTAACCAAGGTGGATGAAATGCTCCTTGAGCTGGCTAAGACCCTAAAAATATGAAACTTAGTCGTGCCCCTTATAAGCTGACTAACCAAGGTGGGCAAAGCACTCCTTGAGCTAGCTAAAGCCCTAAAAATGATGAGATGGGTAAGTGCTCGTAATGTTGGCTAAAACCCTAAATGATGAGAAAAACTTAAATTAAGGCAACGCTCTATGAGGTGGTTAGAAGCCTAAGAAAATTATAGATTGGGACTGTATCTTAAGAACTAGCTGACCTAAAAGTTTTTAAGGATTAAGTGTTTTAGAATTGAATTACCATCCTTAAGGAGAGAACAAATGCAAATGCAATGTAATGTTTTGTACAAGCTCAGAACTACTTACCTAGCTTTGGGATAATTCCCAAACGATCAAATCTTTTCTTAAGCAATTCGATTAGAACCAACGGTTTTGACCCTTTCTCCTTCCCTTTCTTCTTACTCTTCTTCCTCCATCCCTTTTCTTTTCTTTTCTTTTTCTCCTTCTCTTTTCTTTTTTTTTTCTCTTTTCTTTAATTATTTATTTATTTTATTTTATTTTTTCTCCTTTCTTTTCCTTTTTTTTTCTTTTTCTTTTTGTTTTCTTTTTAGAAAGCAATTTAAGCTTGAAACAAATACATGTACACTATACTTAAAGACGCATTCAAGAAGACAACTTTAACAAATGAAACATCTTCATCTCTTGAGCAAAGATGTCACGTCTTGAATTTTCGGCCCAACTTAATCGATTTTCCATTTAAACCTCCACCCTTAAGCGAGTTACTACTTATGTGCCATCCATTACTCTTTCTGAACATAGCTCTATCTTGAAAAATAGAAAACAAATCTCCCTCTTTTAGGAGGTGAACCGTAATAAGGTATTAAGAGAATTTTTATCAATTGATATCGTTCCAAATTAAGTGTTCATTTTTCTTGTGTTTCTTGTACATAGGGATTATTTAGATAAAGCAAGAAGTGGGGACTTTTAATGGAACAAGGAAGGATCTACAGATTTTTCCCAATGTCGATGACTACTAGGAATACCAACTTTGCATGTAGAACATGAAAATGAAACCACAGTAATATTAAGATTGTTTGCATTTCATAATCTAAGCAAAAATTCTATTAACCTTTTAAGGATAGTACATCTTCAATGCATCAGTGTTTACGGGTCTCTCAGGTCTAGATCATCCATTTAGGATAAAATTAGGGCTCCCCCTAGGCAATACTTTCTTCACAAGGTAAGGTCTTCTATAGTTTGGAGCAAACTTCCCTCTCGAGTCTTGTACATCAAGCAAAGTTTTCCTCAGTATCATGTCTCCTTCTTTAAAATTTCGGGGTCGTACTTTTTTGTTAAAAGCTCTAGCCATTCGTTGCTGATAGCAGATGTTGTGGCACGAAGATGCCAACCTCTTCTCGTCAATTAAATTCAATTGCTCAATTCGCTTCTTTATCCAATCAGCCTTGTCTAACTGGGTTTCCGACAATATCTTGAGAGATGGGATGGGATTTGAACTTCTACTGGTAGTACAGCCTCCATCCCATATACCAACGAATAGGGGGTTACCCCTATTGATGTTCTGATAGAAGTTTAATAGGCCATGAGTATAAACGGTAACATCTTATGCCAATCTCGATATGTAACGACCATCTTCTCAATAATTCTTTTGATATTCTTGTTTGTCGCTTCCACGGCTCTGTTCATTTGAGGTCGATAAGGAGTAGAATTTCTATGAATGATCTTGAACTGCCGGTAAAATTCTAACATCAATTTATTGTTTAGGTTCGTACCATTATCAGTAATAATTGTCTCTAGTATCCCATACCAAGCCAGTATGTCCCTCTTGATGAACTCGACCACTACTCCCTTCTTTACACTAGAGTAAGATGAGGCTTTGACCCACTTAGTGAAATAATCAATAGCTACCAATATAAATCGGTGCCCGTTAGATGCCTTCGGAGTGATCGGGCCAATGATGTCTATTCTCTACATCAAAAATGGCCATGGTGTAGATAACAAATGCAATTCTTAAGGTGGGGCATATACTTTATTCGCATAGATCTGGCACAAATGGCAGTGTCTAACATGCTTAATGCAATCTCCTTCTATAGTCAACCAATAATATCCCATCCTCATAATTTTCTTAGTGAGCATGTAGCCATTCATGTGGGGACTACGTACTCCCTTATGCACCTCCTTCATTAGCAACTTTACCTTTTTCTCGTCTACACATTGTAAAAGCGTACTGTCAAACGATCGTCGATACAAAGTAAACTCGCTTGTCAAGTACTAAGTAGCCAATGTTCTGATCATCTTCTTATCCTTCTTCTCGGCTTCTTTAAGGTACGCTTCATATTGCAAAAATGTTTTGATATCATGATACCAAGGCTTTTTGTCACATGAACTTTCCATTGCCAAACAGAAATCGGGCTCTTCTTCAACTTCAATCTTAAGTGGCTAAATCTTTACTCCTCCTGATATCTAGATCATGGAAGCTAAGGTAGCCTGGGCATCAACAAATTGGTTCTGAACCCTTAGTACATACATGAAGGTAATCTTTTCAAACTTGGCCATCAACTTGGTTAAGTGTTAGTGGTAAGATACTAATTTGGGGTCTTTCATCTTATACTTATCTCGAGCCTGGCCTATGATTAGCAAAGAATCTCTATACACCTTTAATTCCCGTATCTCCTTAAACAATGCAATTTTAAGTCTTAAAATAAATGCCTCGTATTCTACAATATTGTTAGTACATAGGAAAGCCAGTCTTATGGCCATCAGGAATTGTGTACCTTCAAGGGATATCAGAATTGCCCCAACTCTACATCTTGACACATTAGTTGCTCCATTAAAAAACATTGTCTAACTTGAGGATTTCTCAACTACTTTGCTATTAGAATCATTTTTTGCCACCAAGATACTTTTATTAGGAAACTTAACTCATGCTTCTTAAGGGATATCCTCAGAGGGACTTTCTGCTAATTGATTTGCCAAGGCCTGCCCCTTGACTAAGCTTTAGCTCACATACTTGATGTAAATTTTGACAGCAACATCCGCCACTTCGAAACTCTTCCAATGAGGGCCGGTTTTTCTACTAAATACTTCAAGGGGTTATGTTGTGTTATTAACTCGATTTGGTAGTAAAGTATATATTGTCTGAGTCAATGTATAACCCAAACTAATGATCAACAAGTTCTTTTGACTTCCGAGTATTTTTGCTCCTCTTCTGTAAACTTCTTGCTCAAATAATAAACGGCCCACTCCTTCCCTTCTTCATCCTTCTGACTAAGCATAAACCCCATGGATTCAGGCAATATGGTCAGGTATAAGAACAATGGCTTTCTAGGCTTAAGAGCTACCAACACTGGTGGGTTCATAAGGTATTCTTTAATTTTTGTGAAAGCCTCTTCGCATTCCTCATCCCAATTGATTCTTGCAATTTTTTTCAATAGCTTTAATAAAGGGTGGCATTTGTTTGTTAACTGTGATATGAATCGAGCTATATAATTGAAATGCTTTAATGACCCTCGTACTTTCTTGAGTGTGCGTGGAGGAGGCATGTCAATTATAGCCTTGGCTTTATTAGGATCGACTTCGATACCCCTTTAGCTAATTATGAAACCCAACAATTTTCCTGACGTCACTTTAAAAGTATACTTCTCTGGATTCAACTTTAACTGGAACTTCCTCGATCTGTTAAATAGCTTCCTCAAGTTTTCTAAGTGATCTTCCTCTTCCTTAGATTTCGTAATCATATTATCAACATACACTTCTATCTCTTTATGCATCATATCATGAAAGATCGCAACCATTGCCCTCTGATAAGTTGCCCTAGTGTTCTTGAGCCTAAATGACATCACTTTATAGCAAAACGTACCCCATGTTGTAACAAAAGTTGTCTTGGTCTTATCTTCTTCGAACATTTAAATTTGATTGTATCTTGAAAAACCATCCATGAATGAGAATAGATGATTTCCGGCTGTGTTATCCACCAAGACATCAATGTGAGGCAATGGAAAATTGTCTTTAGGTGTTGCTTGGTTAAGATCTCAAAAATCTACACAGACTCTAACTTTCCTATTCTTCTTCATTACTGGAACAATATTAGCTACCTATTTTGGGTAATCTAACACTTCAATGAATCCGACTTTTAGTAGTTTCTTAACCTCCTCCTTAATTTTCAACAAGACGTCAGGTCGAAATCTCCTTAACTTTTGCTTTTTAAGCTTGGCATCTTCTTGTGTGGGTAAACGGTAAACCACAATCAACGAGTCTAATCCTAGCATATCCTCATATGACCAAACAAACATGTCTTGATATACGGCTAACAATGTAATCATTTTTGTTTTTTGTTTGTCTTTTATATTCCCTTCGATTTTTAGATTCTTAAGATTATTTTTATCCCCACATTAACTGTTTCAATCAGTTTATCGATAGTAATTCTACCCAGTTCATGTTTTTGCCATTCCTCTTGTATATTACTGTAGTCATCGACATCGTTCCTGACAACTAACCCAGTAGGGCTGGAAGTGATATCAATATTCTCATTTTCTACCTGTGTAAGGTATTCTTGGTTTTCACTTGGTTCATTGGATCTGGGAAAAGCGCATAAAGAAAGGTGTATGTAAGCAAAAGAGAACTAAAACACAACAAAAGAAAGAAATGAACTAAGATTTTATTGAATGAATGGAAGTGAATCACAAATGAGATAAAGGCATAACTAATATTTTTGAACTAAAGGTTTAACGATACATTCGGAACAATGACTATTAAAAATAAAAATTCAAAAAATACTGACTAAGGGTCACCCTTTATACTAGGGAAGACCTATTGCCTTTTGCCGGGATGGAGAACTGGTTATTCAAATGGTGCTGGGACTTAGGCGAGCTTATTGATCTTTCATTGGTCGATTCCAAGGCTTGAGTCTTTACCCGTATGAATGTCTCAACTAGCGGCAGGAAGGCCATTGGGGCATGGTATAATTTGTCGCCTCTCTTACCCCTTGCTTGTTTCTTCTGGAATTCTTCTGTCGGGGTAAGGTTGTAACTAAGGCTATAGATACTGATATGACTTTCCTTGAATTCTATTTTTCTATCTTTTTCTCTTTCGAGACCGGTAATCATGCTTACTTCTTCAAACAACTGTAAACCCAACTCTTCTTTCCTTTCACTTCTTATATAAGGTATGGTCGTTTCCTTGTAAATTTCATAATGTTGATCTCCCAAAATTGTAATCACCTGGCCATTTGAGATTAACTTCAACTTCTGGTGTAAGCTTGAAGGTATGGGCCTTACTACATGAATCCAAGGTCTTCCCAAGAGTAAGTTGAAAGATTTTGGAATGTCCATGACCTGGAATCGAATAGTGAAGTGCTGAGGGCCAATACTCATAGATAAATCTATCTCCCTTATAAACTCTCTTCTGGATCCATCTAAGACCCTAATTGTCGTGGAAGAAGGCTTAATTGCAGACGTGTCAATGCCTAGCAAATCTAAGGTGGTGAGTGGACAAATATTCAGTGATGATTCATTGTCAATAAGTACTCTGGTAATGATTATATCATTACTCCTGACCATGATGAAGAGTGGTTTTGTATGCTTATTCCCTTCTTTACTTAACTCTTCTGTTGAAAAAGAAATTTGATCCATGGCGAGGATGGAATTAGTGACTAATCCCATCTTCTCTGTTGGAATTTCAAGAGGGACCTTTACCTCCTTTAAAATGCAAAACAAAGCTTCCCTGTATGGTTCGGATGTGATCAATAAGCTCATCAATGATATTTGTGCTGGAGTCTTATTGAGTTGGTCCATGATCTTGTACTTACTCGACTTGATCATCTTGGTAAAGGCTGATAACCCTTCAACGTATTCGACCATCGTTTTATCATTTGATTCCCCTAGTATGGCCTTCCTCTTATGCTCTTCTCTTGGGTGGTAAATCCTTCTTGATCGAGTGATGCCCCCCTACTAGAAGACTTGGTTTCTCTTGATTTACCATGTGATAGTTAAATGGAGCAGCCTTGTAATTTTCTGGTGCTAATGGTACATGAAATGTGTACCTCTTTGCTTTTAAGGCTTACTCGCTCATGTAGAACTCGAAAACCTTAAGCTTCTTATCTAAACTAATGACATTGATGGTACAATCATAAAAAAATCATACCAATAATCAGCCCGTGGTTCAATAGGGGATGATTGTTAATGTTTGGAGTTAGGGCTTCTACAAAATCTAATTGTACTGTCCCTTCATTTATCAGGTCTTGAATCCTGTTTCTTAGTCTTTAGCATGAATCGGTCGAATGCCCTACTTACCTACAATCATATTCACACTTCATTATAGGGTCGAAGATTCTCGGCCTATACCGGTCATTAGGAAGTTCATACTGTATCAGATTATCTTTTCGCAACTTCTTAAAGACTTGACTTAAGAGAACTGGTATTTTGGTAAACTGTCTAAAAGTCCTGTTAGCCTGAAGCTGGTCTCTAAACTATTGTTGAGTCGAAGGAGGATTCATTCTAAAAGTGACTTGAGCGTTTGGTTTGACATTTGAGTTTACTATGCTGACTGTAAATTCTTTAGGCTTGCTGCCTGCTGGTGTAGAACTAGAAGACAAAATCGGTAGCCTTCTATCTGCTAGCTCTTGAAGCTTGCCGGAAGAGATGGCACTTTCAATCCTATACCCTGTTGTTATTAATTCAGCAAAATTGGATGAGGCTTACCCAATGAGATAAGAGAAATGAGGCCTTTCCAAGGTGTTAATGAAAGATGATGTGAGCTCCTTCTCGATAGTAGGAGTAGATATTATTGTAGCTAAGGACCTCCACCTTTGAGGATTCATTATTCTTTTTCTGTAAGGCGACTAAATCCATCATGGTTAGGGCCACTTCTATATTGAACTTATATTGCTCATAAAATGCCTTAGCTAGTTTCTCCCACGTATTTATCTAGTTTAGGTTGAGTTGGGCATACCAAGTTAAAGTCAGTCCCGTCAAATTATCTTGGAACATCTGTACCATCAGTGAATCATATCGGACCCATCTCCCTAATGTACAACCTGGTATGGAGCTTAGGGCATCCCGTCCTGTTATACTTTTCAAACTCTAGTACCTTAAACTTCTCAAGATAAGCTCCAATGTCATATGTAGAAAACTCGATGATCCCCGCCTGTTCTAATCCATCATACCCTGTAAGTGATTTCATCTTCTCAGCTACCTGTTGTGTCAATTTCTTTTCCAATTCTTTCAAGCTGTCTGTGTTAAGCCTTTGGTCAACTGATCTTGAGGCCACATACATGTCAGGTTTGAAGGTCAAGTTGACTTTCGAGTAAACTCCTTCTGACTCAAATGGGTCTTTTGGATATTCATGCTCTACTTCAAGAGCCTGCATATTCTTCCCATACTGGGCCTTGGAGCTTTCTTCATTAGCTGGTACTGTGGCTTGCAACAAAGCGATACTGTCTGCTAGGAAGCTCATTTGTTCTGCCATCTCCTCCATAACTCTCTCTATGGGATAGAACCTCAACTCGGAGGGATCATTGATCTCGAGCTCTCTATCATCTCCTTGAGAGGTGGCAAGCCTGGTCTAGGAACATGTTCTAATCGGACTTCTCTGAATGACTTAATGTTTAGGAGCTATGTTGAGATTTTAATTGATTGTAAACTCAATAAAGGGTTAACATATGTTACATATTTCTAAGAAAAAGTTATTAAATATATGAAAGCAGGATGCAAGGCACACAAATGCAATGAAAATTAAGAATTGGCAAGAGACCTTTGATGTGGCAAAAACTAACTAACTTTTATTAATTTTTGCAATCGTGAAGCTTTGCATCACTTATTCTGTTTAAAAAAAGAAACCTAGAGAAAGAAAACATTAAAAGAGCCTAAAATCTAAATTCTAATCTTCCTATGGCTAGTGAGCTCGTCTTGGGTCTTCTTCCTCTTTTAGATCTTAGGAGCCTCCTCTTCCTTGCCCTTGGTCATCTTCAGTTGTGCTTTCAATACCTTTATCTTCTAGTGATACTCCTCACAACGGTTCTCCAACTCTTGCTCTCTTTTACTCGTTTTCTCAGGTTCAACTTCAACTTGGACTTCTCCCTTCTCTTTGTTGTCTTCTATATCTTTCAACTTCTTTAGTTGACAATAAAGAAGTCCTTTAGTTGTTTGGTTCCTACCTACTATCCCCCTAGTGGTAGGGGTGGTCTTTCATGTGCATTAAAGAGCTTAGATGCTTAGGACCTTGGCCACTTTATCAGCCACCAACACACTGCGGTCGTGAAAGTCCAATGAGACGGCTTCTAATGATGGTCTGGAGATCATGTCTTCAACGAGTCAATGGGCTAGGACATATCCGGTACAAAGGTTAAAGTCGATTAAGGGTACTGCCTTGAAATCTTCACATCTTCTTATCATTTCCTTACTTGTAAACCACCTGGGCATCCACAGTAGCTCTTTTGCTTTCATACTCTGAAAGTATTGGACCTAGTAACGAGTAGCTATGTCTTCTAACAACTCAATTCTTTCTTCGAAAGACTTGATGAGATCATATTGCTGGGTAAACTCAACCCATTTGAAATCGAGTTGATAACTTCTCATGTGGCTAATGAACCAGACTATAAGTAAAACCATATTGGTCTTCAGATCTCCTTGTTTGTTCTTGAGATATTTCAGTGACCAGATTTACTCTACCAGGAGGGCTGGGACATATGATTTCCCTTCAAGAAATTAGGTTACGATTCCTACAACTCTGAAGTAGACCCGGTGTCTATCATTAGGGAACAATATGGTGTTGAAGACTACTAAGATAAAGGTGTTTACTCGATGCTGGTGCTATGTTTGCAAATTTGCATAAAAAAACCTCCCGTTTATCTCTATGCTTCAATTCAATAGAAAACCAGTCCATAACGTTCTCCAACCGAATGGTCTTCCCTTGACTTAGAACTCCGTTTATCTCAGTTTTCCTAACTCCCACCAACTTGCTGAAGATCTTTGGTGCTACAGCTTCTAAGTCCAGGACGTAGACCTCATTTGTGATAGTAGGGGCCCACAATAATTGAGAGTATTCTTTTAAGGTTAAGCTTAACTGATGTGAGCCCAAATGGAAATTGATGGACTTAGACTCCCATAGGTGAACTAAGGCCTGCACTAACGTGATGTTCACAGGGATTTTTTGTAGAGAGATGATAGGCCCAATCTTATTCTTGATCAACTCCTACTTATCTGGGCTAAAGAGTCGAAATCACATCTGAAGTAGTCTCTGAGGTTAGTGTGGTGGGTGGACATGAATTTCTTTAAAAAGCTCTTAACTCAATCTAGTCATGCCCATGTAAAAAAAAAATAAAAATTACAATGACAACCTATTTTAAACTTTACATTGAATTATTACAAATTATTTATAAGGAAATATTACGACTATAACTTCACAACTGTCCTTATTCATTTTGGTTTGCAACATCATGGGTTCTTATGATTTTTGAAAAAAAGGTTTTCATATGATGCAACGGATGGATTCTAAAGATCCTTAAGTTCTACAACTATCGTGTTTTTTCAAAACAATGGTTTTATGGTCACATCTGAACTTGAGTAGAGTAGCTTGATCGGCCCTAGAAGGTGATTCCCCTATAATATTCGAAGCTTACACAATGGCTTCCCTCTTAAGGTCCTAAGATGCCCCGATTCTAACTGCATCTACCATGCATTTATGACACAAAAAAAATGAAATAAAAATAAAAATAAAAATAAAAACCCTAAATTGACCCCCAAAATAAACTGCAAAGAAAAATGTCAATATGAAAAAAATAAAGCAAATAAATAAATAGACAAATAATCAACTTAAGTTGTTGTTATTATTATTATTATTATAACCCTAATCTCAGTAAACTTTAGTGGTTAGCGCTCTTAATGGCTTTCTTAGTGGAATCGCCAAACTATCGAGCTTGATTTTCGATTTTCTTTATTTTAATTTAATTTCCCACTTCTTAACTAATACTAAAACCTAACCTATTTAGTATTAATCATCGACTAAAAAAGTTGGGAAATTCCAGTTTTTAGTTTAGAAAAATTTTTGGAGTTGCCACCCAACCGGAGTCGGGAAAAGAAAAAAAATTGTAATCAATTGAGTGGATTGACTACGATTTGGTTACCGGTCTTCGATTTCAATTTAATACAAACCAGAGGATTCTGAATCTGGAGGCTAACCTATTAAACCTTAATAGATACCACTATTTATTTTCTGAAATTAGGTTTATTCTTCAAATTATCTTTTTTAATATCTTTAAGAAAAGGAAACAAAAACCAAAAGAAAAAAAAAAACTTAAGTTTTTACAAATTTTGTCGTCACCTTAAAGGTGCTTACATACCTGTTAATCGAGATCAAATGATCGTAGTTTTTTCCGAAAATCTTAATATGTTGATTGATTTTAATTTTGAAAACTGATCGGATTTACGTTATAACCAATTTAGCTCGTGCAAATAAAATATAAAGGGATCCTAACTCATGAGTGATTGAGAAACTCTTTAAGACGTTATAATTTTCTTGTAACGAGTTTCCTTTTTTTAATTTTTATTTCTAAAAAATTGATTTTCTAAGTAAGAAATCCTAAAAAAACTAATCCTAAAGAAAATTATAAACTAATATATATACATATACATATATACATAATACTATCCTCAAATAAACGTTTACTTGAATAAATACTTAATCTGTAAAAAAACTAATGCTAAAAAAGGAACACCTAAGTTAATATATATATTTATATATTTATCTATATCTCCACTTATTAAACACTTATCTACTTAAACAAAATCATATCATATAAAAATTTGATATCTACAAGAAGACCAATACTAAAATAAAAATAATGTTCTAATATGGAGAATTCTAAAAAAAACTTAAAGCTAAAAGCAACTAAATTAACATAGACATATATATATATATATGTATATGATATGTTATAAGCTTAATCGACTAACTAACAAAATAACAATATACCAATAATAAAAATAATAATAACTAAATAAAGAAACAAGAAATAAAAAAAAAAAAAAAAAAAGGAAAGAAAGAACCCAACCTAAACTTCTTGGTTGCGACCATTGTGCGACTGGAGGACAGTTCGCGTGCGGTTGGCAGTGGCCTTGCGCGTGATTAGCAGATGAACGGCTGCACGTTGCTAGATGTATGTGAGTCACAGTAAGGATCGTGCAAGAGCGTTCAGAGCTTGGTTGTGCCGTGGACAGCGAATTGGCAGTGGCGTCGAGCTTCGGCGTGATGTGCTTGCTAATCGTATATGATGATTTGCTGGAGTCGTATCGTGTCATGGACATGCTCCAGGCATTGTGTGTATAGTGACGTACTGATCAGTGGGGGATAGGGACGAAGGCAGTAGGCTTTTGTTGACCACAGCAGTGGCTACTATGGAATAATAGAGTCGTATGTCCAGAGTTATTGTGATCGGTAGATGGCGTGCGCTGAAGCTTGGACGTGATCGGAGTGCCGTGCAATCCAAATGCTGATGGTATAGAGTTGCAACTTAGACGTCGGACAGTGTAGTGGTTAGTCGAGAAATCAGGGAATTTGCTGGAGTTGATGAAGAAGTGAGGACAAGTTAGTCGATTATAGATTGATGAAGTGGACAGCGGCTGTGCTCGTATGCGGAAGTAAAGCACTTGCTGCTGCTGCTGTTCAATGTCGTTGTACTCAGAGTGGCGTGCAATGAACGTGCTACAGCAACGTGGTTCAAGCGTATATCTGTAGCCCTTTTGTGTTGTTATGGTTCGCTTCTATGTACGTGGGGGATCAATCTTTAGGCGTGGTGTGTGTAAACTACGGTATGCTGCATCGTTGATCGGACTAGAAGGATGGAACAGTCACTGCTGTTGGCGGGTTCGTGACTAGACTTGCGTGAACTTAAAACTAAGGGCAATGAATCATGAAGTTGGTTTTTTTTTTCTTGGACCGCGTGTGTGTAAAATAAATTGTTGGTTTATTCCATGCAATCCTTATTTATAAAACTCGAATCAAACTGTATCGAATCGTATCTATTATATTAATTTCAATTTGATTTGATAAAAATTAAATTAGATCCAAATCATTTATATTAATCCAAATCCAATTTAATAAAAATCAAACTAGATTCAAATATTCTATAATGATTCAAATCCGAACGAAAAAGATTTGATTAAATATGATCCCGTTTGTTCAACTTATTTTTTGTAGGTAAGATTCGAACTTATAACTTCAAGCTAACTCCATATCGCTACTTTAATGCTTGTTCGTTAGGCCATTAGCCCGTGTCTTGATTTTTAATACAATTAACTTGTATTTAAAACACACGACTCTTTAAAATAATTATTTAAACTAAACTTAAACTAAAACTAAAACTAAAACTATCGGTCCTAAAATAATTTACTTCCTAAAAATTCTTTATAATTTTTCCCTTTTCTTATTTTTGGTATTTTCATCATTTGTCAATTTTTATTATTTTCATTTTTTATTTTTATTATTTTTTCCTTACTTTTGAGTTAGGAACTTATTTTTAAAAACTAAAATTAAAACTTTAACTTTAACTATAACTATTAGGGAGCAAAAATCGAATGTCTACAAAGAGCCTTAAGGAATTACTATCTCAAGCAATTTAAACACTTGAGCAACAACAATACTTGATTAAGCTCATGGGATACAATTATGAGATTCAACATAAGCTAGAGCTTAATAATACAACGGTGGATGCACTATCGCACCAATTGAAGAAGACTTCATTTGTTGGCTTTGTTGATTCCCATGTTTTGATTCTATTACTTTATTAAAGAGACAATTGGAGAAGAATGAGGAACGGACAACTTGATGGATAAATGTTATAATGGGCAATCACTTGAAATGCCCTTGACTTATAGAGAAGGACTATTATGTGTGGGCAACAAAATCTTTATTCCCTTAAAGTCATCAATCATTCCTACATTATTGATGGAGTTTCATGCAACTCCTATGGGTGGACATGCTAGAGTATTGAAGACTTTTAAGCATCACATTTTTTTAAAAGGGACTGAGGAAGGATGTAGAGGAATATGTGAAGAGTTGCCATGTTTGTCAACAAATTTAATACTTGAGAACATCTCTAATAGGATTACTTTAACCACTTTCTATACCACAATAGATTTTTGATGATATATTGATGGATTTCATTATTAGGTTACTTATATTAAAAGGGTACTCAGTAATTTTTGTTATGGTGGATTGTCTAACTAAATACTACCATTTGGGACCTCTCTTTGCACATTATACAGCTACAATAGTAGCTAAATTATTTGTTGATTTAGTAGTCAAGTTACATGGGTTTTCACAGTCTATTGTATCTAATAGACATAACGTTTTTGTGAGCAAGTTTTGGAGAGAGCTTTTAAGCTTAATGGTACTCAGCTCATAATGAGTTTAGCTTACTATCTATAGATGGATGGCCAAATTGAAGTTTTAAATAGGTGCTTGGAATATTATTTGAGGCCGTTTGTAATGGAGCCACCTAAGGAGTGATCCAAATATTTGGCTCAAGTTGAATTTTTTTTCAATACTAGTTATCACACTAGTACTCAAATTACTCCTTCTAAGGCTATATATGGAAAAGATCCCCCTTAGATTCCCAACTATATTAAAGGATTATTATCAGTGGAAGCTGTGGACCGAGAATTAAAAGATAGAGATGACATATTATCTATTGTGAAAACTAATTTTGCAAAGGCATACAAACTTAGTTTCCAAATTGGAGGCATAAATCAATATAGAAGAAAAGAAAAGACAAAGAGGAGAGATAGAAAGAACATCATACTTGAAGTATTAGAATAATAGAACATTCTGGGTTCTGTAGTTTCAAGACTAATATTAGTTCGAATAGAGGAAAAATGATGGCGTTTTAGGAGACAGTATATTAGTATTAAGAAGAAGGTTAGGCTTCCCGGAAATAAGCCTATTAATATTTTAAAATTTCAACACTTCATACATTAATTTTAAAAAATAAGGAGGTTAAACACATATTGGTCAAAGTAAAAAGGACCATTTTACTATCACCTTAATTTTTATTATTCTAGACATATTGATGGCCAAATTAGTTGAAGCTTAATGGTATCACTATTGGTTTTCCTATTAAAATGAACCAAAGTTTGAATCCTCCCTCTCTAAAGTTGTAACTTAATTGGTTAAAAAAAAAAAAGACATATTGCTGGCATGCGAGACTTGTATTGGAGAGATTAGGTTACGAAGTAGATTGTCTAAGTATATGATATGGCATATCTTGTTGAGGATATCCTAGCATCATGGATCAAAACAATACAATTATTAAATATATTTGTTGCATATTTAAGGATGTAGAACTTGAGATGCATGCTCCCAAAATAATAAAAATAATCATTACTTTACATGTACTATCTATAATAATAATTAAATGATTAGACGATAGCCATGTATGTCTTTTTTATGCATATATAGAATTAGTAATGTACTATAATATGAGTTGACAGTCGATTTCCATCGTAGAGGCTTGCATAGCCTAAGCCCATTAGAGCATCAGGTCAAGGTATCATAGATCACCATCTAACCTCGCCCTAAGCCATATAAGTCCATCAGGCTACTCGCGAACACCTTGAGGAAGATTGAGTTATACCCCCTGCTTTGAAAATCTTTAGGCATCTTAAGTGTGCCCAACCATTGTTCGTAGTTCTTGCATTAAGTTGACCAAAGGAGCATTTTTCATGAGCCAAGCTACACCCCTCTATTTTAATTTAATGCTGATTGATTGCCTATCATGTAGTTTACCTACAAGCTGCTAAATTAGGGTGGCTACCCTTTATTGATGGGACAGACTCATCCCTCCAGTTTCTACAAATCGACAAAGAGAAGGATGTCCCATTAATTATAGGAAGTGTCGCATCGTTGAATTGTGTGCTGGTTAATCGAAACCCACCACGTGTCTACAATAGTAAGCACTTCAAACCTATAAATAAAAGTAAGTTCTTCAGATAAAAGGATCAACATTTATTATCTCCTTATCCTCTCTTACAAATTCACGTATTTGCCTGCGTTATATTTCTCTCCTTACTAACTTAAGTATCTAAGGGTCTTCACCGGTTTGACTATAAGGGATTTTTTTATAGGATTCCACCATTTACGGTCGAATGACAACTCAGAGTTAATCCGATAGAACCTATCATGATTATCCACTGTTACTAATGTGTAATCATTAACTAATAATAATAATAATAATAGATTAGTACCAGATAATAAACAAAATGCAATACAAAATTGTGGATTTTAAGTCGATGTCTCTAGAGTAACATAACAACGTTACATGTTATAAATCTTTAATATTACTGAACCTAGCGGTGACAAGTCAGTCAAAACATACACGCTATTTTGAGTTGAAAATTGGGAGGAGCTCGCTTTCTGTTTATTTTCCGGGAAAATGCATTTGCTGGTCCAAGATTTGTATATGGTCACTTAGTTTGACTTATATATTATATAAAGCTTCTTAAACTTTGATTTATTTTTTCAAAGAAATTAATTTCAAAATTTGGAAAGTATCGCTTTCGATCTTATTTTTTCTTGGAAAGTAACTTTTAGGTGTTATAGTGAACATATACTATATTGAACTTAAAATTGTTGAGGACTTTTTGATTAATTTTTTCTCGTTGAAACAAACTAGAGGATAATATTAGGTGTCTTATTTAAGGTGTAACTAAAATATCTAGTTAAATTACATATATATGACAGTTGGTGGGGAAATTACATACATGCATAATGTATGTGTGGGCTTAATGTACTGTTAGACTATAGGCTTTATACTCTGATTGGGCCAATTCTTTTCAAACCTATACATGTCTAGGCTCTTCAGCGACCATACATGTCTAAACCCTTTTTCTTAAAAATAAAACATCAATAATTACAATGATTATTATAATAAAAAAAATAAGATTAAAATAAAATATTAGTAATTATTGTGATAATGATAATATAATAAATAATTTATGTAGCATTTAACACATGTCACGCTCCTATATACTTGTAATGCCAACATGACTAATGGAGGAAGATGGGGTTAGTTTCAATAATATAGATGATCTTAAAAAGTTAGATTATCATAAAAATAATTAATGTTTAGATATCAAATATGACTTTATCACATTAATAATAATACACAATACATGATAGGTAGATTTTAAGTATGTAAGGCCGCTTCTACACTTAAAAGATCGTAACATACTTTAATATTACTGAAACTGGTTAATAAGAAATTTCATCGCATAGTGGAATTAGTCAAAACATAGGCTATTTTGAGCTGATAATGGGTGGGAGCTGTTGGCTTTCTCCTTATTTTCCGGAAAGCCATTTGCTGGTCCAATTTTTGTGGATATAGCCACTTAGCCCGATCTTATCTTCTTAAAATTTGACTTAATTTTTCAAAAGATATAATTACAGATTTTCGGAAGCATTGGCTTTCGGTCTATTTTCTAAGGAAATAGTTTTTACATGGCATAAGAAGATTCGTTGTGTATGGCCGAGGAATGAGAAATGATTGATTTGATATTACATAGCATATATTATGTATATATAATATATAAATATTAATATATATGATATATGCAAATTACGGTTAGTAATTATTTTTAAAACTTTCTATTATATCATTATGGATAAATTATGTAGACTTCCTTTGTGAATTTTCGTAATTAAATGAGCACCCTATATTTTTAAAATTAAACACTTATACCCATAAAATAAATGTGGAACCTATATATATATATATATATATATAGATTTATTATGTATACATGTTAATAATATATATTTTTACATTAGATTTATATATTATAATTAATATATAGTACCATACCCAACTTATAATGCACTCATAATTATAATATATAATTTCGAAATTATTGTCATATATACCAAAGCGTGAGGATCTTATTAGTGTCTTTCACATTTAAAGCTTTTATATGCGCCATTTACCCTAATATTTACCATATTAAACAGGTTTAGAATTCCACGAATGAGCCTGTGTGCCTACATGAATCTTAAGCTTGTTTATAAGCTAAATTAAATGAGTTTGACCTTCTTTTTTTTTTTTTTTTTGCAATTATGAGAGATTAAAGATTTAAATCTTAATCTATTCTAACGAGAGATTAATAACGATATTATTTAAACAGGTGACATTTAGTCAAACTTAACCCATTTGTGAGGCTTGACCAAGATTGCATCCTAAATAACTTGCTTTAATAGAAAGGAATATATGAATATATATGGATCACTGAGGCTACATAGCTTAATTAGTTGATATGGAACACGTAAGATATCGCCATTCTCTTCCTTTGTAAAATATACAATAGGCATTATCTCATATATATATATATATTAGATAAATATACATCCATGATGTATGTATTTAGAATAAAAATAATAAAATACAATCTATGTTAAAAATATAAACTATGTATATTATTGTTTCACATCCATGCTAAATTTTAAAAGTAAGGAGTGTTTATGCAATTACAAAAACTCAATGGGAGGTTCTTACAATTTACCCTATTATTATTAAGCACTCATCGATGAATCTTTTTTTCTTTATTTTTCTTTCTAGGAAGGGCCCTGAAATTTTCAACCATGCAAATCATTTAATGCTATTTATCAATTAATCATCATTGGCCAATCATTCCTAACACAAGACAAATGTTACTACTTTTGACATGAAACATGTTATATTATAATCTAGTAACACAAACAATGGGAATAGATCAATTTCATTCCTCTAAATAATCATATGATAGGTATGGGAATAAAAGATATAGTGTCACATTTTGAAAAGTAAATTTCAGTTTTTTTTTTTTTTTTTTTGACATATACTGTATTGAAATCAATTTTTGATAGGAACTAAGAAGACGTTATTTGCTTTCAAACAAGCAATAATCCGTAATTCATTTTATAAAACATGTAATAAATGTTATATCATGCAGTAATTCACTCTTTGGCAAGATATTTATCATTTTTCAGTTAGTTTTATTTACATTGACTAATTCAAAAATATTCTAAGCATCATCAGCTTCACATAAATAGGTAAATTACAACGTTAATGTCAGAAATTAAGGATAAATAGTTAAAGCTAATCTGGCTCTGCAGGGCAGCCTAATAACCCATGGGCCTCCTCCCCTCAATAAAGAAGGGAGAAGGGTTAATTGATGCATCAGGGGGAGGAAAAAAAAAACAAAGACTAGCTTGTTTGAGCAGCTAAACTGAGCCATGACTTCTTCTCTGCTTGGTCGGAAGAAATGGCATCTTTCCTCACGGCAAAATATGGTACTCTCGCGGAAATCCTATATAAAAACCGCTATCAATAAGTAAACATTCAATTAAGTATAATATTTTGTTTGCAGCATAGTTATTAATTAAAAGTATTGGATAATTTTTTGAAGAAACTCGAGATGCGTGTGAAATAGAATGCGAAAATAAATGTTTTACCTCTCTTTTCTTCTCTCCAAGAAGCGCTGGAGTGAATTTTTCCGAGCGATTGGTAGCTCTGCAACCACAACATTGCAGAAAGTTACGAGAATTGTACGATAAAACAAAGTTGTACAAATTAACACAATTCATAGACAAAACAAAAGTCATAGTAAGTATGAAAAATTACCTATAGGCTCCTTTGGAAGCAGAACATGATCTTGAGCCATATTCATGCCGGAGGAAGAGGTAAAGCTCGGACTAGGAGGAATTCTGTAGCCAGAGCTAACTTGGTTCTGCCCGTGGGCACAACCATTTTGTGACATGGGCAGAGTTGAAGCCACCGTGTTAGGGCTCTGAATGTGAGAGCTTGCCTGGCTTGCCATTTGCATGACCTCTTTCGCCTTTTTGGCAGGGAAATCATTGAAGACGATCACTTGCCCAGCATAAAAGATGGTCATTGGAGCAGTTTCCGGTTCCTTAACATATGACTTGCTTAAACTACACAACCATGACAAGAGAAACAAAAAAGAGAACAGGGCATCATTCAATGGAATAATTAAACATAGTCAAACACGAGGACTTTGCATCAGGATGAAGCAAAGTAAGGAACATTTCAATACTTAAAAGTATCACAAAATAGTTTAGCAAAACTTTAACTTTCATTTAATCTAGCTTTAATTTCTTTAAACACCATTGAGATAAACGTCGTACAGGTTATACCTACCAAAATCGGAAGATACCCATATAATTGGATGAGTTTACACATCATTACGGCGATGGACCCACTAGTCGAAAGGGCCGTAACATGGGTCTATACGAGAATTGTACTCAATTATCAATTCTTTATAAAGTTATTAAACTTAAAAGTGCTGAGAATCATGCTAAAAAGATAACATACCTAGGATTAGCAGGCATATGAACAGCTTCTTGTGCAGGGCCGGTTTGTTGGGGCAAGAAATTCATGGGGTGGTGGTTGTGCACGGGGAAAAAATTTATCGGTGCCGCCGTCAGGCGAAGTATATCCGCCGATCCTACATTTGGAAAGACAAGTTCAGTTTTTACGTTTCTATCCATGAGAATCAATTAAAATCTAGCCTACAGTTTATAAAACGAGTGGAATGTTTGTAAACCAATTTATGAACAAAGGATTCATCACTTGTCCTACAAGCTATCCACATGAATAAGAAAGACTAATGCGGAAGGGTCTATCTGTTGGCGAGATTTTCTAAAAAATGGTTGAAGTGGTGTACATCTCTAGCGGAGAGATTATCTCAAAAATGGTCAGATATTTTTGACTATTGGAATAAAGGAACTTGAGTTAGTTATGGATTATAGAAGAAAATATAAGACACTTGGCACTGTAAGACGTGTGGAGTGTACATACCTCTAAGAAAGAAAATACACGCTTGAAATTTTGCAAATATTCCCCCCCAAAAAAGAAAAAAATCTATCAAGCATATAGATAAGCAAACTGAAAAAAGTGTCTTTGCTCAATGGCCAATTTATATTTATAAATATAAATTGATCATATAAAAAATGCTATTATTTAGCTTCTTATTTCAAAAATTATCTTTTAAAAAGAAGCATCAATATTTTCAGTTATGATAATAAATAATTATCCTATAATTGACTTATTTTCTTCTGTAATTATAAGGCAGCCCCCTTCTCTTGAATAAAATACTTACAATACTAATTAAAAAAAGAATTTCGTAAATATCTAACATCAAAATGAGATATATAAAGACAAGAATTCATATTTTCGAAAACAGTTCTTCGAAACAAATGCCAGCGCAAAAATCAACGAACTTTGAAAATTCAACCAATGATAAAATCCAAATTCATCAAAAATAAACAATACGAGATGTAAAGGCTTCTAAACATAATAAAGATGAAAATGGATACTTATATAAGATATTAATTAAACAAAAGTTAGCTAATTTGCTGCATGTTAAAAAATTCCAGAAAGAAAAAACTAAAATAGTTCAGACATTAAAGAAAATATAAGAAATTTAATATTTTTTCTGCATGTTAAAATTTGTTATCTTTTCTTTTTCCAAGTATTTACATTTTATATATAATTGGAAGGGAGGATTCAGAGTACGATAATCTTGGCAAAAGCTTTTATTTATTTCTTCTAAAAATCCATATCTAGCTCTTTATGCATCTAAAGAAGATTTCCATGTGACTATATTCTTCTAAATAAAAAAAAAAAGACGTATCAGAGAAGATGGTTGTCTTCTCCGACGACGAATTGCCGGAGAAGTCGCCGGAGTCAGAGAAACACCATAAAAGAAAAAGAATGAAAATAAGAGACACTAACCAGTAGTTTCCATGCAAAGGCCGAGCACATCAAGAGAGAGTCTCTCTTTCATGTACTGAGAGAACTTATTACAAGTCTGAGAGAAGCCGGTTGTCTTCTCCGACGACGACTTGCCGGAGAAGTCACCGGAGTCAGAAAAGGCCGATGAGGTCGACATAAATACTTTATGTTGCTGAATAACCTATACTATATCAAACCCAAGAAAGATGGGGTCATGTAAGAGGAAATAATATGTTGTGGTTGTTGGGAAATAAGCATGCAAATTTGGGTATTTGTAATGTGAAATGTTAGAGAGAGAAAGAGAGAGGGAGAGAAGAAATGGTCGTGCAAAGGAATGTGACTAACAATGGAGTTAAAGCACGAGGAATACATGAAGAGTGTTATTTGGGTTTTAAAACTTTATAGTAATTTATTATTATGGGTAGACTTTTGAGGTTCCTTGCGGTTTCCGAGGTGGTCTAATTTTGTTTATTTTTCTTTGTTGTTGTTTCAAACACGTGTTCTTTTTATCAAGTTACGCCAATAATAATGTGATCGTTTCCTTTTGAAAAGACTAAAATGGCCTTCTGCAAGAGGTGTTTCGTTTTCGGAGTTCTATGAAGGGAAAGGTTTTTCGATGATAGAGTTTATACTGTTTGGTAATAAAGTTTTGATCGAGATAGAAAATTTACATAACGTTGGGATAGTCTGAAATAAAATTAAAATAAAATAAAATAGAATAGAACAGAACGAAGAAGACATAATAAATTCTTTTTTAAGTTCATTAATATTTATGATATGAAATGGAATTATATAAATATATATAGATAATAATATTATTTATTAATAAAAGATTTTGAATATAAACTTCTTAGATCCAAATTAACTTGTTTGTTTCATGAGTCACTTGTCTAGGTTCATGACCAATTTATCTAAAACCTTAAAACCTTTGATCAAGCTCTTTCTAAGGATTGGAGCTCCCATCAAATTGCTTATCCTTGAGGAGTCCTCAGCCTCTTATGGATCGAGTACTTATCTAAGGAGCTCATCTAGGGACAGAAGCTTAATACAGAATTGAAAAATGGTACTCGAAAGGAAAGCTAACTGATTAACCACATCTCTGGATTTCTCAACATCTGTCATCATTTAAGAATATGCTTTCCTTATTCGATAAGATTCATTCTTAGTTTGATTTTGTTAATTATTTTCGGATCTCCAATATATATAGGGGTAGTTGTAGATATTACTTTTTCCCCTTATAATTTTGATATTTTTTATAAATAAAGGAAAAGAGTACTAATTAAAAAATATATAAAAATTTTAGAAAATATAGAAAAATACAAAACAATGGAAATTTTGGAAAAATACAAAAAGTTAAAAAAAATTAGGAAGATATAATTTATAGGAAAATTGAATTATTAGAAAATAAGAGTCTAGAGTTATTTTTAGGGTTATAAGGTCACAAGAAGAGGGTCTTTTTATTTTTGGGATAAAATAAAGTAGAATATATATATGTGATTTGACAATTTCTTAGCTATATTAGAGAATATCAAGTTTTATTTTTATTTTTTTATAAAACCTAATATTCTAACCAAAATCCAAGTTAATTATATATTTTACCACATAAATTAATCTATTTTTAGCTAATTGTAGTGGCAAATGGAGCTTCAATTGGATTTAAATTAATCAATTTATTAAGAATCAATATTAGATTAACCGGATGAATAATAGACTGAGGCTTAGAAAATTGCCAAATTAATTTCATTTTGGATTATTCTTTACATATGCATATTATATCTAATTTCTTGTTATCGAGGTCTCCTTAATTTTGTGAAAATTTGTTTGGTTGCACTTAAATTAATCCTTCTCATTTAGGGATGGTTTAGGTTCAAGCTCCTTATGCACTTAAATATAATTTAGTTCTAATGATATTAGAGTATAAGCCACTAGCCCATTTCGATAAGCACATGGACTAGGCATTTGGAAAGAAAGGAAGGTTGTAGGATCAAATCCTCTATACGCATATGTGTATTTTCATTTTCCTAACCTCTATCTTGCCATGTGTCAATGAATTAGTAGTTTACATGTCTTACTTCCCAAATCCCATATTTCACTCTTCTTTCCCGCTTAGCTAATCTAATTCTCTTCCTTTTCTCTTTGATTCTCTTAATAATTCCACCAAATTAATGGTGAAATCGTGAAGATCTTGTGGCTTTCTATTAAATATATCCAGTAATTTAGCCAAATTTATCTAACTGATAGGCTAAATTGAGCTTGAAAAAAAAAAAAAACGGAGTTTGTTGCCAAGATTCGAGCACTTTATGATCGTCAAATCCAAGCTTTCTAACAAGAATTTGAAGCTTCCATATTGTTACTTAGGCAACAAAATCACCTTATGCACTTAGAAATTGGTGCTTGAATCGTACATTTTTTACTATTTTCAAAGATCACTTGAGCTAGCCAATCATGGAGGATTTGGCCATTTAAGGTACTTATCAAGTTTAATCAAGCTTGAACAAGCATAAATAGCCCCCTCCCCTCCCCTCCCCTCCTCACCCTATATAGTTCTGATCATCAACTCTCACCCATTCTCCCTCCTTCACTTAATTATGAAGCTTTCTCTCTCTCTCTCTCTCTCTAAGATTTCTATTTATTAGGGTGTTTTCAAAGGAAGATAGCAACTTCACAAGCTTTCATAGGCCTTAGGCTCTCGAACTCAACCAATCATAGCCTTTATTGTGGTCTTTAAGCACTCTATCAAACACTTAAGGTTTAGCTAGCCACAGTCGCCCTTTGAAACTAGCAACTCTGCATCTTTTTTACTAAGAAGAATGCTACGACTAAGGTTGTAGTGCTAAAAAATGTAGCTACTAAGCCCCTTATAATCTTACCAATCACCACATATAGGGTGCACCACTACCATCGGTAGTCCAATCTATACCACTAAACCAGGAATCACCTCTACTGAATCCACTTTCTCTAATAAAATTCACACGAATACAAAATTCCCTACACAAAATACTCTTCGCAGTTAGTTGGAGCAACCCTTACCAATACTTTCTCTCTTCCACTTTTATGCACATACATGTCATGTGTTAGCTTATGTACTTGACCCGATCTGTCCTCCTCATAAAACCCGCTCGAAAGACCTACACTTGACATGTCCTCGAGTCTAGGTTAGTTTTTCATTTTATTTATTTATTTTTCCCTTTCAGTTTAGTGTAATCATAATGAAAAGAAAGAAGTAGAAAAAAAAAAGAAGAATAATGAAAAAATAATAAAAGAGAGGGGACCTCTACTCCTTTTTTCTTTTAAGAAATAATTATTGTTATTTTTTTTATTATTGTCCTAAAAAAAGAAAAAGAAAAAGCTATCTTTATCTTTTTTGTAATAAAATGTTAAAGTTTCCTTTTTTCTTCCATTCTCATTTAGAAAAATGTTTTTTTCCAACAAAATAATAATAATAATAATAATAAATGAATAGATGAGCTTTCTTTTCAAGTTTAGAATCTTTTAGGATTTTCAAATATAATCACTCAAAAATTAGGAATCATTTCTTTTCCTAGATTTTTCTTAACATAAACTTAAAATAATTAAAATGTAAATTTGACCATTTTCTAAACAAAAAAAAAAAAAAAAACCCTCCATGCTCAAGTTTTTGGAAATAAACTATAGAAATTTGATTCTGAATAACAGATATGTAAACACTTATAGGGTGACTTAAAAAGTAGAAAATTTTATTTTTCCCATTTTTGTAAATACTTAGAGTAGATTATTTTCTTTCCTTCAATTTGAAAATTTTAGTTTTTTTTTTAAATAAAAGGGTATTTTGAAAGTTAAATACTAAATTCGAAAGACTTAGGTGTTATCCGCTAAAGATTTAATAGGTTAACCCCCAAACTCAAGATTTATGGTTTCAGAAATCATTTTTTGGATTGGATTTATCAAAGATTGGTAGTTAAATTATAATCAATTCATTCAATCAGTTTTAACTTAACTATTTTTATTTCCCTAACCTTGGTCAGGGGGTAACTTCAAACATTTTTAAGATCCATAAGAAACTAGATTTTCTCTAATTCTTAGTCAACCGTAAACACTAAATAAGTTAAGGTATAATACTAATTCAATTTAGAAAAAAAAAAAAAAAACAAGCTCAATATGCCTTACCGAACTACCTCCTAGCAGTTCAACTAATCGTGTATTGTTTGCAGGCCTATGATCATCACCTTAAAGCCTTTGTAATCCAATATTTTACTAGCAAAAATATAAGTGTAGTAGTATTCATGCAAAATGCCTTTAATTGTTACATATCATAATTTGATTGAAAATTAAATAAATAATTTTAATTAATATAATTAAATGAGGTTGTAAGGAAATCACGATTTCACCCCTACAAAAGTGAAATCAAATTATCTCTTAGAGCTAAAATGACTAGTTCTAAGGAATCATAGTTTCACTTTCTAAAAAACCTTATAAATTAAGGAAAGCAATCAAACCCATAATCAAGATTCCATTCTATGTTTATTTTTACATATCGAATGCGATATTAATAAAGTGAATGTTTTTTCCCATGCTTTCTTTTCATGTATAATAAATTCAAAGTGTTAAAACTCCCTTCTATGCTTAGCCAATGTATTAAAACACCAGTTAATAACACTACTCATTTAATTTTGTCATAATAAGTGCATATATAGTGCATTTGCAAGTGAAATTTTACTATCAATGTGGTACATAAAACATATATTTTAAAGGTTTTTTGTGGTCGTATCAATGTTCAATCAAATACTCTGTTTCTATTAGGTTATTTGTCCTCAATCTTTATATCCAAACACTAAATAAGATCTTCTAATGCTAATCTAACATAAAAAATGCCTATAGCCAATTCTTTTACCATGCCAAAAATTCCATGTTAGAGTTATAGATGCTATGTTAGTGTTTTTCAAAATAGCTATACAAAAAAAGTATGATAAATGAACTTATTTAATGTAAAAAACTCAAATCTGAAACATAAATAATTTCTTTGAATTTTGAACTAAATTAAGGTCCTAAATATAGAGAACTTCCAATTCACTTATTTGTGTCCTTCTCATGAAAAATTAGAAAAAATGGATACATATTTTGGGAGTTTTTTTAAAGAAGTGGCCTATGATTTGTTTTTTATAAAGACATGACCAGTGTTTTAGAGAATTTAGTTAGTTTTAATTAATAATACATATCAACATCTAATTGATTCATGAATAATTAATTAAATAAGATAGTGTTATTAAATATATCTCTGTATATAATTTAATAAAAAAATCTACAAAAAATAAGAAAAGGAAAGATTTATGAAAAAGAGAGAGTACATAATTATTGTAGCCATCGATTAGCTACCCTAAGTGTTAGATATTTCTCATACATTTTAATGATAATAAAAAGGGTTAAAAGTTAATGAATCTTTAAAAGAGTAGACTTACAAAAGGTTTTTTTCAGAAACTATATTTTCGCATATTTAAGTCGTATTCAGATGCTTATTCAAAAGCTTTAAATTGTTTAAAAGTAGACTATTTTGGAAAATTTTTAAAAAGTATTACGGAAGCTCTTATAAAGAATTGGTACAGCTATTTAGAAGCTTGTTCAGAGACTTCTAAGAAAAGAAGGCTGATACTCTTCAGAAGGTTGGTCTGGAAAAATTATGTGGAATATTAATTTTAATTAGATTTAGATTATTCAAGCCCTAGCTCCATTAGATTGAGTGTATTAGAAAAATACATTTAATCATGTTTCACTCAAGATCCATGGGATTATTTTTAAGAGAAAATATATTTGGATAAATCAAATATATACAAGAATGGATAAGGATAAGGTTATATCGGATTTTGTGGGATTTTAAATTTTGAACACAAGACTTATCTGAAAATAGCTAATGAAAGCTAATCTTTTTAAATTCAAATCAAAGGTTATCAGGTGATTATAGATTGATGAATATTCAATCTAAACGAGATAAAGAGAACTAGTTTTGAATTTTCAAATGACCGAAATCTTCTCCCTAAAATATCTAAGGTCTATTCTTTGCATTCTAACGGTTAGATAATTATAAAAGTAAAGATAATTTTCAGATTTTTTTAGTTGTTGGAAGATCCCAATATAAAAGGAAAAGATATTTAAAATGTTAAATATACAACTCTGAAGAAATACTATCGTAGCATAAAAAATTTTTTTGATAAGTTTTTGTCTTCTAAAAAGTTTCAGAAAGTTCTTCAAATATTTCTTCAGAGAGCTCCACTGAATTGTTTGAGACTTGTATTTTTGTTCTCACTTGTAATCTATATATATTTTATGGTAGAGAAAAGACAGTTTATATTCTATAGATCTGTATTGGCCTAGATTGTAGAGAGGCTAGATATGCAGAGTAGAGTTTTGTAAAGTCATTGTGATAAATGTTTGTAATCTGTTTGTGATTTGTTTTAGTTGATCAAGTGGAACGATACCAGTAAAATAGATCGGGTTCGTAGCAGTAGAGCTGGATAAGGGCAGAAGGTAAAAGGTTGAAACTCTATAAAATCTCTACCTGATATTCCCCTTCCCGACTCTTTTAATTTGCTTTATTAATTGTTGTGTGTTGGATTATTAAATTATCACTGTTCACCATTATAAGTTGTTAAGAAGGGTAAATTTTATTTTATATCGACAAAGTTTCAAAAAGTTAAGATATTAATTCACTCTTGATATCTTATACGGACCAACAGCAAGGATAAGGGGTGGTTGGTGACTAGTAGGGAAGGTCATAGCCTTAAGGTGGTTAGCAAGTGGCTATGATGGTTTTTATTTGTTTTTTTTTTTTCAATTTTTCTCTTTTCTTGTTTTTTACATATTTTTAATTAAATTATATAAACAGATTTATTAATATTATTTTATTCAATCGAATTGATATGTCCTACAATAATCAATATGATTAGTAATAGTAAGGTATAACAAATTTTCTCAAAAATTTGCTATTTTGTAAAACTTCCACTTATTTAACTACATATAGGCTTTAAAAAAAATACAATGAATAGATAATACTTATGTTGAGTTCTTTCATTGTTATTTTGATGATAACAAAAAGGATGAAAATGTGTAATATGTGTGTTAAGCGTCCAGGTCATTAAGTAAAAGATAAGAATTTATTTTAAAATTGAATTGAAAATTCAAAATCTAATTTAGAAACACTGGATAGTATTAGCAAGTTATAGAATAGAATGTTGTGTGGAGTTTATTGACCTTTTAATTATTCAAAGGCTCAACTTTACTTATTGGATATATTTAGGTAATGTATCCTATACGTTACACTATGTTAGACATAATTCCATGGGGATTAAGGATGATTAAATAAAATATTTTTAAGACAAGCTTATTTAGACAAGTACATTATGACAATTGACAAAATTTTATAGGAACAAATTTATCAGATGTTTATCAAGTTTTCCACGAGATATTTGATGATTTATTATGAAGATAGTTAGAAAATTTCATGGAGATATAAATTAGATTTTATTTCAAGCTTAAATTAAGTTGGATATGTGAAGCAATTTGAAGATAAGTGAATCTTATCTACTTTATTGTAGATTTTTATTTCAATTTCAAATAATCAAATTGTATGGAGATAACAAATTTAAATTAATCAAATACATGTATAAAGTTGCAACAAGGATATTTCAAGAGCTTCAAATTCAAAACTTAAGATATTCAAGTATCAAGATTTACTCCTTATTTTTAAGAGATATTTCTTTTCAAAAGAATTCAATTTTTCGAATAGGATTTTGATGAAATATGTGAATGAACCAGGGTATATACATAAGAAATCGTGCAGGCCTTATTTTCTATTATAGTAGCTACCTAATCAAGTTTAAGTCAAAGGAAAAAAAAAAAGATTTAGCTTCCACAATTCAAGGAACATATCCTCCAATGACTAGTTTAAGATAATTTAAGATCTTTCAAGATTTGTTGAAGAATTATTTAAGATTTCAATAAAGAAACGTTTCACCTAAAAGATATAAAGTAAGAAACTTTAAATATTCGAGATAAATTTGAGTTGCAATTGTTTACTGAAAACATCATTCTTAAGAAAATTTGAAGACACAAGCAAAACCTAATTCAGAGACAACATTGTTTGCTTTAGTTTAATTTTCTGATTTTCTCTAGTACTTATATTTCGAGTACTATTATATTATATTTATATTTTTACTATGTATCTATTATTTTGAGAGTTAGAGTTTGTGTTAATGGAGATATTTAAAGTTCTATAGATTTATGTGTAGGCAAAGATAATTTAGCAAGACAAAGTAGAAAGACTTATGATTGTTTTTCTCTTGTTGAGATAGTGAAAAGTGGATAGTGAAACGACACTGATAAGCCTAGTCTCTAGTAGTGGAGCTAAAAGAGTGTAGTAGGCATATGGTTATACCACTATAAATCTCTTGTTTGATCTTCTCAAACCTACTTTCTTTACTTTGAGTTTTATTATTGATTATATATTGTTTCATGTCTAATCTTACCTAAGTAATCAAAGAAGTCACTTTTAATTTTATTTGTCGAAAAAAAGTTCAAAGTTTTATTATAACCAATTCACTCCCTCTCTCCTCTTGGTTACTTTTGGGACCTACAACTTAGTTAAATTATAATTCGGGATTTAATGGTCTTAAATAATATAAGGAACCATGGAAAAAATTATGAAGATTACAGGAAGTAAAAAACTATTACTTTTTATTTCAGCTTATAATTGACAATTTAAGCATTATAATTGCAAATCTACTAAATATGAAACATTAATTTCAATAAAAATACAGTAAGCAATTGAGGATATGAGAAACTTATAGTTAAAAGGTGTTTCTAAAGTATAAGTAGAATTAAATTAAAAAAATCTATAAGCTTTTGAACTCTCGGCAAAAACCTCCACTTCTAGCCATGCCAACCAGTAGTCACTTATGTGGTAGGAATGGAGTCTAGAAATTACCTCATTTTTATTTTTAGTGGATCACATGATTCTACGAAGAATATAGAATTGAGTGGTGGTATATATAGCCTTTTGATTGACATTAAAAATATTAATTAAAAAAATCTCTTGGCCCATAATTTCTAAGGAAGAAAAATCCATATGTGATAATACGGTAATAACAATTGTTTCTCAAACTTTACTGCTTATAGGTCAAGTGTCAAAATTTTAACATATTGTTATGTATTAATTAGGTGTTTCTAATTTCATTGGATTTTTTTTTTTGTTTGTTTGAACCTATTCCTTTTTACTTTTCAACTTTTTATTTTCTAGATATTTTAATTGATTCTATAACATTGAAAATCAAAGCTATTTTATGGAATATTTTATTACATCAAAATATGTTTTATTTATATTGTATTATATTTCATATGTTTGATTATATTATTTTCACGAGACGCTTTTCTTTGAAAAAGGCATTCATGATGGTGTCCTCATGAGTAAAGATGTAATCGGATGGATTATTATAATGTACTCGATTTATCCAACCCGTTTAAGGTCGAGTTTTAGGAGATTACTTAAAACGTTATAAGGTTTAGAGTCAGATTTTAGGATTATAAAAAAAATTAATAGGTAACTCAACCCGATAAAAAAGAATATATTATTAAAAAAAATTTGCTCTTAACTTACGCACTCTGTGTACTTTACATAAAGTTTTACATTGTATAATATATTTGATTTTCAAATTTCATTTGAGCATAAGTTAATATGTGTAATCATAATTTAATCTAACTAATTTCTGTTCAACTCTTTCCTTTTTTTTTTTTGGTCCAAACCTTCTGAAACCCGCCTCTATAGGATCGTTTGAACTTTATAGAAACCCAAACTTATAGGATTCTTGATCCAATATGGATAGGTTATGAGAATAAGAGGTAAAACTTTATAAGGTTTTGGGAAATATTAGACCCTATAAGGATAGGTTTGGGTTTTATAAGACTTATCCCGAATCTGCTCTAGTTGTATTGCCAATTGTGAGATATCTAATATGTTTTATTTTAGTGAAATGAAACTATGTATATTTTAGGCTTAAGGGAAAAAATAGTAAGTTCGCTCCTTCTTTTTGCCTTATTAGTAGTTTAAGGTTAACGTTGAGGGTAAAATCATTAATTATTACGTATATTTTTTTAATTATTCTAAAGTAGGTAAGTTTATACTGAAATGAACATTTTTATTTGTTGTTCAAGTTGTTTAAGATAATTTAAATTAACTTTCTAGTAGGTTTTAGATATTAAATTGTTATTCTAAAGTAAGTAGGTTTAAAAATGTGAGTTAGATAGATATATCTTATTAGATATGCAATACCTGAGTAACTCCTCAATTCAAGATGGTATTATATTTTATAACTTCACATAGGACAAAAACAAGATATTGATGTTCATATGTTCGTTAATACATTATATCAAGGATGGACTCAAGATCATATAAATGGGGAATAGGGGCAGGGGTAGGATAAATCTTAAGTCAATATTAAATCATTGATAGAAAAATATTTACTTATTATTGTATTTATATTACATCTTATGTATACAAAAGGTGTAAATCCTACAAATCTAGCTTTTTGAGTATATAATTAAATTTGTGTACTGTAGATAATTTTCTTAAGTCAATAGAGTAGAAAAATTAAAAATCAATTAAAAATTTAATTCTAAACTTACAACGAATATGGAAAATCTTAATTTATTAAT
The DNA here is from genome assembly GCA_024138015.1 of Lumnitzera littorea. Classification (NCBI taxonomy): domain Eukaryota; kingdom Viridiplantae; phylum Streptophyta; class Magnoliopsida; order Myrtales; family Combretaceae; genus Lumnitzera; species Lumnitzera littorea. The sequence goes on from JAMXBB010000007.1 coordinate 16,438,165, forward strand.
CGAAACATTGCATATAAAAACTTTAAACCCTAAATATGTGTAACTGTAAGAGATTGACTCGAACCTGATAAAAATCATAATCGTGTATAAAAACTCTAAATTCTATACATATGTATATATGAGAAATGTACCAATTTGCTACGAAATCAATAAAATCCTAATTGAACCAAATAATTGAATAATATGTCAAATTGCATTAAATCGATTAGAGATAACTTTTAAATGCTTATAAACGTAAAAATACTAAATTAATTCATTAAAAATTAAAATATTATTTTATAATTAATATTAATCTTTTATTTATATAGATAAGTTAGTATTATATTAATTTAAATATTATTGGTTATTTAAACAATATGTAGTAAATATTAATAACATGATTTGTAATTTGCCATGTAATTATGTTATTTATTATTCTAAATATTATTTATACGATTAGTAATATATAAAGACATTCTAATATATATTTTATTGATTTATTACATTTGATTTTCTATTTTTCCTCTTACTTCATCTTTTTCCCTAGTTTTTTTTATTTCCAAATTATTTATATATAATATGTAAAATATTCTAGGAGTTTATTAAGTCAACATTTGATCAAGTCAATGTTGACCAAAAGTCAACATGTCCTTTTCAAAACATTAATTTCCTTATCTTTTCTTTTCTTTTCCCTTTTCCCTTCTTTTCTTCTTCACTTGCCGTAACCCATGTGTTCCCCTAGAATCTTCTCTATTCTTCTTAATTGTTCTCAAATCACACACATATTTCACTCATTTTTATCCCTAATTATGGATTGCCACTTCCCTTTCCCTCTTTCCCTCTTAATCTTCTCATTTTCTCTTCTATTTTTCACTTATCCTTTAATTTTTATCTACACTATCACTATACCTTTTTTACAAACATCCAAAGAAAAAGAAAAAGAAGGGATTCTCACACAAAATTAATTTTCCAAACAAGTAGGTATATTTCCTTATATATATATATAGCATTAACTCTTTTATGTGAAGTATGAATCGTGCATTTTATTGAGTATTTTTATGTATTTTTGCACTTAATGTTTTGGAAATGTATTAGTATGTATTATAGTATATTGATTATGAATAAGTATATATATTAGCTCTTAATGTATATAATCTTAAGTCTTTGGAAATTAGGTTTATATGTAGATATACTAATGTATAATATAGATATGAGTAAGTACATGACATATGTTTAGTTATATATATACATACAAACACACACATATATATAGTATATATACATAAATACATACATAAATGCCATATATAAGTACATATCATAGTATGTACATAAACATATATATAAGGAATAATAGGTATTTATACATACATATGCAAATATATACATATATGTATATATGTTATCAATTGAAATTCCTTAAAAAATACACTAGGAAAATATAAAAATACATATGTATATATGCATATAAAAATACATATAAAATTAGGTATAGATATGCATACATGTATATGTACATAATATGTACACTAAGGATATGCCATTAAGTATAAATACATGTGTATATGTATTCATACTTGTGTAGACATATGTATGTATATATGTATAGGTACATATGTACATATACTAATATACTAAGTGTAAGTATATTTAATAATGTATTAAGTATAACAATATAGAATATGTGTATCCTACACTAATATAAGTACAAATAATAAATTATTAAGCACAACACAACAATAATAATTAAGAACATATATATATGTGTGTATTTATACCCAAGCATATAAGTACATACATATAATTACATACATACAATACATTTATGTAATATAATATAATAAAATATACATATAAATACATGATGGGCCGAAACCCATAATGCATAATTAAGGCCCATAATCTATTAATTAATTAAATATAATAATATATAAATATATCTAATATTAATATAAAATTTAAGAAATATAAAAATCAATTAAATTTAATAAAATGCTACATGGACCACTAAAATAATGTCACGTTAGCAATTTACCTAAAATAATTAATTGAACCAAAAATTTCAAAATAATTAGAAAAAAATTTAATAGATATAAAATCAATATAATTGGTAATTAAGTTTAAATATGAAGAAATAATGAAATATATGTAAATTGAACTTAAAAATAAAATATTATGAAAATATGAAATTTAGAAATTAATTAAAATATAAAATAATATAGAAAAACTTAAATTTGATAAGTAAAATTTTTTGGGTTAAAATAACCTATTTTGTAACAGTTTAGACCCATATTAAAAAATGCGGGTTTTAACATCTAAAACGGATGCTGTTATATGAACATACGTCCAAAAATAAAAAAAAAATCAACTATAAGTTTATAAATATTGGAGTTAAAATAAAAAAAAAACTATACATGATTTAAGATTTAGAGAAAACTTAGGGATACAAGTAAATTGATTATATTATTTAAGTAATATGATCTTACAAATAAATAACTAGAATAAAACTTCAACTAAATAAAGAAATAACTAAACACAATTATTTACAAGTATACGTATATAATTTCCTACAAAAGTAAACTGACATACACATATTATAAAGCTCGGATAAGACACAATTGAAAGATATAAAGTTCTTCATAAGACCAAAATGTTTTATTTATATATATACATGTACAATATAAACTTAAAATAATACTGTAATATGATGGAGCTAAAGTTTTTTGTTATTTAAATATACGATTTTAAGATGTCCACTTAACTATATTACTTTATCTAACATATATATCGTTATACTAATATCTATTCCACTATACACAAATATTATAACCAAATCAGGTTATAGCAAAATATTAATATAAAACTTATAAATAGTTGAATAATATGAACTTATATAATCTTAAATAAATTATTTGTTATTACCTATAGGATGAAGTAATGCAAACTAGTTAAGAACTGACTATAAAAATGTAAAGATTTAAAATAAAACTAAAAAGTATATAAAACTCAAAACTTAAGCAGAAACGAGAATTGTAAGATAGATAGTAAGCTAATTAGGTTGTCTAGCATTACGTCTGGATACTCATTAGGTTTCTTTTGTTTTTATTTATCAAGAGATATTGATTAGGAGAGTAAGTGACTTATTGACCGCTAGGATTTGTATCGGCTTTGATAAAGTGAATATTCTTGATAATTCTATACTTGTTTTGTGCTTATAGTTAGTGTACCTAAATTAAATATTAATAACTTGATGCATAAGGTTCGGGTTATGTATGTGTCTGATATTGGTTGATTACTGTGTAATATACTATTAAATATGATAATTGAAGATTTGGTTGTATGATTTGAATGGTTTGTTGATATTGATTGGTCACCCAATAATTTGACTTAATTATATTTGGTTTATCTTAAATTAAAAGGATCATGCATCAACCATGTATTGCATTACTCATTTTGGTTGTCACCTCACGTAAAAATAAAAAGAGGTCTTGCAAAGGTTATCTCTATATATTGAATTATAGTATTTTAGTACGGTGCACTCGTACAACATGACCTTACTCTGGTCTACAGGCTAATTAAGTGTTGGAGACGCCAACCATTTAGTTGAGGGTTGAGTCTAAAGACTTCTACTATACGGCATAAGCATGGACTGCGGGACCTCACCGTCATACTTGGGAATTTGTGATTACTATATTTTTGGAAATGAAAATATATTTTTATGAAATATGGAATTTCAATCTATGGTTAAAAATCCAAGTGCTAGAACTCGATTGTGATTGGTGCTGATGAATCCTTAACTTTTACTTCGGAGGGTGTTAAATCTAATGTTATGTGCAGTATTGGTCAATTACATATATTATTTGACATACTGCTTGTTCATACATTAATATATTTGTTAATAAATTGTTTGTAACCTGCTTGCTAGTATAGCATGAGGAATAACTTATTAAGCTTGTGTAGCTTACTCTCCAATAGATTTCTTATGTAGGTTGACAGATAATTAGGTATAGATTACGAGTTGAGCATTGAGAGCAAGTATTTGAGATGTTTTAGAGGTTAGAACTAAAGATAAATTGCATAGTTTGTTTGAGACTTTAAATGTAAATACTACTCTTATATTTAGATTTTACAATTTCATTAAGTGTAAATTTTAGGTTTATACTACCCCATTTTATCGTTTAGAGTGAGATATCGATTCTTTACGATTTTAAGAAATTGTAGATTATTAGATTTCCATAATCATTTATATATCACGATAATTTAATAAATAAAAAATATCGAAAATTTTAGTGAATAAATATTTAGAGTTTTGTAATCTATGGTTTGCAAGGTGGTTTTCATATCATAGGTGTACACGTGATATAAAGATTTTAAACAATCTTATTAGACCCCCTATAGGGTCTTATTAATGATTTAACATGTAATAGGGTTATGGTTGATTACTACATTTTATAAGAAGTTAAAATAATAAACTTTTTACTTTTTTATTATATATATTAAATAAAATTTAACTATTAATATATAAAAAATTACATTAATATATAAAACCTTGTGTAAGTTTTGTTATTAATAAAAATATATTAGAAAAATATTTAAAGAGGAAATTACAAATAAAGCAAAAATAGCAAATTGACCTAGATATAAGAATTGCACTATTTCATTTCATTATAACTTTGTATGTTTGTATTGTCAATAATACTGAAAAAAATGGTATTAGGTGGTTAATTATTCAACAATTCACATTGATTTTCGTAATATTAATTATTAAGAAAAAACTTAACCAAGTCATGTGATTAGTACTAGTTATCAATAGTTTATTCGATATGATCGAAATATATGTAATATGGATAATGTAATTATTATTTATGGCATGTTACTAATGAAAAATATTAATTTAGGAGAATTTATTTAGTTAAATATGATTTGTAACTAATGAAATTAATGTTAATAGTCATGGTGAAGGAAAAAGTTTAATAAATGCAAATAATGCAAAAAGAAAAATGTCACTTAAGCAACAGATGCATCTAAGAAAAACAAATTGACAACCATTGGTATTTTTAGAAAAAAATATGTTCATTCATTATTATATATTAAATTTTTATTAGTACTTGCATATCATTTATCAATTTAGGTAACATGTTAGTACTATTGAATATTTTTTTGATCCCATAACCTCTTGTGTTTAGCTTTGTTTGTAAAGTTAAACGCTAAATCACTAAATTATATCTTATTTTATGTTATATTTTGCTCTTTACAATATATATATTTAATATAGATAAATATTTTTCCATTTATAAAAATATTAATAATTAATTGTTTCCTAAGCTTGGAGGTCACACCTATCCTTACATTATACTTAAAAATGTTTGATAACTTGATTAACTTGATAAACTTATGCTATCAAATTAGTGATGTGCTTACACTTCAATAATTTATGCTTTTAAGATCATTGCTAGGCATATCACCAATACAATTAATTTTAACTGTTTGGGTTAAGATAAGCTAAAAGTGCAACTATAGTGTTTTTAATATGGTAAAAGGTGGCTGTAACCTGTATGATAATATGCATTAGTGTATATCACTAGCACCACATGGTTAATGTAGCTATTAATCTATAGAGTAGTTACTTGTGTATTTCTTGGATAGAGACCATATAATTTCTTTTAATATACTAGACATTTGTACTATTTTATGTATATATTGCTTTCCTGATTGATTTGCTTCAAGATGTCTAGTTGGTGGGAGCATTGTTTATGTCATAGTTGTGATAGTAATTGGGTAGACAACTAATATCATGATGAACTGTTACGACTAGGTTATATAATTCAACTTAGTAAGTAGTATAAACTATAATTTATAAAAAGATAAATAAAATAAAGATTTTCTAGATATTTTTAATTTGTATGGGAAAGAAGTAATTGATTAATGACATAATGAGATAAATAATGATAGGCAAATATACATACCTATAGATAGATGGAATTATCCAAATATATACATGTAATTAGTTGGAATATGCTCGAGATCGAAAGCTCAGTATAATAAATATTTATCTAGCAAATAAGCTGCGATAAAGGCAATACAATATGATACATTTTGGTAATTCAAACAAGCTAATAGTACAATTTGTATTTCTATAACTGTTTGTTGGGATAAAGTCAGTACAAGTGCTTGAGTATTATAATTTTTTAAATGAGACTAATTGGTAATAACAACTGTTATTATAAAATATTAAAATAATAATATAAGTACATTAACTTTTATTTTATTTCCATTTTAGTACTTAATCTTTATTTTTTATTTCATTTTGGTAATTCAACTTTTAAAATAAAACAAATAAGTATTCTTTATAATAACCGTTATAACAAGAAAACTAATTTGTCTTATTTTAAAAGTTGGCATAATAAAATGAACAAATTTAAAGTTTAGATATTAAAATGAAAAAAATATGAAAGTTCAGATATTTCTAGTGGCATTATCCCACTACTTGCTTTATATAAACGATTGTTATTTTTATTTTGTTCTTTGCAAGATATTAGAGTCATTTTTAAGTTTTTCTTTAGCTAAATTTATCTTGTTCTTTTTTATAGTTACTACACATAATATATTCTAGCTTGGCCTTTGTTGAAAAGTTAATGCCATATAAATTTTGGCAAAAGTAACAAAAAAATAAATTGATTTGTAATCAAGGCGGTTGTAGTTTAATTGTATTATCACTAATCTCTCATTGGGATAGATAGGGGTTTAAATTTCTGTTTCCCATAGTTGCTCAAAAAAAAAAAAAGAAAAAAGAAAAAAGGAAAACTAGTGTTGTAAAAATATTTGGTGGAAATCAAAATTTAAGTAGAGGATGGATATTTGACATTTATATTGTTGTTAACAAAACTTAAGATAATTGTATACTAGCATGAAAATTAGAAAACAATTAAAATATCAGTATTATATTTTAGATATTGTGGATGAAAATTCTTAATTATGTATTATATACAATGGTGCAATCCTACATTTTATGCTTTTATAAAGAATGTATTTTGTTTTCTTTTACTGATGGAATTTAAACTTTTGTAATTTTAAGTGTTTAATATATTAATTTATGTTATTAGCTAACATTTGAAATTAAGTTATATATATTTTCAATCTATTTACAACATTGGTGAAAATATTTATTATCAACTTTATTTGATAAGTGTAACGCGTCAAACCAAAAGTAATATAAATGATCTAACTAATTTTTACCACTTGACTTAAAAGTTTCTAACTAGTGTTGACAAAATATTTATCATCAATACCTTATAAACTAATATCAATTATATCCCACAATCCATATGGGGCTTTACTGAATAAGAGGTATCATAATCTGCCTCACTTAAATATGCAATATTTTATTACAAGACCTTATAATTGGACCCAATTCTTTCTCTCATTTTTGGTGTACAAATTGGTTTGTTGCAATTACCCTCAAACCTATAAGTTATTTTGAAAGTATGCTAGGAGTTATACTTTGGTGATACTCCTTGCTCTTCTTTGACCTTTTCTATGAACATGATCAAAACAATCTTCGAATCATCCAATTGGTAAAAGATTGGTTCAGATACCATTTATAATGAAGAAAGTAAACTCTATTTATATGAGAAACTAGTTTTTATACACTATAATTGTCTTAGCAAAATGCATAAATATTTAAACACAATAAAACATACTAAAAAAAAAAAAAAAAAGAAGAAAGAGGCATTAGGATGCAAAACAAAATGCCATAAGACCCACTATTGTGAAATTATTATCATCATGCTATAATTGTAAAATCCTTTGTTTTATTTATAAATGGAAAATGACACGTTTTATGTCCATCTTCATCATATAAGAATCAACTAGACAAGTCTTTTAGATTGGATGATAAAGCAGGTTACATAAGCGACGCGAAACATATTATATAAGTGAAAGAAACCAAGTTGGACAACATTTTATTTTAGTATATTTGTGTGCATATTTTTTAATCTTACACAGATGATATATGAATATCATTTTGTTACCATATTAATTTTATGGTTTAAGAGTGGACAAACTCTTTAATTTATTGTTTGGTTTGCATATGATCAAAGCTACTGAATAAAAAGGTCTAAAGGTTTGATTAAAATAAAAAAATTTGTACTACATATTTGATAATACAAAAATTCATTTCATAGTATAGAATTAATATATTATTGAAAGTTTAAAAATAATCTTATACTAAGTTTCCAAATCACAGTATTCAATGTTGTTATAATTTATAATATAATATATTTTTAAAATTTTTTCAATCATAAAAACCATATTTAATACTGCATATATCAAATAAGTATAAGAGAATCATATAATCGAATCCTTTTTATATTATACTGTTTATTTTTCCTTATATTATCTAGATTTACTAACGAAATGCTAATATTCTTCATAATCTCCATAAAAGCATCTGATCCAAACTCCTTGGGTGACATCCAAAACTTAGGTAGGTAAACACAGACTCGATGCGGCAGCTGAAATATCGGAATTGGTAGATTTTGCCCGAGATTCGTCGAATCACCAGCCTATATACAAATTTTGCATGCTAATGTCTTATTTTTCAATACTTCTAGTTGTTGCTAGTCCACGCATAAATCCAACACGTGATTGACGTTTCGGGAGCTCATTGACAAATGCACGCTCCCACATACTGATCGGTTCCTGAAGGGTCCACTGTCAACATCTTGGAAAGGGCAAGTTTAATTTCCGAGAATTTTCTCAAAAATTGATGGACACATCTAACCCCACTCATATCAAAATCATTACTTAAATTTGAATATTTTCTTAATTAAGGATAAATCCGATAAAAATACCTAAGCTTTCATATTTTTTTAATTTTATTACCTAAATTTTAAACTTATTTATTTTAGTATCACAACTTTTTAAATAAAATAAATTAATATCTCTATTATAATAATTGTTACCATAAAACGATAGGATAATATATGTAAGTACATTAACTTTTATTTTATTTCTATTTTAGTAATCAATTTCTTTTTTAATTTTGGTACTTCGGCTTTTGAAAGTGAAACGAATAGGTTTTTTTTTATAATAACCTTTCTAAAATTATTATAAAGGAATTCAAAAGATAAAAATTAACAATAATACATCGTAGAATTTTTCTTTTCAATAAGGGAATAGGTCCGATTCTTGAAATTTTATTTGCAAAAGTGGTTTTTGGAAACAATATTCAACTTTTGTGAGTTTTTATATCTCCATATAAATTGTGTCTTTTATTATCATTGCTGGCATCATCATCATAATAAAAAAGAAAATAACAACAACAACCACAATAATAAATAGAAAAAGATGAAAATGGATTAAAAATGGGTATGTGCTTATGAAATTGATATTATTTTAATTCCTTCTAGCTTCATTTTAAAAAGTTGAAGTACTAATATGGAAAAAAAAATTGTGTACTATAAAGTAAATAAACTGAAATTTGATATACTTATATTATTATTCTACAATTTTATAGTAACAGTTATTATAACAAAAATATCAATTTGTCTTGCTTAAAAATTGAGGTACTAAATGAATAAGTTTAAAATTTAGTTACTAAAATAAAAAAAAATGAAAATTGACGTACTCATACTACCTTTATTGCTTTCTTAATTTTTATATTTAAAATTTGAAATTATCAAATGTGGTATTTTGGTAATCAAATCTACTATTGTTTGTACAATCATGTACTTTTTGACTAATGATTATTTGACATGTCATATATTTAAAGATAGTAGAGATAATAAATTCGATATGTAAATTAAGTTAAATTAGATCTAATATTTAGTAACTTAAAATTTTAAATGTAAATTTGATAAGTAAAAGTTTAATTGATATGATATCTAATATTTTTAAATTTTAGGTTTAAAATTGAAAAAACATATAAAGTTTGTAGTGATTAATCATTATTCTAAAGATTAATGGATTGGGTGTGTCGTCTTAAGATTTCAACTGATAGAGGGTAATGAGCTGCCAACATTGAAATAAATGAATAGTGGATGACTCTACACGCCTTAGGCCCGACCACAAAATAGACAAGGGTGAGTAGAACAGCTGGAGGTCATTTGGTATGCCATTTCAATACTTAAGTTAGCTATACTCTTGAAGGAGTATGTGATTTGACGAAAGAAGAGCAATTAGAGAAGTAAGTATAGTGTAAAATGAGTATGAAAGAGTGACTTACTTGTGAAGGGAGAGAAATCAAATATTTATACATTCAACCCTAAAGCTCCTGTCAGCTTGTAGAGCATGGCCCTTGATTTTGAGGCATAAGGTAAGTGAGATCTTCTAATGGTAACAAGAGAGATTGTTTTTAGGCTTTGTGCTTATCTTTTCTTCATAAATGGTTGACCCTCTATATAATCCTAGTTACATGGGCTTTCCAAGAAGTAAGTTGTCAAAGGTCGCATCACATTTAATGTGATGTGAGCATTGTGCGACTATGCTTTAAGGAATTCTTGTTGAGGGCTAGATAAGGGTTTAGTGCTACGTAGAGAAGATAATTAGGGGTCCTTTGAAGGTTGGCTTGCAAGATGTTGGGGTTGGCTTTAGTTGTATGAGATTTTACTCAGTTGGGCCCTTTAGTTCCTCAAAACCTATAAGCTAGGTTGAAGTTGCTACTTAGCTATTGCTCGACACTAGACCTATGGTGGTTAGCCTAGTCACGATTGGGATTAGCATCTCGCGATTGAAGCCACTTGACTATAGGCCTGAGGGCCTTAGCTTACTTTAGGTCATGGTCTTAGGCCTTAAGTAGTTGGTCCATGTTCAAGAACTACCATCAATAGAGTATTTCTAATATACTTATGAACTTTGATAAAGAAATTTTACTCCCTTGAAACCCTTGTTAATAATGGAGGACTATATAAAGAGATGCTATAAATTTTATATACATTACAATTAACCGTAAATATACATACATTAATATACAATATATTTCATACGCATCAAAATTCTATTATAACAAGCACAAATAGTACAACATTAAAGCTTAGCCAATTATATAATGATCCTCTATAGAGGTATTTACCCTATTTATTGCATGGAGATGTTAAATGGTGTATTAAACACCATATGTATGTATGAATTATTTGCTTAGTGTACAAGAAGTTGGGGGAAAACAAAATATGGTTTACAAGAAGTCGTCTCTTGTCCCCCCAACAACTTTAACTTACCAAAAGCTTTTCAATTGACACTTATTTGTTCGATATCTTGCATAGTATCTACGTACATTACCAGTTAAAGTAGGGTACTTCCAAAGTGACTAATCAATTGCCCTTCAAGGGTTTGGCTGTACAAGTGATTACGTAAAACATTTCGAGCTAGACATGCAACTACAAATTAAAATTTAAAAGGTAATTATGACACCAAAATAACAATTCAACATCACTTTTATGTCCATATAGACCCTAAATTTAAACCCTTCCGACTTTATTGAAAATTAACAAAAATCAACCCAAGTAAAGATTGTCAGGACTAGATTTTGGTTATAAATTACTTAATATACAATTATAAAAGATAGAATAAGTAAGAACAAAGAAAGAAAAGATACATAGAATTACATGAAAAATCTAAGCAAAAAACTGAGTTAAAAAGTTACGAGCGAGATTGAGCTAATCCACTATTATGTAACCACAATGCTACAATGATTCTTTCACAATTTTAAGGTCTCAATTTCTCTATCAACCCATAGGGTTTTCTACTTTCTCATTTATTCTACTAATATACATAAAAACATTTATGATATGTGTATATATGTGTGTGTGTGGTAACATACCCCACAAAATTAACTTTTTACTAGTAAATTCCTTCAAGTGCCCTTCACATTGAAAGCATGTCTTTTATTGCTTAAACAGTCAATGAATAATTTTAGTAACCACTAAATTAACTTTACTTTAGTAGTGTCTATATATATATATATATATATATCTCGAAAGATTCGAAAAAAGTCGAGTTGGATCATACATGGATGGTATATTTTACTTTAGGTAAGAAAACTAAATTTCGTGTAGTAGTTACAAGAAGTCAAACCTTAATTCACATAATATAAATAACTTAGGTACTAAGAAAATAAAAAATAGGAATCAACTAAGGACATAATGACCCTAACTTAACTTGTTTATGTAAATTATAAAATGAATAAATTTCCACATTGGCTTGAATTTGTGTAAATGAATATACCTTCTACTCAAATGTTTGAGCAACGCTTGCGATGTAGCTTATTTAGTTTGATTTATTAATTGCCCACCTTTAAGTCATCTAGTGTTAATGCATATATTACGAGTTTTTATCATTCTATGCTGGATGACAGTGTTCATGTACTCTAACAACCATTCCCGGCTATATGATTGTTGAAATATGCAACACCTCTTTATTTTTCTTGCCCACCACATTCTCAATTTGTTAATAAACTTAACAAATCTTCACATTAGCTTGAATTTGCGTCACTCAATACACCTCCAGCTCATTTCTTAAGCAACACTTGCAATGTAGCTTATTTAGCTCAATTTATTAACTGCCTAATATCTAGTGCAACGCACATATCATGAGTCTTTTATCACTCCATGCTAGATGACATTATTCATTTACTATAACAACCATTTCCAGCTTTGATTGTTGACATGCGCATACCTATTCATTCTTCTTAACCAACACACTCTGAATCACTGAGTATTTCTTGGACCCTTAAGGCTTCAAATTCCCTTAGATTCTTCTCATTATAGGACCTGGAACAACACCTAGATGAAGCAAAACATATCTTTCATTAGTACAACCAAAATGTGTATTTTAATCATATATGACACAAATACCCATATCTTAGGATCAACATTCCCAAAAAAAAAAACACTAGAAATCCTTATTTTTTACAACACGAATAAGTTCTCAAACCTAACTCGTCTCGTTATCATTAACTTATACAAAACACTTTTATGCAATCAGATCTCACTGTACTATGGTAATCAACGGGATATCCATAAGGCTGATAAATAAACATTATAGGATAGCTTCAAAATATACCTCACATTAAATTTTGTATGCATGTCCCCAATTGTCCAGTCTTACTAGACTTCCCTAATCCTATTATGCGTTGATTTGATTTTACAATTTTTAACAATTTTGGATCAAAAACATTGAATATGATACACAATATATAATCATTCTTATGGCAAGTCTTTACAATGTTCTCACACGTATATAGTTCTCCTATATTATGATAGGGTAATAGGACACTGTAGTGCTTATAGACTTCTCACTTCTAGCGCTTAATTAATAATAGTTGGATTCTTTATTTTCCTTGATTTCACAATTTCAATTTTGGTGCACATTTTTTATTAAAAGGATAAAAAAAAAAAAGAACAATAAACACAACTACATAAAACAAAAAGAAGGGTGAACTTGTCCTCAGTGTACTTATTGAGAGATCAAGAGATAACAAATGTACTCCTTTTATGTATTCAAATTTTCTTAATTTGCGAAGAGTAACTTTAATATACATTTTCATGGGCATCTATAATTGGTAATAGTTGAATAGTGTGTCTATTATTTGATTAATTTTTCGAATATGGAGCATCTACGAAAAACATAAACGAGTATTTGAACAAATCTTGTTATAATAATATACTTTATGTATCAGACTTGCTTTAAAAATAAATTGAATTATATATACACCAATTAAATTTGTCATAAATACTTTATACAGAAGCAATTGATTTTTCTTTTCTTTTACTTTTATAATTATATTCCCGAGGTGTATTTAAAAAACCACACATAAAAAAAAAAAAAGGCGAAACTAGCCTTAACATGTGAAAACTCGTATTGTCCTCGCCCTGGTGGATCATGGAATGGAAATGATTAAAATATGCAAGGAACAGGGACATGACATGTGTTCTAGGTCTAAACACGGAGACAAGACACCCTAAGAAACACATCCCAAAATCCGTGTGGGAAACGCGGAAGAGGCATGCACCAATGGCAGGACAATTTCCTCGTGGAGGAGGTAGGCTCCTTTGTTTTTCCCCTTCACAATACACGAGGGATAAGCTTAATATAATTATTAGTCCGAAATTTACTTGTACGCATCTAACTAGATGTATTTTTCATAGGATTGTTAATGGTTCTTTCAAATACTTAGTACAACTCGTTTACTTTACCAAATGAAATTGAACGAATGTAATTAAAATTCTTAAAAAATGTTATAAGAGTGTAATACCTATCATTTTATTTAGTTGGATTAATAAATAACTTAAGAATAGACACATAATAGAACTTTAATGACTAAATTACTCTTAATTTATTTTTTTTTTCAAATAATTTTAAAATAATAGGTGGTGGTAATAATGGAAATCAATTGCGAAGGTGGTAGCAGTAGGATGGCGGTGGTAGCAACGGTGGCGATGGTGGTGACGATGGTGGTGGCGATGGTGGTGACGATAGTAGTAGTGATGATGATAGCATTGGCGTTGGTTGATGGTAGTGTTGGTAGTGATTGGTGGTGACAATAAGTGGTGGTGGTTGGTGATTAGTAGTAGCGGCGATGATGGCGGCGGTGGCGTCGATGATAGAGGCAATAGTGGTCGACAGCAGTGGTGGGCAGTGGTGGTGGTGGTGGTGGTCATTGTTAAATTGATATGAGGTTAGTTTTGTAAAGAATATGAAATTTTATAAGGAATTGTGATTTTTTAATTGAATTAAAGAATCTTTATTACTTAATTTTATATAATGGAGATTTTTAAGGAATTGCGATTTGAAGACAAAATCAAATAAACGCTGTAATAAGGAATAAGGGAAAACTTTTTCACAAACTCATTTCCATAATAACCTAAATATAAACTGTGGGATATATGGCTATATAAGTACTTTCCGGTATTAAGGACTTAATGATACTTTTTACACTTTCAATTATTAACTACACACTTTACGAAAAGAATTCAACTTTCTTATGATAAAAAGTTATTATTATTTTCTTTTTGCTATGTTTTAAATCGCTGGTCCAAAAGTAGTTAGTAATCAAATAAAAAAAAAAAACACACTAATGGATTACAAAATCTAAAAGTTTCTAACTAATACTGATGTGATATTCATTGTTTAGTTTTATATACTATTACTCAAATCTTTAATAATTTTTATGAAACTATTCATATGATATATCATAATATCCTTATGATGTTCTCTTTGCGAGACCATACAATTAGATCTAGATATTTCTCCTTTTGGGTTGTCCTTGTACTAGACATTTACTAGTAAGGAGATTGACTCTTATACATTAGCAAAATCTCATATTAAAAGTAATTAATAATGAAGTGAAGAAATATTAATAAACTCATTTCATTCACTTAAATCAAAATGTTTTTATCTAGCATTTATATATTATTCACTATTATATCCTATATACTATTACTGAACATCTCATACAAAACATAATAAACTTTATTGACATTTCATTCACATCGGGTATTATTGACGTCCCTAGTTTAGCTCCAATCAAACTCTTAAAAACCTCCCATCACTTCAAGTGGATTAAATTTCAAGCATCTCCCCCTACCTCTTTCAGTTGAAATTCTCCTCCTTGATTACGAGGATCAACAAAATAAACTGCTTCCTTTGGATGAACAGGGAAAAAGGATATCCTCATCAATCGAATTAAGATCCTCCTAGAAAGAGAAATTGGGTTTGGTTGGCTGGGTCCTACCAGCCACTACAGGGGATGATGTATCATGTGATAATATAAGTTGGAGAAGAAAGAATCTTTCTTTTAACTAGGCTAGGACTTATGACTTTTATATAGACCTATTATATAATTACGTATCACATTTACATATATGACAATACGAAAAATAATTCTTTTAGAAATTATCTATTATTATTATTATTATTATCATCATATATTCAAATATAATTAATAATAATACCACGTATATATAAATATAGCGTATACATTGCTAGCAGCCACCTAAGTGGCAAGTGCTTCTTTGCGTGTTCACGGGATACTCTTGATGTCGTTTATTATTGGGACTTTATTTCCATTCCAACATGTGAATTGCTTTTACACAATTTCAGGAAGCACCCGTCTTTTGGGCCGCATTTACAGCACCAGCCACAGTATTTAATATACTTAGATAATTATTACGAAGTATATGTACGGAAGGTCATAATAAATGTAAAATAATTATACCGTAAAATGTTGATTATTTCACTTTTTTTAACTATGAAAACATTTTTATTTGACAATTTAAATTACAAAACGAGATAATAACTCTCAAAATTTTTAAATAACGATTTATACAAAATCATTTATCCTTAACTTATTAAGTTAAAACTCATTATTAAACTGCACAATAAAGCTTATATCCTTATTATATAAGTTTTTTGAATGCTAAAATATAGATAAAAAGTTTCAAACTTAATGTGTAGTTTAGCATGTAATCCGCAAATCGTAAATTCTTTTGTTTTTAGGCATATGTATCATCGTTATATATTTTCTTTTCTTTTCTTTTTTTAAATTGCCCTAATTCGATTATGCAGATGGGTCAAATTAAAGTATATTAAGATGGGCCAAGCCCAATGATGATTACGACATTTATTTCAGTGATAGGATCTAGATGATGAACCCATATTTGGATAATTTAGAGAAGTTTAAATTGTTTGGCTTGTAAAAGATTTGTTAAAGGCTATTTAGCTTTTACACTTCTCTTTAATAAGCCTATTAATGGCTCAAAAAGTCATATTAATATTGCCCGACAATCATTGAAACAATGTAATGGTGGTTTATTTTGGTAGTCAAACTTTAAAAATACCACTCGGCTTTTTCCCTTAAGATACACCGTAGTGCTAAATTGAAGCATTTTAGCTTCTTGATTGAATTGTTAACAGTCCGTGGGCTTGTTGAGATTGCACATTCCTTTTCCATGACTTGCCTTCATGTCATTCTACTTGAAATATCATTTCAAGTGTAACACTCATCGTTTACATGTGAAGTGCGTGTTTGGCGTTAAATGTGCATAATACTTACCTAACGAATCCTTGTATTTACATAGTATTTCTTTCCGGCCAATGAGAAAAAAGCTTAGCAACATGGGTTTAGTGCTTTACACCATAGGGATGCAACTGAGTAGATCATTAAAGGCTATTAGGCCTACCGAACCCGATATATACCCTATAGGGTAGAGTTTAGGATTGGGTTTTGGATATAATTCAAAACCCTATAAGCTTTTGGGTTGGATTTTGGGATTAAAAAAAACTCCATGGAAAACCTAACTTCATAAAAAAAATTATGTATTAAAAAAAATTTCTCTTAATTTATACAACATATATTTCTTATACAAGTTTTATATTATATAACACATTTAATTCTCAATATTTGTTATTATGTAAGTTAGTAAATATAATCTTAATTCTATTTAACTTATTCCCTTCAATTTTCTATGTAATTCTATATAAATCCTATAAAAATTCACCTCTATAGAGTATTTTAAATCCTATAAAAACTTGTTCCTATAGAGTTAAGAATTCTGTAAAGTCAGGTTTTGGAAATAGAGAGTAAAACCTTATAAGATTTTTATAGGATTTCAAGAAACATTAAACTTTATTGAGGCGGGTTAAGATTTTACAAAACTTGTTTCGATCCCACCCCAATTACATCCTTATTACACCATGATTTTTCTTTTAACTAGGCTCTAATCTTATTGCCTTACTATTCTTTAATGAGGACATTATTAAAGTACTAACTATTTGAAGCCCAAACAAAACCTTAATATATATGGGAAAGCAAATCAGCAACGGAACTAAAGTAACTGAGACATGACACGTTGGTCATATGTGCGTGTAGTCTCATTGCTTCCTAAAATAACTCAGACATGGCACATAAGTTACCACTACAAATTGTCCTATCTAGATTCTCTCCTATGCAAAGATAGAATAAACCGATCGAGAGTACTTACTACAGTTATCAACTTAAAGCAACTAAGTTTATTTTTTTTCATAATTATCTATTATGAAAATTTCATTTTATTGTAATTCTAAATTGTAGATAATGAAAACTTTTCAAAATTTGAATAATAAAATATCCGCTAGAAAATGTATGTCATTGTAATATTACAACACTTTTAAATTGCTAGTAAGTAATGCTTGTTTAAAAGAGTTAAATATACACTCGTGTTACTTTAATTTTTTAATATTATAAATGTATCTCTAATATAGAAATTATATCTATGATAAAGAAAGAAAGAAAGACAAAAAAAGAAGTTTACTTTAAAGGATTTTTATATTAAAAATAAGATTGTCAACCATAAATTAGCAACTGTAACATTTACTTATAAACTATAATAAAATTTATGGTCCTTATTTTCCAGTTTTCTCATAATGGTTCTTTTATATATCTATTATATAATTTTTCTTATATATGTAACTTTATAAAATTTAATTTATTCAGAAAAAATTTAAAAAAAAAAAACAAGCAAATAAACTCAACGGTTCTATACACATGCCCCCTTGTTTCTTCAGTTTACAAACCGAAAGCATTTTTACCCATAGCATGTCACCTCAGGTGACATATGGAAAGGTGATGTTAGTAGGAAAAATAAGCCAACAGGCAGACAAAATAATTGCTTACTTATTTTACGTTTTCTGAATTCATATCCAAGACATTTGAAAGGATATGTTGCGATCTCATAGTAAAAGTATCGTTTATTTCTTATGCTGGCCATGTGACAACTTTTTGTTTTTTTTGTTTTTTTTTTTTTTTGTTTTTAAACAAAAGCAAAGCCATGTGACACCTAGAAGCTCATAGTGGTTGTGCAGTTGGAAAAAAAAAAAAAAAGGCAGAGAGAAAGTAAAAAAAGAAAAAAAAAAAAGAATTGGTTGGACAGTAGGACACAACGATTTATATATTGAGTTCTATCTTTTCTTATTATCAATTATGTATTTTATAATAAATATATAGATTCGAATTTGCTTCATCTTTATGGAAAATCGATATTTACATCAATTTAACTATGTATATATAGATTGAGCAATGCATGTTTACAATGAACAGGAGTCTAAAAATTGTTGAGCACAACCAAGTTTTCCAGAATTTATTCAAACGTTTGAATGGGATGAGAATTTGATAATTTTCTTGCGTACGATTTATTACGATCCACCAAGTGTAGTAATAGCACCACTTTTATGAAGTGCAGCAAAGCTTTTAACAACACTAACAATAATGAAAGAAGAAATCATACTATTCGTCGGCGCCTCACTATTTTGGGCGCAAGACAAAACAAGCACTAGGATAATAAACTATGACTTAATAAACTTGAGATGGAGCCCACGCAAGAAGGTTGGTTCAAAGTAAATATGGATGTGATATTATACATCAATAGAGCTCAATTGTAGGGGTTATTAGGGACTACAAGGGACAATGGTTTTGGTAGAAAAGTTAAACTTATGGATGTTTTAGTAGTTGAACTGTAGGCTATTTATTTTGGCATACAACATTTTCTGCAGTTTGAATATTTATAAAGTGGTGATCAATATAGATTCCCAAGTTGCTATGTATTTTATTAATCATGCATCTAATATTAAGCTGAAATATTACAATGTGTGTACTGTATAAAGGGAAAGCCTTTGCAGACTATATGCCTGGCAAATTGAAGCAAGCTCAAGCGAATGTAATAGAGTTGTAGATCGGATGGCAAATTACATATAAGATGGACAGTAATAATATGTTTTTTTGAACAACCTCCAGCTCATGTTTCTAAGCTTTTATGTGAAGAATTTGTTAGTTTTGGTATTTGTAAAAAGACTGAGGGTTCTGTTTGTCATACGGGAGCTAGTAAGCTCCTAAGGGATTTTATTAGAAGTGGTAGTAGCTACTGTTGATGTTGTTTTGTTGATATTTGTATTTTGCTATTGGTCAATACATATCCTTTACTTACTTAAAAAAAAAAAAGAAAAAAAACAAAACTGAGGGTGTTGTAGTATAATAAGAAATGATGAGACTTGAGAATTACGATACGCAATATGGATTTCAATGATGTTGTTGGTTGCTCTTTTTACTCTTTTTCCCCTTGGAATTCATTTACAAGGTGAATAATGTATATTTTCAAAAAGCAACATAGGATTTCGTTGTTCCAAAAGAAATATAAATTTCATTCAATAAATTGTATTTCTTTTGATGTTGTAAAATCTAAATTGATTCAATTGATCAAATCTACATTGATCTACCTTGATTATAAAATTGGTTTAGGTTATCTCTTCGACCTTATTGACAATGATCAAGATTTGACTTAGTTAATCTAACCGGTCCAATCTTGTTCCTATAGGACCAAATTGGGTATTTTGGGTAGCATTATACTACTTTCTTCTATTTTATTTTCCAAAATAATGCATTAATTTACTAAAAAAATTAATGTATATTTAAGAAAAAAAAATGTAATATGTAAAAAAACTTAGATTGTAAATCTTAAGAATAAGAATAATTTTATTACTTTAAAAATAAGCATAAATTACAATCTTTATTAGCCTCGACCCTCTCAACTGCTGACCTCTTCTTATTTTTAAGTCAACCTCTGAGTTTAGTTCTAATAACATTGATTTCTTTTATTTATATATTTTCGAAAGCTTTCATTATTAAAACTTTTCATTAATCTAAGATTAAGATTAGTTATATATATTTTTTTTGTTATTATCATTCATACTTTTTCTTAGTAATCAGTTTTAGGAAAAAATAAAACAAAGTCTTTAATGTTTTACGTTTTTTCAAATCAATTCCTAACATCTTATTTAATCCATTTAAATACTCAACCTTTTCAAGTCGTATAAAATAAGTGTTACCGTTAACTTCCATTAGCATTTCCATTAATATTGGACACATGGTAGTATCCTATTGGTCAACTTATAATTTTTAAATAAAAAATGACAAAACATTTATAAAAATCTTAAAAATATAGAAAAATATGAAAAATTGAAAAAAAAATTTTACATATGAAAAGTATATATATATATATATATGTATAATTATATATAATCATATACATATTTATATATTAACATTATATTTAAATTAATAAAGAAAATTAAAAAAAATGAAAAATATATAAAATGGCCACCCTCTACCATGAGTGGTTAGATTTCAACTAGATATGGTAATGGGTCATGACCTATTGGTGATTGTAAGTAGGGGTAGGGTGGGGTCGAGCGACGACTCATAGGTGGTGGGTAACTACTCAAATTGAAAAAAAAAAAAAAAATACAACAAAACTCAATCGGGTTTCTTTTATTTATTTATTTTTAAGTTTTGAGCAATTGCCTATAAGGGTGGTCAACTACTTATGGTCATTAGTAGCCTACAACCTACTACCAAATCAGGTTGAAATCTGGCTAACCCTTATCCCTTGAGCAGCCGAATTTGAAGTATTTTACTTTTTATAATTTTTATTATTTTATATTAATTTATTTTAACTTAAATATTAATATGTATATGTATATAAATATATATTACTAAATAATCTATATTATTTTTCAAATTTATGCATCTATTTTTTTATTTTTTAATTCATTTTTTTGTATTTCTCGTTATTTTTATAATTTTAATTATATAATATATATTATTATTTTATTTAATTAAAATAATTATCTAAACAAATTGGATTTTAATATGTTTCCATATTAACAGCAAAACTAACAGACGGACATTTTTATAAATTATTAAATGCATTAAGGATTAAAATAGATTAAATGAAAAGTTAAAAATTGTGTATATAGGTAAATGTTAGAAATTTTTTTATACTTTTCTGTAATTTTTAACTATTTATATCTTTTGGTAATTGTTACTTATATCTTCTTATCATTCAAGAAACATATCCTTTATATAAAATATGATACAAGTAGAGGAGTTACATCCTTTTCATAACTTGATATCAAAGGGCACAACTCTTGGTATGAAGTTTCACTCTCATGATTTAAAAGATTATATGACTTTGTAAATAATATACCATTGTATATAAACATGTAAGGACCATTAATAATTGTACAAAGTAACAATATGTGAAGTATATTTATTATATAACAAAAATAATAGATTTGGGATCTTTAAATTATGAATATACATTATTTAAATGAAGCTATTATTTTTGTTAATATAAATATACTTTTTAAACCGACATTAGTGCTATTAACATATCATTTTCGCTCTGTTGCATGGTCCACCTGTAAGACAAAACATGGTTAATGAAGTATTAGAGTTTATTTTGACATAACAACTTTGATATTTAAGTCAATAAAGATGATAAGGGAGTAAAATTCTAATTGAAAGAAAAACGGAGCAAAAAAACTAAAAAGTCCTTTACCTAAAGGCTAAGCTGTTCTTTAGATTGGGCTTGGCCCAAATCTTAAACTAGTTTGGTTAGACTTAGGGGCTTATATGCTAAAATGCCTATCAATGATTAACCCTTATAACTCCCTCCCCCTTCCATGAGTTTGACAAGGATACTTGAAGCATGTATGGGCTCCTAAGGCTCCAAACCAAGCCATTGTATCATGAGGGAACTTCTTGTGGGTATTTTTTGGCCTTACTAGTAATCTAGTGAGTTGGAATCTTGACTTAGGTAGAGTAACAGGGTGTAAGGGGTATTAGATTTTTCTCAAGCTTTTAAGCCAGCGAGATTACTTAGGGAATAGAACCGAATTTTTCTCAAGCATGAATGCGATGAGATTATCCGAGAAAATTAGACTTTTCTCGGGCATGAGTGAGATGGATTATCCAAGAGAATCAAATTTTTTCTAAGCATGAGCGCCATAGATCATCCGAGCAAGTCAGATTTCACTTTTGTTGCTTCTTCTCCATTATTGGCATTGTTGCTCGTAAGAGATGAAAAGAAAACTGATCGGAGTTCAGACGGCTCGGCATTTTCAAGCTCGGCTGCAGGCTTTTTACGGCTCGGACTTGATGTCCACCTGGAGCTCTTGTCATCGAAGTGGAAGCAAGCTCATCATGGCATTCTGCATGAACAAGGGCGGCTTGAAAAAATAAAGCCCTAATCTGTTCAGAACTGCATCTCATCCGATCGTAGATGTGAAGGATAGCTTGGTACTCGGGCCATTTGCATGCTATAATACAGCTCGGACTTCGATCCTTGGGTCCATCCGAAAGCCGATCTCGACTCAACTCGATTTGAGCTTTTTAGATGAATAGCTTAGGACTTTTGTAGAGCGGATCAACTTAGCTATCTCAAGAGCATGCAGGGGGCTTGATGGTCTGCTGCTCATTCCGCGAGATTAGCTCGACAGAATATGAAGAGTGTGCTGCATTTGCATTGCTTGGTCAGAGCTGCTGCCCATCCCTCAGGTTTCTGGTTCTTGAGCTGCTGCGACTCAGAAGAGCTCAGACAATGGCTCGTCTTTTATTATTCAAAGAGCTAATATTCAGAGGAGGAATTTCATCGAAGTTGGGACAACCAGACAGAATGCTTTTGAAATTCGCAGCGCATCCTCCAAATTTCTTCCTGCCATGAGCTGCTATGTTGCTTGTATTGCTAGGAAAGAAGGCCGAGTCTGATTGTCTGGTATTGTTGCTGCTTTGATCCTTAGGTTTTCACAAGAAGAGTTCGGATGCTTGCTGTTGCTAGCTTGATTCCGGACTTGGCTGTAGCGCGTGAATAAAAAGCCTAGACTAGGTTTAGTTCGGAGCTCTCGGTCTCTTTCCTTAGCTTGGATCGGTACCGTCCGTAAATGTCTAGGTTTATAATTAAATAGAGGTTTCAAATGTTCTACATAGTGACTCGGCCTTCACATTTTCTAAGAAGCGAATGGATCGACCGTAAACTCAAGGAGGTTGGATTTTGTGGGGTGAGAAACTTGGGTACGCTGCCAATCATGGCTCAAACTTTTCTCATGCTATTCGTGGTTCAACCACTGCCCATAACCGATCGGAGCTCGGCCTTTAGGAGTACCGTAATTCCCTTCTTGTCGTAGTAGCTTGTTGGCTCGAGAAGATATCTCAGAAATCGCAACATGCATTTGGAGCTTCGTTCGATATCCAGGCGCTTGTGAAGCTCGACTAAGTAATTTCACGAATTTGTCGATTTCTTGCGCTTTTTCATTGATATTCTTTATCCAGTTCGTATGGATAGCTTTTTCCCAGAGCCTTTTCATTCATAATCTCTTTTGCAAGGTCTGAGCCTTTACATTAATATTCTTTCTCTGCAAGTAGCTCTTGCGGATGACATTTTGTCTAAGCTTTTTCCAAGCTCATGCCGGTATCTACATGCCTATCAAGCTCAGATCTTGCACATGGCAGATTGAGTCGGCCACTTTAACTTGGATAGATGGGCTCGGATTGTGTGTGATTGTTCCTAAAGGTCGAAGCTTTATAGCAGCATCCAGCTTTTCACATCATGAATATAAGGATGCAGTACATCTCGACAAATTGGAATTCGTACGGTAAAAGAGATGTGAAGTTGCTTCCTTCATGCATGCATCCAAAACCTCAAGCTATTATGGGCTAAGAAAACACTATAAATCATAATTGATTGGTAGATTATCCAAAAATCTGGCCAGATCTAAAGAAAAAATTGATATATGACGCTTTGATAGGATTTGATCTCGAAAGATTAACATACTAATTCTAAAAATTCATAAAAGAATTAGATTCAAAATGCAAATCAATCTCCAATTTTGAATGGAATGAATTTGCACATATGGCACCAATGTTGACATGTCGTTTGCACTTCGTTGTATAGTTACTTGCAAGACAAAACATAATTTACGAGGCATTAAAATTTGATTTGATTCGACTACTCTAATGCTTAAGTTAATGGAGATGATAAGGAAGTAAAATCTTAATTAAAAGAGAAAAGGTGCAAAGATTGAAAAATCTTTTACTTAGAAGCATCATTTCTTATTTATAGGAGATGAGGCTAATTTGTTCTCTAAATTGAGCTTAGCCCAAACTTAGGTCGATTGGTTTGAGCTCAAGGGCCATGTGCTGTAATGCCTATCAACAAGTAAAAAACACAAGCTTTAACTAATTATAATATATGTTACATTAATAAAATAAAACGAAAGAGATGGTGGTGTAAATATATGATTTGAAAACGATCATGCCTCTTATTACCTTAAAGAAGATCCCTAAATAACTACCTAATAAAACCCATAAATTTAGTTGGAAAAAACATATATAGTAATGGCAAAAGAAAAATAAATCAAGAAGTACATGTCTATGAAAAACTTAGATCATGAAACAAGATGTTGAGATGATTTTTAATCCTAAATAGGATGGTGATTACCAATCATTATCTCTAAATTAAGATTATCTCTTCCCATTAAAGAGTCAACCATAGACTTGCCTCAAAATCAAATATCCAAATATCCCTTTTACAATTTATGGTGTAAAAAATTAAGAGGTAGAACTAAAGGACCCTTTTCATTTTCCTTCTTTTATATAGCAAAGGAGTATCTAGAGGTGGGGAGGTTGTATTTTTTTTTTTTAAACTTTAATTTCAAGAACATATCCTAACACCTAATTGGTTTACTTATGTTGGAACATACTAAAACCAAGTAGATGATTATTGATTCCCAATATCATATAGTATTTATTCTACCAAAATAGTAAGTTGTATATGATGTATATATTTGGAGCATTTATAGGAGTCTATTGGACTCTAAAACCTGTTAGACCATATATAGTTAAATAGATATTATAGCTAGTAGTAAATGTTATAAGATATGTTATATGTAGTTTTATATTTCTAGATCTTATATGATAGAAGGCATATGACCTATTGATGTCATAGAAATTATATGAATTTTGTACCTTCTATATCATAGTTTCTAAGTTACCTTATATTTTAATTTTACGTTTAAGATAGATTATAAGTAGCTCATAAATTATTCTTAGTAAACATGATAAATGTAGAAGTAAACCAACATTAAACAACATAATTAATGGTGAAAATAGGCTAGCTCACTTGCTTAATTGGTTAAGAAATAAAACCACCTAGTGATGATAGATATTGTTCATACAATTGGAATTTTGATTTATTTTTAGGTGATGTTGGACCTTTTTCTTTTTTTAGCCAACTAAGTTATACAACTTTTGGAGAGAAGGAATTCAAACCCTAATATATCCTAATGGGTGATCAGTGGTGATGCTATTAGATTACAATGATCTTAGTGATGTTGGACTTATATGTTGCAGATTATTAGTTTTGGGCATGCAAATAAAATTTTAAAGTACTCTTTTTCCTCTCAAGTGATAATAGTATCACACTTGGTACATAAGAATACTTTAGGATGGAAAGGCATGAATCGTGGAATGATAAATCCTTTTCCATGTTTGGAAATGTTCATGACCTTACAATGTTTCTCTAGTTGCTTAGGCTTTTAAAGTCCTAAATGTGATGGCATGAATGAGCATTTATGGTTTGACATTCGAATGCATCCAACATATCATCTCTAATTAATAATGAATGAGATTAAGCTCACGAATTTAAAGTTATCCTCAATGAGTTCACCATGGCCCTAGGACTAATAATCAGCTTTACTGCCTTATTAAGTATATGAGTATACCTAAGAGATGTTGAGAGCCAATAAATCGGTTTAGTAATTTTTGTTTCAAACCTACCTAGTCTAATCCCTTTAAGTTGTCCTCATTATAGACTAGACTCCTTAGACTTTATTACTTAACCAAAAAAATCAAGCTAAAAATAATAGTAAAATAATAATGGATTAATAGTAGTAGGTTTAGTCGATATAAGTTTTTAGCCCTTTACATAAGGAAATGCAAGTGCCTTCTTATGTCTACCTTCCGAATTAGTAGCTTTGTCACATGAATGTATTCATTGCAATTACAAAATGCTTATACGGACTATCATACGAACTTTGGGCTTCATGTGCATATTTCCAAGGATAAGCAATTTATATTAATTGGTTGAGCTTCATATTTGAACCTATATAGGTTTATAGATGACAATTTCAACTTTGCATTTGAAAACCTAAATATATGACTCAATTTTTTTATTAAATATGTTTTATATCATGTCTTTCACTTGTTTATTAATTAAAAAGGTCTAAAATAAAATCTAACATAAGTACCAAGTTTATAAAAAAAATGCAAAAAAGCCTATGAAATTAAAGTCTATAAGAAAAATTACTCTAACTCTTAAAAGTAACAAACTATAATATGACAAAAGTTGTAATCAAGGTAAAGTCTAATTAAATATAAACAAGTAAATTATTTATTTGCTACATCATATTCTTACACTACAATGAGACTTTGCTTGATTGGATATCAATGCTAATATCTTCATTAGTTAATTCTTCAAGAGAAAATATCAATGAATCTACATATAGATTAGGAAAAAAAAACTATTGATATAAATAAAAATTAAACAAAATTGAACAAATTAATGAAAATATATTTTCTTTAGTAATTCATATCATTAAAGCCCAACAAATATATTAAAGAATCTTTGTAACCAAAAAGTATGTAAATTGTCCAAATCATTATGTATATTAAGCAAAAGTAAATTTATAAGCATAAGATATATTTGACCATTTTGAAACCAGGGGAAAAAAATAAATAATCCCTAAAAATAGTAAAAGAAAAAAACTTTAACCTAGGTATAGAATCATCTCTTAAACTATCAAATATTGCAAATCACTTACTTAAACTTTAATAAATAGGTAAATAACTATCATTCATTGCAAATGACTAGCTTAAACTTTGACATTAGTGTGGAAACATTCCATAAACTTATCAAAATATATTTAAAGGTACTGTAAACTTTGACCATGATATGACTTTGTTAATTGAAAATGGAAATGTTATTTATATTACTAAGTTTAACGAGTTAATTTATAACATTTAAAAATTTAAACTGCACCTAAATTAAAATTTAAGAGAATTATTATAATTTTCTCTTAAAATTAAACTTCTATAATGGATGGGGAAACATGATCTTGGGGTGTAAACTTATTAAACGAATTTATATAATATAATAGAAAGATGGACGAATGTTTTGATATAGATATTATAGACATATAGTAGATCTCAAAATGGAATTTTTGTATCATATTAAAGAGGAGAATCAGAAATGAAACTCATAACATAAGAAAATAAATCATCATACAAGATAAGACCATGAGTTTCTATAAGTACATTCTCAAATATTCACCTCAAGTAACATTTGTAAAATTATAAAATTGAAAAGACATAAGATGATTCAACCAATTATTAACATAAGACCTCCACCAAAATTATTTAAGAACTTAAGCTTAGAATTCAAAAGAAATTAAATGGGTTAACCAAACCTGTGAATGATTTGACACTAAACCCATATTTGGTTATATTTTATAAATGAGTCTAAATTGGTTTATCTGTTTATTAGTGATGTTAAGTTTTGTGAACATAAATCAGTTTCAATCATGTTATATTTTATCTCTCTTATCAGATCAAATATCAAATTGTCAATCCTAATATTTTCCTATGCTTTTCTTGTTAAGTATAAGTAATTGCTTAATAATCACAATATAATATCGTGTGTAATATATACATCGCGATAATTTATTAAAATCTCTGGAACAGTACTAATATCTTTTGACTTTCGTTTTTTTTTTTGCCAAATAATATTTTTTAAACTTTTAAAAGAGAGAAAATTTGCTTGACGTTACCTGCTTAAAGAATAAATATATTTACTAGTTGTTGTCTCCCCGGTTGAAGACTTGTCCAAATTTTGGGTGGCAAAATAATATATGGAATTCCAAGTCGTTGCGTGAAGAGAAAGATTTGTATGTTTTAAGCATGATTTACGTGCCATACTCTAACTCTACTATTTTATGACTTATACCAAGAATTTGAATTGTTGTATGACTAAAATACTATGTTTTGAAAAACTTATCTTGTCGTATCGTATAATCTCACCAACCTTTTTCCACCTTTATAATAGTCAAACTATTACTAGAAAAATTCAGACATAAACATAGGAAAAATAATAAAAATTGACATCGTAAAGTTAAACAAAGTATTAAAAAGATTTATACATTTATATAAAATGTCAAAGTAAGTGTCTCTTTTGACAATAATATCGTGGGCTTCGACTTGATAGACGTGATAAACAAAATTGGGAAGAACCAGCCCAGTAAGACTTATCTAGCATTCTGACGTTTCACGAGTGCGGTCCAAAGATGAGCCCAAGCTATCTATTAGGCCTAGTCGTAAGCCCATGAGTCGGAGGGAGAAAGATCGACTGAATTTCCAATTTCAAATATGAAATCCTCTTGCTTGGGAAAGTAAATAAATAAATAAAAAGATTTCCTAAACCTAGGATCTGTAGACATCATATGAAGGAATTGCCTTATTATCGGATAGCAGCTGACACATACGGTAAAATTGAAACCGACCATGAAATCCCTTCTTTTTTTTTTTTTTTAGCCCAGAACAAATATTTGATTGCACTCCATATGGATCATGCTTTACGGTTTTCTTATTATATGTAATTATAAAGATATATTGGAATTTATATTATTTTAATATTATCGTTTACTATCATCCGATTGTGTATTGAGGCTATTGCTTCGATTCAATTCAAACTAGCACAGTAGAAATACATGTTGATTGGGTAAAAAATAACTTAGACACTTCATTTGTATTTACTCTACAATATATATATATAAGTTTATCGAGAGTGTTAGAACAACTTTAGCATAACCACTTTGATATTTAAGTAAGTTAAAGGGTTTAAAAAGAAAGCAAAGAGTTAAAAGACAGCGTATGAATGTCCTACGAAACCTACTGTTCGTGCCTTGATCTCCTTTTATAGCTATAGGTCAGTTTGAATTCAGTAGTCATTGCCTCCAAAACTTAGCATGTACACTTAATTTGAACTTAGGACCACTTTTCAATTTTTAGGAACGTGGCAGATGTCATAATGGCTGGTAGGTGGTATTTAGACAAAGAGTCTAACTGTTCGCTCTTAGTGTTAGAATTTGAATCATTTAAGGTTAATTGAGTCAAAATTTAATCTATATGCAGTTATTTTGAGCTAAATGAGGTCATCTCGATATGTTCTAGTTAGGTTGTTCTATTTAAAGGCATTTAGTTAACTAGTTTTCTCGAGCTAGCTTACATACCTGGTGAGACCTAAAAAAGGTGGGGAATAGAGAAAGAAAATCATATAGTCATGTAGTAGGTCGGATACGACCCCATTCAGGTTGGTTTTGCCCTTAAGGAAAAACTTCTAACAACATTTGCCCCCAGACTCTTCTTGATGAGTACATCAAAGTGATACAGATGACATGGATGAACATACAACGTCCAATATCATGCAAATCAGAAAGATGTGTTCGGGCTATAAGATTATTCGAAAGATAAATGGTAATTGAAGGTTGAGTAAGAGTTCTCGTGTATTGACAGTGGATATGATGCACTAATGCCTCATATAAGCTCTAGTCGCACTTGATATTATACACAAGTGTGGCTAAAGGGAAGTCGCTACTAATCTATGCTCACAATGAACTAGATAAGAGTAAACTAGAGTAAGTAAGGATACTTAGCTCACGTAAGAAAGGGATACCTGACATTCAATGATCATTCACTGTTATGGCTGATATAAATTACAAGTATTTATATGACCTGATTAGGACAAGTCCTAAGTATATACAAATTACAAAAAAGGATTCCTAGTAGAAAAGGAAAAAGGAATAAAATATAAGGGTAGAGTTGTAACTGGACAAAAGGGATATTCTGGTACAAAAGGACAGTACAGATATCAGAAAAAAGGAGGATGTGTGTCAATTGTCCATTTTGTGGTTCCAATGATGTTGTTTGTTGAGCAAAGCAAGTTCTGAGCAGATCAGGTTGGGGTTGGGTGCTTGATAGCTTGAATGTTCCAGATTGAGGAAGGATTGTTTCTAAAGATGGCCTATTGCCTGGTCGACTTGGGTTCAGGGTAGCTCAGCCTCGGTAATGTATCAAGTAGGTAGCAGGTAAGTTTGATGCTTAACTTTGGATTGATGTTACGAAGGGGTCAGCTAGGTAACATGTCGGTCACCTTAAGAGTCTCCTTGACAAGGTGGAGAGCAGAATAATTCGACAGGTCGAACTGGAGATAGGATTGCTTTTCTGAGTTCAGCTTTCCTTAGATAGTTTAGTAAACCATATGGACGAGTCCTTGGGTTCGGGAGTGAGTGATTGATCTGTGATCCCTGTAATCCCCATTATCCCTTACGGGCTATTTGAGATTTGGGATCAAATTTGGCTCGATTACTTGTTGCTCTTCTTCGGGGACATACAGATGGAGGTTAGCAATGTTGAAGGAGTTTGAGGCCCTATAATCCTTAGTTAATTCAATCTTATAGGCATTAGGATTGATCTTTTCAAGTACTTTAAATGGTTTACTAACTCCGGGGGATAACTTATTCTTCCTCAGACCTAGGAATCATTCTTTAATGAGTGGATCTAAACAAATCACTTGTTTGAAATTCCTTGTTCTTCCATCCTTAGCCCCATCTCTTGAGCTTGATAGCAGCTTGGCTTAAATGTTCTACAACCTTCTAGTGTATTGCCTTGATGGCCTCGAATCTTTCTATAGTTGGTTGATCATCATTTTAGCTTGGAAGGGGCATCTGGTCCAATGGAAGCTTAAGGTTGAATTCGTACATAGTCTCAAATGGCGACATGCTCGTGATACTATAGGCGATCCTATTGTAGGTGAACTCAATTATGAGCAAGCATAGATCTAAATTGATCATGTTTTGACCAATAGTAACTTAGAGTAAAGTCCCCATAGTTCTGTTGACAGCCTCAATCTATCCATCTGTCTGTAGATGATAAGATGTGTTGAATAATAGTTTGGTTCCCATTCACTTCTATAGGGTCCTTTAGAAGTAGCTCATGCATTTTTGGTTTCGATTTGAAACAATAGTCCTGGGTACTCTATGAAGTTTAACAATCTCCTACAAGAAAAGAAAAGAGATAGCCAAAGCATCGTTAGTCTTAGAGTAAGACACGAAGTGTGCCATCTTGTTAAATTGATTCACGATTACTATGATGGAGTCCTTCTCTTGAGACGTCCTCGGCAATCCTAACATAAAATCCATGCTCAGCTCGGACCATGGTTTGGTCGCTATCAGCAATGGTAAATATTTTGCTTGCTCAGCTCGGTTCTTTGCCTTTCTGTAGGTAATATACCTTTCCAATACAACTTAGAGATCCTTCCTCATCTTTGGCCAAACGAATTCAGAGAAGAGTACCTCATGAGTTTGGTGCTTGCCAAAATGTCTAGACAATCCTCTACCATGGACATCGTATACTAACAACTCTCTTGTAGAACAAGTTAGGCTACACAATATCCTCTTCTTAAATAAGTATCTGTCCTCCCTGTGATAGCCATTAAGTGTTTGGCTTTCTTCACATTTAGTATAGATTAGACCAAAATGTGGATCTTCAGCATATAAATCTTTAATCATAGAGAAACCAGGTAACCTTATCTATACCTCAGTTAAGAGAGAATGTCATCTCAATAAGGCATTGGTCACTATATTGTTCTTGCCATTCTTGAACTTTATAATGTAAGAGAATCCCTCCATAAATTCTACCTACTTAGCTTGATAGGAATCAGCCTGCGACTATCTCTAAGCTGAGGTCGACCTATCTTAAGCTGATGTCGACCTGTCAGAAGCTGAAGTCGACCTGTTCTAAATCGAGGCGGAGTTGATACTAGAAGGCCGAGAGGAAGAAAAGGAGACACTTAACATCAAGTCTGTCATCTGTCAAGAAGTCAAGAGACCATACAACTGAGGCCTTAAGGCTAAAGATCCACTTGGTAAGGCACAAAGAGACTAGTGCCGACTAATCATAGAACTCAACAACAGTAGGCCAACCTTTCAGGTATCTCAGCCAAGCACTATAGGACTTCAAGGGCTCTTACCCAAACCTAGACATCCAATTGTTGACCTTACCCAACTTAAACATTCCTTTTCGAGTAAGGATACTCCTAAGCTCTTAGAGCTTGCCTTTTTTGGATTATTGAGTGCTGATTAACTCTTCAATTCTTCTTGTGTTCTTATCAATCTTGACCTTAAGATTGTAGTGAACCCCTCATTTGAGTAAGTTAGTGAGTTGCATCTAATCCTCATTTGAATCCGAGTGACATTTAGTATTCGTAAGTCGTATCGAACCCTATTTGAAGCTCAACTCTTGAATGGTCTGTATCTTGGTACGTAATATACATACACATTCACTATTAAAACCCCCTTCACGTCCCTTTCCTCATTTCCTCTAAAACCCTGAATACTCATTTGTGGCTCAAGTCCTGCTACATTCACTCCGAGCTGTATCATGGCTTATCTTTGAGACAACTTGGGCTGACTCTTCAGATATGTCAAAGATTCATGATTAATGTAGTTCATAAATTTTTTGGGTAATAAATAATATTTCCAAACAATTAGGGCTTAGATTAAGGAGTAAAACTCCTTATCATATACAGAGTAGTTAAGTGTAGTTCTTCTTAGCTTATTATTGAAGTAAGCAATAGGTCAGCCCTCCTGCATCAGCACAGCACTTATGCTTAGTCTAGATGCATCACACTTTACTTCAAACACTTTGTTGACTCTCGATAGAGCTAAGATGAGGGTGGTAGTCAACTTCATCTTCACCTCTTCAAAACTCCTCTACTTCTTCTTTCCCTACCTGAACTCAACATTCTTCTTTGATAGCTTAGTGAGTAGGGCTACAATTG
The DNA here is from genome assembly GCA_024138015.1 of Lumnitzera littorea. NCBI lineage: Eukaryota > Viridiplantae > Streptophyta > Magnoliopsida > Myrtales > Combretaceae > Lumnitzera > Lumnitzera littorea. Next base: position 16,471,899 of record JAMXBB010000007.1, read on the forward strand.
TACTAAAATCTCTTATAAATTGGTAATAGAATGATGCCAGACCATAGAAGCTTTACATATTGGTTAAGCTGGTTGGCATAGGCCATTTAGTAATTGCTCTTATCTTCTCATCATCAACTCGTATACCACTACCACTTACAACAAATCCCATAAAGATTACTTTAGGTTAGTAGAAGTCACATTTCCTTAGGTTGACATAAAGGTTCTCAGCTCAAAGTTTGAAAAGACTATTTAGAGGTGCTTACAGTGAGTTTCCAAATTAGGACTATAGATAAGAATACCATTGAGACATATAACAACAAACTTTCTAATGAATTCTCAGAGTACATGGTTCATTGGCCTTATGAATGTACTCGGGGCATTTGATAGGTCGAATGGCATCAGAAGCTATTTATACAATCTATAGTAGGTTTTAAAAGAGGTTTTTTACTCATCTCCTTCTCGCATTTGGATTTGATGGTATCTAGATTTGAGATCAATCTTAGAGAATACTCTTACTCCATTAGGCTCATCAAGCCTTAGGATAGGGTATCAATACTTGATGGTAATGTGATTGAATGCTTAGTTGTCTACGCACATTCTCCACATCCCATCTTTCTTCAGTATCGATAGAGTTAGTGTGGCATATGGGTTGAGGGACTCTTGTACATACCTTCTCTTAATTAACTCATCTACTTACTTCTCACTAGGTAGCTTATTCAGGATTTAGCCTATAAGTAGGCTTGGTCGACAGTGCGGCTCTTGATAGGAATGAAGAACCAATCATGCGCTCTTGAACCCGAAAGCTCGATCAAATGGTTCACCGAACTGTCCTATATGAGTTAAGCGCCGAGGAGTAGTGTTTACCCTAATTTGACCCGCTGAGTTATTTTGCTTCCTACATCATCCACGAAGCTATCGAGGTGACTAGCCAACGTATTGAGCCAACCTTTCTATCACATAAAATTCCCAACATCTAATTAGAATACTGTAAACCTGACCATTGCTAAAGTTGGGTTGATAGTAGCTAGGAGCCAACCACTCGAAGCCAACCCGAATGTGAGTTGCCCTTAAGCCAACCCTTGTCCAATCCCAGTAATCAAAGCTATTGAACTGTCGATGCTAACCAGACCTAATCAAAACCCACCCCTGCTTGGCCCTCAGTGTTATTGGGACCATATAATGAGCAAAATAATGCGCATACTATCCTTTTTCTACCATTTGTACTGTCCTTATTGCCAACGAAAATTCTTTTTGCATGATTATGTTGATACCCCTATAAATTATTCTCTTTTCCTTCACTAGTAGGAATTTTTTTTTTTTTATAATTTACTCTCACCTAGGATTTACCTTTATTGAGTCATATAAAAACTTGTACATTGTAATAGCCTCAATAACAGTTATGAGATTGAATTTTTTAGATATACTCTCTTGAGCTAATTGTTTTGTTACTTACTCTTGAGTTACTCTTATCTAGCCCTTTGAGCGTAGACTAGTGGTGAGTAACCTCCGGTTAAACTTATGCGTCATATCAAGTGCGTCTTAAGCTCGTGTGAAGTGCCAGTGCATCATATCCAACGTTAGTTCACAGAAACCCCTGCTCATCCTTCGACTATCATTTACTTTTCGAACTATCTCGCGGCTCGGACCTACCATTTGATTACGCGTGATATTAGGTATGCGTGTTCATCCATGAATTCATATCAGCTCTTAGCTACAAGTAAATTGTATGCTTAATGTCTTGAATAGTAGGCTAACCTTTTAGTAGCTCACTTGGAATAAGTGAGCAAACTCATCTAACAGGGTTCTCAACTTGTTGAGTAGTATTCCTCCTTTGATCTTCTCATCTCAAGTAACCTTTTTACTAGCAAATAGGTTGGCTCTTTATGCTCCATTTCTCTTTTCAACTTAGCTTAGATCATCACTAAAGCCTCTTTCTTTAGAACTCGACTCAATTGAGTTTGCAAGCTTTTAACTTATTCAGCAATCATAGGGCTCAACTTTACCTTCTTGCCCTTGTGCTCCAAGGATCACGTGTTCTTCCTCTCATCGTACATCACATTCTAATCACACATCCATGGTAGTCTAAGAAGAATATGGGATGCATTCATGGATAGCACATCACGGAGTACTTCATCTTGATAGTTTCCAATACTGATCGGCATAGTCACTTGTTTATTTACTTATAAGGGTCCCTTGTCATTGAGGTAGTGCAGTTTATAATGCTTGGGGTGGGACTTGGTCAGTGACTTTAATTATTAGACCATGAAAGTAGATGCTACATTAATGCAATTGCCACTATCAACAATTAAGGCATAAAATGACTCGTTTACCTTACAGCCAATGTGGAATAAATTTTCTCGTTGTTTGTCCTCGGGCACAGGGCTCACACTTATTGTTCTCCTCAATACCAAGGTTGTAAGCATAAAATTACCATCTTTACTATAAATGACTTCCTCCTCCTCGGACAGCTCGATTTGTCCAACCTTTTTTAGCTCTTTAATTTCCTCATTAGTACTGTCAACCTCATTGATCAGCGCTTCTACTCGAATCACCATAGTTCTTCTATTCAGACATTAAACAACCATGTGTCCAAAACCCTTGACACTTGAAGTACTCGTTTTCATTTGCCTTCCTACATAAGCTTTAACCTTTCTTAAACTTCCTCGAGATCTCCTTCTCCTTTGATTGGGTAGTCTAAGTACATCGGGCTTCAGCAATCTAGCTAGGTTTGTTAGCACAAGTCTACTTGGAACAAGTTGGTTAGTAGTTAGTCAACTAATAGTAGCTTGAAATCTTCCTGTTTAATACCTTTTGATTCTTTAGGCAGCTCGAATAACTTCATTAAGGGAACCAATATCCATAGTCTCTAAAGTATCTTTAATCCCATACTTCAATCCACCAATGAGTTGAGACATAGTTCAGTTTTTAAGCTCAACAACTTTACATTGGATCATTAACATCTAAAATTCCTTTACATATGCATCGATACTTAATCCTCCTTGCCTCAACTCTTGTAACCCTTTGAATGTGTCCTACAAGTAATAGCTCGAAACAAATCTTCTCCTTATGACTCTCTTCATTTCATCCCAATTCCTAACTTCATGTTTCCCTTCTCTTCTTTGGGTGGCTTGTAGATTCTTCCACCATAAGGCGACATAGCCAATAAATTCTAACACAGCAAGTCTGACCTTAGCATTATCAAGCACCTCATGGCATTCAAACTGCTTGTCAACCTTATCTACCTAATCTAAGTAATCCTCAACATCTTTACTTTAAGAAATACTAGGGATGTGCATCCTTAACCTTTCCACTATATGAGCTCGGACATTCCTCTCCTCAAGTTTATAATACTCTTCCACCTCATCACTTACTTCCTCATTCTCCTCTTTGATCTCTTCTAATGCTAGTTTGTGCCTAGCAACTTTACTTACTCCTCTAGCTCAGTGTGGTCGAGTCGGGGCATTATCTCGAATGTAGCAATTATTGCCTCTCTTGGGCTGTTCATTAGCTCATCATTTGTAGGGACCATTTTTGGTCCAATGTCTATCTTTGTTTATGGAAGTCACTAAACTAGCCACCAAGTTAGTAAGTCTATCCAATCGGTCACCTATAGATTAAGGTATAAAACTTCCTTGTTGGCCTTGGCCATTTCGACCACTACTCTCTTGGTTTCCTAGGGTTCCTTAAACATTAGAATTGGACATTGTAGTGTATAAACAGCTGAAATACAACCCAAAATTCATCTCTCTCCAAACAATAACAAAACAACATAACATTGTAGCTATTATAACTAAACACATAAAGAACCAAGAGAAATACGCACATACTTTGTTTTATAAGCAAGAAATAAGGGAAAATAGAGCACAAAGTTTTTTTATCTCTAAACACTCTTCAAACACTCACAATAACAATAAACATATTTTTTTTTTTAAAAAAAATAGTTATAGAAACAATAAACCACTCAAAGTATAAGTAATAGGAACTTGCTTGAATGTAGCCAAGCTCTGAAACCAAGATGATACGGATGATGTAGATGAACACATGACGTCCAATATCAAGCGAACTAAAAAGGTAGGTTTGGGCTGCAAGATAGTCTGAAAGATAAATGTTACTCAAAGGTTGAGCAAGGGCCCTCATGTATCGATGGTGGATATGACATACCAATGCCTCATACAAGCTCTGGTCGTATTTGATATTATGTATAAGTGATGGGAATTAGGTTACTGGACCACTGACCCGTAGCCGAGCTCAAGGACTAAAGGGACTAGTAAGATGAATCCTCCTGTTCTAACCAACTCATGCAGAGGCCGAGTATCTCCTTGCTGACTTATTCTGCCTGCCGAGCCGAGTGCTTGCTTGTTTCTTGCATATTTTATGCTAAGAAGCGAAAGGCAGAGACAACAGTCCATCTTCATTCTCTCATACACCTAGTCAATTTCTTACTTGACCGTAACCCTATCGAGATGCCAAGAGGAAGAGCTCGGATTGACCATGTTACCCTAGCTTAGATAAGTAAGTTGTTCGTACTTTTTGTCCATATCTTCTAATGACATCACTAATATAATATCACCACGTGTATAATATTATGTGTAGAATCCGTTACATCAATGATTATTTTCCTTATATTTTCATTTTTACCCTTTTGTATCTTATACATTACTTCCTTAGGAAATACCCTTTTGTCTTTTCCTTTTTGGGCAAGTTGCCCTAACTTATGAGTATAAATACCATTGTAATTGTAGCTATAAGGGAGACATAGAGATTATCCTTAATACACTTGACTATTTTCTTTTTTGCGTAAACACTGATTGTTTACTCTCGGCATCACTCTTATCTTAACCCTTGAGCAAGGCTAGGTGACGAATAACCTCATCGGGCCGATTCGTACATCATATCGAATTGTGCCGTGAGTCCTCGGAAGTTCCATTAGTGCGTCATATCCATTGGAGCTATTTGTGAGTTTTTGCTTACCTTTCATTCGCATTCGCCCTTTCTCGTGGCATTCTCCATTATTCCTTTTGAGCTTTTTGCAAGCTTAGACCCCCCAACGACTAGTCTTATTTATTCTTGATTACGGTCTGCAACAATAAGTGTGACCGGAAGGCACTTGCTACTAATCTATGCTCATATTAAATTAAATAAGAGCAAATGAGAGTAAGCAAGGATACTTAGCTCATGTAAGAAAAGTATACCTAAAATTCAATGATCATTCACTGTTGTAGCTAATATAAATTACAAGTATTTATATGACCCAATTAAGGTAAGTTCTAGATATATATAAGTTACAAAAAATGATTCTTAGTAGAAAAGGAAAAAGGAATAAATTATAAGGGTAGAGTTGTATTTAAACAAAAGGGATATTTAGGTACAAAAGGAAAATATGAATGTTAGAAAAAGGGAAGGCACATGTCAACTATCCATTTTGTGGTCCTAATGTTGCTGTTTGCCGAGTAGAGCAAGTTTTGGAGTAGATTAGGTAAGGGTCGGGTGCTCGGCAGCTTAGATGTTCTAGATTGAGGAGGGACTACTTCTGGAGATGGCCTATTGCCTAGTTGACCTTGGCTAGTCAACTTGGGTTCAAGGTAGCTCAGCTTCGGAAATGTATTAGGTCAGCAATAAGCAAGTTCGGTGCTTAACTTTGGACTAGTGTTGCGAAGTAGGTTAGTCACCTTGAGAGTCTCCTTGACAAGGTGGAGAGTAGAGTAATTTAGCAGGTTAGACTAGAGATAGGATCTCTCTTCTGAGTTAGGCTCTCTTTGGATAGCTTAACGAACCATATGAGAAGTCCTCAAGTTCAGGAGCGAGTGATTGGTCCGCGATCCCTATCATTAAGGGAAGTAATGATATTTGTTAATTGAAAGTTTTGATTGTAATCCTTCTGTAGCAAGAATAGCTTCAAAAGATTAGGCTAGCAGTTAAATTTGAATTGTAGGTTTTAGTTTCGACCTTAACCATGGCGGTCTTAAGTTATCTTTGGAATTTTAACTAATTTTTTTACTTAGCTTGCTGAGGAAGCCTTTTACATACTAGATGTGACACTTTACATCCCACCATCAAGATTTGTATAGTCATGTCAAAGCTATGCATACCTACCTTTTAGGAAACATTATTCAACTAGAACCATCCGATTCGAATAATATGTGCCTGATCGCATGGATAACATCAAATGCCAACTGTAACTTCCATAAATCCTAAAACCCCTTATGATAATCATTGTCTTAATTCCAAATTTTCATATTTTTCTTCTTCTTTCCTTTCTTTCCTACTGCAAATTTACACATCTTCTGCACAACTTCCTCTTCTGGTTCTCCTTTTCCTCAATCTTCATATCACGCATTCCCCCTTGTTCTTTGTTGTAGTTAATTGCATCCACTAAGGTATACCATGTCTACAATCAAATTTGACAACTCAACTTATGCACAACAACAAAGCTAAGAACTGTCCACTATATACAGAATAGGTGATTCCCTTCCTCATGAACAATCTCCTAGCATGATGGATCCTAAAGTCACTGATTGCTCTTAGGATTTATCAAGGCTAACCAGGGTGGCAAGAATCTATGTTCTAAGGTCTTTGAAAGTTAAGAAACTTCCATATGATGACTACCCCTTAGATAATGAAGGTAACTCGTAAGCTCTGCCTTTATATGTTGGAATTAAGTATGACATAAGCCCAAGCGACATCTCAAGTATAGTAATTGAACATAAGTTCAACGCCTTAAGACTTACCTTTCATGGAGCCCCCTAAGCTTAGTCGATCAAGAGGTCCTAACTACATGAACGAATTACTACGCTTGAAGACCAATAATTCACTTTTGTTTTTAAATGTATTTCGAGGTCAGTTCGAGGTTACCTTTTTCTATATTTCAAAGGTCTTATTTTACTTACCATTGCATGTACCCCTCTATGCTTACTCCAAACTCTTAAAGGCTACTAATAGCCTTTAAATGTATTTGTATAGCCTTAGAGGTTGGGGCTATAATTACCCTATTTAGATATTTTTTTCACATTGAAAAAGAAAGAGAGATAGTTTTACATATGTAGCTGACCTCATAGAAAGTCTTTGGTAGGGTTAGAGTCCTCAATTCACAATTAGAAGCAGAAATGGGTTATTGTCAGGTTAGCTACCCAATTAGATTTTTCCACTACTTAGAGTCAGTCAATCAAATTGTTTGATATCAAGCAATTACTCCTTAATGATCAAAGGGCCCATAATACCATCATGGAAGCTTATAAACACAGATGGTTCTTAGAGGATGTTGACGTCATAATTTCTAAATATTCTAATGCTGCTCTAATCATCCCTAGAGAAGAAGCGCAAGTGGATTAAGGTGTCAGTGGTACCTTTGATGGAAACGTTGAGGGCATAGATGAAGGCATTGTTGTCAAGCAAGGTATAAGCTTTAAGATCTTGCTTTGTTGAGAGGGGCTTGTAAGAGGAAGGACCTCCATATTTACTTTAGGAACTGAGTGGTCTTCCTTGCGTATGCTCAATACGACGTTTGTAAGCTCCTTAATTTAAGTTTTACTTTATCTCTAATCTAATTTCTAGATAGTTCTATTGTAAACATGTCACTTAAGGACTATAGCTTGAAAAATTTGTTTTGTAAGCTAAAGGCCTACGGGTCAAAAGGGAAAGAGGATCCCAAAAATAATTTTGCTAAGCAAGTCCTAGCCAAGCAATCATCAAAGCCTTAAGCCAAAGTACCACCAAAAGATCTAATGAAGCTAATAGTAAAGTCTATTACTTCCCAAATTGCAAAAGAAGGGGACAAACAACAAGTCAAAGGGGTCAAAGACACCCAGTAAACAAAGGTTGTTATGATGTCATTGAGCTAAGGAAGAGAACTAATATTTATGAAGGTTTGCCTCTAAAGAGGGATCCCAACAAGGGAAATACTCCTAGAAGCGATAAGGTAGTAAGCAACTCTAAAAACCCTAATGATTGTGAAAAGAGGCCCTTCAAGATACTGAGCTCAATCACTCCATCTTAAATGTAGAACATTGAGGTATACAATTCTTCCCCTATTGAAATGTTAGCAATGCCAACCATGACTTAGGGAATGGTCGAGCAGCATTAAAACTGATGAGGGGGATTAGCTTACCTAATGATGTTCATCCCTTAATTAATATGGTTAAAATTTAGCTACTATGACATGAGTCTTTTCCGACCTTATAGGCTTAGGCTCATCAGACTTATTATTTAACTCTAACTCCTCTTCAATCTCTTAAAACTCTTAGCGACTAATGATGATTATAGAGGCCCTTACTTAGAAGAAGAAAGCCATAAGCCCTCTACTCCGATTTGCCTTTGGTCTTCTTTTAGTTCACTTGAAATAATAGTGCTGAAAAGAATAGCCTTCAAGAGAAGTGGGCAATGAAAAAGCTAAATTAGAGGAAGAGAAGATAAAGGTTTAGGAGGAACTTAAGGCTTAGAAGGAAAATGTTGTGAAAGAGGCTAAGGCATGAGAAGAGAAGGAAAGAACCTTGGTAGAAGAGCAAAAGAAGTGCTCTCAACTCATGTCTAACCTCTAGGGACACAGATTGAGGTTAAAACCCTTAAGAATAAACGTAATGAGGAGGTCACTAACTTACAAAGCTCTTACGAGGAGTTAAAAGTAAAGATGGCTGAGGTTAAGCAGGAGCAAAGCTCTATATATCAAAAAGCCTATGATAAGGCATATTGAGACATCTAGGAGAGTAAGGAGTATAAAAGCCTAATGTGTTGAAAAGTGTTGGATGGAATAAATCTAGCATAGGGATAAATCCTTATCCATCATCCTAATTATGAACTTAGTTACTTGAACTTCACAACCAAACGTAGGAGAATGAAACCTCTGATGACCAGGCCAACATTGGTGAAGTTGAAATAAAGGAACAACAGAGAGATGTAAAGCAACCCTATAAATGAATCTACCAATACACAAGAATCAATTGATGCTCCTAAGGTCCTTGAGGTGCTTACTTTAACCAATCCCCATCCCAACTTTACTTAAGACCCTAATGTCCAAGATACCACCACTATTCAAATTCTGGAGAAGTGATTTTACTTTGTTTATTTCATTTGCTATTTGACATCTATTTTTAGGTTGGTATGTAAACCTTAAGGCCATGTAATTATGTCTTTGAAAGACCCTTTTCATCGTTTTCTCTCAATCTTTAAGATTGTTTTTGTACTGCTGAATATCGATATGGCTACTTGTTGACTTCTTTCATTGAACTGCACTTGTAAACTTTATCATGCTCATATGTTATTTTGGTTGATTACTTCGTTGTTTATATTTATTGTAGGACTTTGAGTAAGGTTGTTGTGTTCCAATAGCTCGAAAGTCCTCAGTGGGATCCCCATGTAATTAATTTAAAAGCCTCGTAGTGATGACAAATTATTTTATTGAGTGCATTTGTGCCCAAAGACTTCTAATTAGCTAATTTCCAGTCCTGACAAGTTTAAACCTTTATGCCCGTCACTAACTAATAGCTTAGGGCTTTCCAATGGCTTATAGTCCTTTTACTAGACTTAGAGCAGTTAATGTTGAGAATAGCTCATCACTTATTTATTAGACTTAGAGTGTTGTTCCCATTGTTAGTTAGAGGCTTAGAGATACATAATAGCTCATCATTCTTAAAAAGATTTATAGCTACCAGACCTGTCACTCTTACAAGAATTTAAGGCTTTTAAGTCTCGCCATCCTTTCTTTGGACTTAGAGATCCATAGATATCCTTTTCCCCATCATCTGCTAAACATAAGACTTAGGGATTAGCTCCTTATAGTTTGATCGTTGCCCTTTAATAAGGCTTAGAGACTTTTGATGTCCTTTTTTATTAAAGAGATCGAGTGAAGGTCATATATTTGTTTATTATTATATTATGCTTTTGCATCAAGAATCATAATAAAACAAAGTAAAATATGAAATAGAGTAACATCGAACAACAAACATGTACTTTATTATATGCAATAATGGAAATGAACTAGGTTGGTCCATTAGATCCAACCTTTCAAAACATAATTACATCACATACATAGAAATAAACAAATCATACCAATTAGAAAGAAACAAACATTCTAGGAAATTTGTTAAATAGGTCCACTTACAATCATGTCATAAGTCACACAAACACCAACATTGTAACATGATAATAAGAAAACACATGAATAGACAAACAAACATATCTTCTTCTCTTCTTCAAACGTCCATCATTCAAAGTATAGTTTGAGGTTGTCAGCATTCCATGCATTAGGGATTGGTTGTCCATCAAGCTTCTCTAACCTATAAGCATGTCCATTCCCTACCTCTTCTTTTACTCTAATGAGATCCTATTAAGTAGGGGTGAATTTCCCTTGGCATTCCCTTGCTCTTAATACTTTAAGTTTCCTACATACCACATCATTAGGTTGAAAGCACATGTGCCTGACTTGCTTATCATAGTATTGAGCTGCCCGTTGTTGATAAGTAGTGAGATGAGCCTTAGCCAATGTACATATCTCATGAATTGTATCTAGATTAGCTCAAAGGCCAATGTCATTATATACAGATTATATGCCTAAACCTTTGCACTCTCCACTTGCAATTCAATTGGCAACACTGCATTAGACCAAAAAGATAATTGATATGGGGTGCAATCTGCTGAGGTCCTTTGAGTAGTCTTATATGTAAGCCTCACAATTCAGTATTTGAGGTTCGAACCATAGAATTTAGGACGAACAACTAAATTGTTCAATCAAATCCAAATTTTACGAAGAAATTAGGAATATTAGTAAAAGTGATCTTATGAGTTTGGATTTAAGAAAATAAATAATAAAATAATTAATTATTATAATATTGAATTATATGTAAATTTTTTGTTATTTATCAAAAACGCGTAAAATGAGTTTCAATAACTAACTAATCGATAGAGATAAATCATATGCATATTAAAAATCATAAAATAACTTCAATAATATTTAGGAGTATTTATTTGTACTATATATGTATCTATATGTAGGTTGAAATACGCAAAATTACCTAAAATACCCAAAATATACTAAAATAATACTAAATAATTAAAGAAAAATAAAAAAAAATATGGAAAAATGAAGAGAATTCTAGAAATGAAGCATGGAAAGTTAGAATTGAAGAAAAAAAAAGGTAAACCAATAAAATTAAGCCAAATAGTAACTGAAAAAGTAAAAGATAAGAGACACTTGGCAGGGAAAAATTGGAAGAAAAATCCTAAACCTAACTATAAATTTAGCAAACCACTTCCAAAACCTCATTTGATTAGTTTAGCATGAAAAAAAAAAAAAAATTAGCAGGAGAAGAAAAGAGAGGAAAAACCAATGTTAGCAAAATTAGACAACATGGTGTGTATTTAGAGTTTATAAAGGAAACCTACATCCAACGATCACTTGGAGAAAAATAGCCACCACAAAAAGACAGTGGGCCTCACATATAGAGCTATAGACAATGGTGGAGCTATTATTAGTGGCTGGAAGTTTGTCGATTGGTGAGTTTCAATTTCCCTTTTGAATTTGTTTAATTTAGTAAAAATATCAAATATGTATGGAAAATTATGAAATTTGGTTTCCTTAGGAATTTTTGCACGTAAAATCAAAATATTAAACCAGTTTTTTTTTTTTTAAATTAGAAGTGCTTATATAGGTTCTTTAAAAACATGACTAATTCTAACAAATTTTGTATGAATTTTCAAAAATAGTAAATAATGTTATTTTGAGCTAATTTTTGGTGTACATATTCCTTATATGATATATTTAATTTACATGAAAATAATTTTTGATAAACTACACATTTAGTATTTATTAAAATTATTTTGTTGAATTTTCCATGTTTTTCATATGAAAAAATAATAGGTTTTTAATTAAATTCCTAAATGAAACTGATTTGTAACGACTTATAAAGATTAGTTATGATTTTGGGAATATTTAGTTTAAATTTTATAATTTTATTTGGTCATTAAACTAATTTAAGCTAATTTTCAGCAAAATTAAACCTAAAATCAGTACACTAGAAAATAATATATATTAAACTATCTTAGTACTTTTCATAACCATAATATAACAACCATAATTTACTGAGTATAATATATTTTCTATGGCTTTAGTGGAGTTTGAGGCATTAATTGTATGTATTACGCATAATATGTACTAAATATGTAGGTAAATTGTATATTTTAGGTTAATTTTATGATTTAGGATTAGTTTGGTTTATATTCTAATTTAGGATGAATCTAGATGTCTTGAAATGTTAGTTGATGATGAGAGATGTAAATTATGGTATTGGAGATGTTAGATTTATGCTTTATGTGTAGATTAAGTAGTAATAAGTAATATGTAAAACAGGAAGATTAAATAAGTAAAGAATATTAAGTTGAGTTGATAATATTATAATAATAGGATAATATTATAAATCTGGTTTGAAAGGCAAATTTGAAAAATTATGCTAAAATATAGGTTATTCTTACATCGATAGTTGATTTGGTAGTTAAATGAGGAATGTAGCGTACTGTACTAATTGAAATATTAATTAGGAGCTAAAACATAGATTTAGGATATCTAAGTATAGTTAGATGAATTTCACATTTTAGTCCAGGAAGAATTCCTACACTTCACAAATAAAAACAATAATAAGAAGTTAAAACAAAACTAAATTCAAAAACTAATTTAGAAGTAAAAACAGAATTAAAGTTAATATAGGTCTATTAAATAGTAAGTCAAAAACCTAAATCAAATATTAGACTATATTCGTCAAATAAACCATAAGGAAAGATTAAAAGGCATTTAAAAGACTTATAAATAAAGAGTAATAAAAAGGTAAATTAAAACCTAATTCAAAAGTTGAATCGAAATTGAAATAAGAAGCAACTTTGAAACCCAACTGAACAAGAGAAGTAATCTCGATAGACTTAGACCTAGACATAAATCACTAAATATAGTAAGATCCTTAACTAAAAATATTCATAATCTATACTATAGAATAAAACCTATCTATAGTAGTTATATGAGAACTAAAATAACCTTTGTATTACAGAGATTATCGGCGATGGTATATGCAAGTCGTACCTTGAGTGAGTAAGCGGGGAGTCCAGGTAAGTTGGGATTAATATATTACTGCATTTTGGAGTACTAATTTATGGTACTCGAAGGTTTAAAATTGTACTTAGTTGTGTTTACTAGATAGTTGACTGTGCACATGCCTATATGTGCTTGTTTCTAAGTTTGATGATATAATTATGATTTACTACTCTAACTTGTATTTTTGTGATTTGTATGAAATGATTGAACACCTTAAACCGGATTTAATTAAATATATGACTTAAAATTCTAAATCGAACCTGCATAGTAACTCATTAGAAGAAACATTAGGGTTCTTCAGCCAAATACCAACCTCTTTGAAAGGGATAGCGCTGGATAGCATAATTGGTCCTTTCTTCATCCTTAGTTGAACTAAGTAACAAATGAGAAGGTCGCGGTAAGAGTGAAGTCAATGGTTTGAAGGTAGTAGCAGGAGAAGTAGTATCTCCATTGCATAAGCCTAGGTTTGGTCATGAGCTATTGCATTAAATAGGAGCTCTTAAATCTGAATTAAAGCGGTGTAATTTCTCTAATCTCACGACAGGTTAGACAACGTCGTGCGATAGTATTTGCTTGTATATGCAATGCATTAAACTAATTTAGTTAATAAATCTATTTGTGTTTGATGTATAGTTTTAAGTCTCCATATCAACTTAATGAGCGATTGGTTACTCACATCCTTATAGATATTGTTATAGGTACTAGCTAAGAAGTGGCCATATAACTACTCTAAAGCTAGCAATTGTTGGATCTTGAGGAGTGAGGATAAAAATTTGAGGATCAACTACACTTTCAAGTTTAGATTCTATTTTTAAAGCTTTTAGTAATAATTTATGATTAGGCTACTAAATCTTGTAAACATACTCAAATTATTTTAATGAAATATGTATTTTTCATAATTTCATAGGTAAATAATAAGTTTATTTATGAATTGTTTACTTCAAAGCGGGTTAATCGTAGATACCTTGTGTAAATCAGGTCTAGAATAATAGCTGAAAGATCAGCTTTTATTTTAGAATGGTTTGCATGGTAGAATTGTTACGACTTTGCTGTTTCGAGGCATGACACTATACCCTTACAAAACGTTAGGGAGTTCTTCTACCCACTTATTGCTAGCTCACTCTACCCTTTTCTTCAAACTTTACAAAATCACCTTGTTCATCGCCTCTACTTAACCATTACTCTAAGGGTGTATAATTGATGTATAACGCAACTTGATCTGTTAAGTTTCACAAAATTCTCTAAATTTATCATTGTTGAACTGTAGCCCGTTGTTTGTTATGATAGCTTAAGGTATCAAAAAGTTGCTTAGAATATTACTAATCATGAAAGCCTCGATGTTCTGTTCTATTATGCTTGCCATGACCTTGGCCTCTACCTATTTAAGAAAATAATCTATTGTGGCAATGATATATCACCTCTGCTTGGTCGTCTTTGGGAATGGACCAAGTATATCTAAGTCCCATTAGGTAAAAGGCCAAGGACAGATGAGAGGGATAAAGTATGAGCTTGGGGCTTATTCAACCAGAGCATTCCTTTGACATTAATTGGAGGTTTAAGCTAAAAGAAGCACATCTTTCTTCATTGTAAGCCATCAATACCTTACTCTTAGAGCTCTAATATATAGAGCTACAACTTTAATATGATTACTGCATACCTTATAGTACATATTAGAAAGAACTTGCTTTGCTTCAGATGGTTGTAGGCATATTTAATATGGCATGCTCATGCCTTTCTTGTATAAATTTCCATCAATTATTATAAAATTTGCTACTTTGTAGACAAGTTGCTGGGCATCCTTAGTATCTCGAGGCAAAGCTCTATTGTTCAAGCACTTTAAAATAAGATCCATCCAACAATACTCTAGGTCCTTCCACCTATAGGCACTTGTACATACGATGCAATAGGAGTATGGGGTGTGTTAGTAGTTCTCTCTTACCTCTGGCTCCTAGCTTTATTATGGGTCATCCTCATCTATTATGGGAGCCTTTTCTCATAGTTGCTGTAAGGCTTCTTATTAGGTAATTGAATTAGCTTCTTGCCTAACTTATTGTAAAGAAGGAGTATAAGAAGAGTTAGCATCTCTCCAATTAAGTCTTTAATGTAACTCTTTGTTATTGGCTTGAACTTCTTCAAGCTCTTTCACAAACTTAGCACACGGGGCATCTAACTATGCTATGTACTAACCACTATCCTTCTTGTCTTGATTTTAAGATATCTGATTGCGAATTTCAACTTGATGCACCTTAGGAGTATGACGTTGCAGTGATTGCTCTTCTTAATTTTCCTAAAGGGCCTTACTCCCCTTCCTTCCTACCCCTCCAGAAGTGTTGTTATCTTTCGACTTAGTTCTAGCTATAGTGGGTGTTTTAGAAATAAATAGTGCCAATTGTTGATTCTTAAAATTGGGGTGAAAAGTAACTTGGACATTTCTCTCGTATTTGCTTTGCAAAGCAAAAAGAAGTAAGGCTATGGGGCGCCAAGACAACTCCAATGTGACTACTCTGATACCTAAGTTAAAGGGTTTAAGTAAAGAGCTAGAAGAAAGCATATGGGTGTCACGCCCCGAAGCGGCAGAGTCGTAACAGCCCCCGCCGTGTAAACTATCCTAAGATAGAAGTTGGCCTTACAACCGCTATCTTAGACCTGATTTACACAAGGCGTCCGCGACTAACCCGCTTTGAAGGAAATAATTTGTAATTTAAATAAATCATTTCTCTAAGAAAGTGAGGAAAGATATATATATTATAATACAGTTATTATAATACAGTTATTACAATTAAGGTTTATAAGATTTCTCCGTAATATATTTCCTAGTTATTACATTATTCAAAAATGAGAAGTTCTAAAGTAAAAGCTTAAACCTTAAAAATATATATTTATTCTTCACATGTTTTTCCTCACTCCCTAGGATCTAGCAATTGCTAGCTTCAGAGTAATTGGTATCCGCTTCTTAGCCAGCACCTACACGACGTCTATAGGGATGTGAGCAACTACAGCTCAGTAAGTTAGGACGGAGGACTTAAAATTATACCATACTCACAACAAGGTTTTCAATCACTTATTAGGTGCAATGCATGTGCAAGCAAATGCCATCGCACGACGTTGTCCGGCCCGTCGCGAGATTAGAGAAATTGCGCCCGCTCTAATCCAGGTTGAGGAGTTGCCGTTAATGCAACAGCTCACGACCAAACCCAGGCTTGTGTAATGGAGACCTTGCTCCTCCCGCGATTACCTTTGAACCACTGCCTTCACTCTCGCCGCGACCTCCTCTCCTGTCACTTAGTTTGATTGAGGATGAAGAAGGGACCATTTTGCAATCCTGCGCTATTCCTTCCGAAGGGGTCGGTATTTGGCCGGAGAGTCCTAAATCCCCTAACGGGTTGCCATACATGTTCGATTATGATTACTGGTCGTATATTTGATTAAGTCCAATTTAGGGTGATCAATCATTACATACAATTCATACAACATGTGCCAAAGCAACAAACAGAATCATAGCATCACCCATAATCAAGCACATGCACACATTCAACTATCTAACAAGTACAACCAAGTATAATCTTAAGCCTAAAAAAATACAGCATCGTATTAATCCCAACTTACCTCGACTCCTCGCTCACTCACTCGAGGTCCGATTTGCTCAGGCCATCGCCGGTTATCCCTATAACACGAACGTGGTTTCAGCTTTTCATATAAATATTATAGATTCGTTTTATCTTACAACGCTTATTGTTAGGTTTTGTTTAAGGTTTAATATGCCTAATTATCTAGGTATTAAGTCTTTTATAATTATTCTAGGTTTGGGGTTAGGTTCAGGTTCGGGTTCGGGTTCGGTTTTCACATCGATTTCTAAACCAGGTTTTTAGTTCGATTTTTTTAAGTAATGTTTTAGATTCCAACCCTAAAAATCCGTTTCAACCTATAATGTGAAATTAATCACATTACTTCCCGATCTCTTAAATACCATTATTAACTCTAATTAGTATTTTATTCCATCTAGTACACTTAAATCCCTATTTGTGTACTGAATTTACTCCTAATGTGAGAAATTTTTACATTTTTCATATAATTACATAAATTCAAGTTTTCATATCAGATTTATTATATATCTCTATTATTTATATAATATCAATTTTTATCCTAATATTTTCTATTTATTATATTTTCAAAAATTACACATTATGCATTATTGCATATTATGCACATAATGCATTTCTAATATTTCTATTACCCTAATTACCATCTCTAAGCATCAATTATTATTTCAAAATTTCTAAATCCATCCTAAATCAAATTTTACTCCAAATTTTCCTAATTTACAAAATTTAACTATTTTTCCTATTACTTATTTACTACATAATTAACCTAATAATTACATCTAACACCCTAAATCCTACAAGTATCATACACCATTAGATTTCAACATCCTAAAACATCTACTTATTCACTAAGTCAGTAATTAATAATTTAATTACTTAATTAATCTTAAATTACCCATTTTATACCTCATTTTAGGGCCTAAAAATTATCTAAAAATTTCGAAAATTAATTTTTGAAATAGGGCTTCATAGCACTGTTCTATATCATCTGAGTAATCTACACAAAAATTTTGGGCTTGAAACTACACTCCTAAGGTCATTTATTTCTAAACCGAAATGTGCTCGGTTTTGCACGATTTCTTAAGGACCATATACTACGGAACATAATTTCATCAAAATAATATTTTTCCTACAAACTACATAAAAAAATATCCTAGAATAACAAAATTCATAATTTTCTAATTATAATTACTATTTTTACAAATTTTTACAAAATCGGGCTGGAAATCGGACTCACCGATTTGGGTGGCTCCGGCCACCGCGGGCCGCCGTGGCCTTGTTGGCCGGCCTGGGCGCTGCCACCACCGTGTGGTGGTGGTGGCCGTCCACTTCCAGCTGCTCGTCTGGTGGGGGTTCCCTTTAGAAGCCCCAATTACACAGATTTTTTCTAATTTTTTCCAAACCAAATTTTTCTCTCAATTTTCGACTCTCCCTAATTTTCTCTGATTCCCAACTGTCCAAATGAGTTCCTGAATTTTTCCTGCTATTTATAGGGTTTTAGTGTAATTATTGTGCATTAATTTGATGGGATTTTGCCCAAATTCCTTGATTTTTGGCTTTTGTTTGTCCAATTCTTATTGGATAATTTTTCTTTTTCTGATTTGAACCTGCCACGACCTGATCTTGCTTCAGTTATCCACTTTTGATTTTTTTCTGATTTTTCTATAATTATTTTGTATTTTTATTTAATTATTTACTTAATTTTCGGCCTATTTCACTAATTACGCGTATTTTTATCTACACGTAAATACATGTAGGGTGCACGTGAACATTCCTAAATATTATTTTGGTCATTCTAAAATTTTTAGTATACATATAATCTATCTCTAATAATTTATTAGTTATTATATTACACTTTTTGCCTTTTCAGTAATTAGCAGTTATTATGCTTAAAATTTGAAAATTTTATAGTCTCCTATTTTACTATTTATTTTCTTAAATTTAAGTTTACAGGGTCATTTTTACTGGTATCTTGTTAAATAGTTTATAATTTGGGTTTGATCGGATCTTTTAACTGATCGCCCTAAACCTTAAGTTCTAAGTTCAATCCTACGGTTACTTGGCTGAACTTTGGGGCTTACAATGGATATCTATTAGAACCTGTTGTCCATGCCCCCGACCTCATTTATAGTCGTAAGTCCATTTGAATTCGATAACCATTGCCTCCAAAACTTAGTATGTGTACTTAATTTGAACTTAGGACCACTTCCTAATTTTGTCATGACGGATGGTGGATGGTTATTTAGACAAACAGTTTAACTATTTACGCCTGGTGTTAGAATTTGAACCCCTTTAAGGCCTACTATTACGCCCTGAAGCGGCAGAGTCTTAACAGCCCCGCCGTGTAAACCATCCTAAGATAGAAGTTGGCCTTATAACTGCTATCTTAGACCTGATCTACATAAGGCGTCCACGACTAACCCGCTTTGAAGTAAACAGTTTGTAATTTAAATAAATCATTTACTTAAGAAAGTGAGGAAATATATATATATCTAGAATAATTCAGTTATTGCAATTAAAGTTTACAATAATTTTCTATAATATATTTTCTAGTTATTTCATTATTCAGAAATGAAAAATAATTCTAAAATAAAAACTTATACCTTAAAATTTTGTATTTATTCTTCAATGTTTTTCCTCACTCCCCAAGATCTAGCAGTTGCTAGCTTTAGAGTAATTAGTTGCCGCTTCTTAGCCAGCACCTACACGACATCTATAGGGATGTGAGTAACCACAGCTCAGTAAGTTAGGATGGAGGACTTAAAACTATACCATACATACAACAAGGTTTTCAATCACTTATTAGGTGCAATACATGTGCAAGCAAATGCCATCGCACGACGTTGTCCGGCCCGTCGTGAGATTAGAGAAATTGCGCCGACTCTAATCCGAGTTGAGGAGTTGCCTTTAATGCAACAGCTCATGACCAAACCCAGGTTTGTGTAATGGAGACCTTACTCCTCCCACGACTACCTTCGAACCACTGTCTTCACCCTCGCCGCGACCTCCTCTCCTGTTACTTAGTTCGACTGAGGATGAAGAAGGGACCATTTTACAATCCTGCGCTATCCCTTCCGAAGGGTCGGTATTTGGCCGGAGAGTCTTAAGTTCCCCTAACGGGTTGCCATGCATGTTCGATTATGATTACTGGTCGGATATTTGATTAAGTCCAGTTTAGGGTGATCAATCCTTTCATACAAATCATACAATACGTGCCAGAACAACAAACAGAATCATAGCATCACCCATAATCAAGCACATGCGCACATTCAACTATCTAACAAGCACAACCAAGCATAATTTTAAGCCTTCAAAATACAACATCGTATTAATCCCAACTTACCTCGACTCCTCGCTCACTCACTCGAAGTCCGATTTGCTTAGGCCATCGCCGATCATCCCTATAACACAAACGTTGTTTCAACTTTTCATATAACTATTATAGGTTCATTTTATTCTGTAACGCTTATTGTTAGGTTTTATTTAGGGTTTAATACGCCTAATTATCTAGGTCTTAAGTCTTTTATAATTATTCTAGGTTTGAAATTAGGTTCAGGTTCGGTTTTCGTATCGATTTCTAAATTAGGTTTTAGTTCGATTTCTAAGTAATGTTTTAGATTTCAACCCTAGAAATCCGTTTCAACCTATAATGTGAAATTAATCACTTTACTTTCCGATCTCCTAAATACCTTCATTACCCCTAATTAGTATTTTATTTCACTCGGTACACTTAAATCCTTATTTGTGTACCAAATTTACTCCTAATGTGAGAAATTTTTATATTTTTCATATAATTACATAAATTCAAGTTTCCCATCAGATTTATTGTATATTTTTATTATAATCATAATATCAATTTTTATTCTAATATTTTCTATTTAGTATATTTCCAAAAATTTCATATTATGCATTATTGTCTATTATGTACATAATGCATTTCTAATATTTCTATCATTTTAATTACCATCCCTAAACATCAATTATTATTTCAAAATGTCTAAATTCATCCTAAATCATATTTTACTCCTAATTACCTTAATTTACAAAATTAACTTAAAATGTATTACTTTTCCATATTACTTATTTACTACATAATTAACCTAATAATTACATCTAACACTCTAATTGCTACAAGTATTATACTCCATCAGATTTCCACATCCTAAAACATATACTTATTCACTAAATCAGTAATTAACCATTTAATTACCTAATTATCCCTAAATTACCCATTTTATGTCTCATTTTAGGGCCTAAAAATTATCTAAAAATTTCAAAAATTAATTTTTGAAAACGGGCTTCATAGCACTATTTTATATCATCTAAGTAATCTACACAAAAATTTTGGGCCTGAAACTACACTCCTAAGGTCATTTATTTCTAAACCGAAACATGCTCGGTTTTGCATGATTTCTTAAGGACCCTATATCACGAGACATATTTTCATCAAAATAATATTTTTTCTACAAACTACATAAAAAAATATTTCATAATAACAAAATTCATAATTTTATAAAAATATTTAATATTTTTACAAAATTACACAAGAATCGGGCTAGAAATCGGACTCACCGATTTGGGTGGCTCCGGCCACCGCTAGCCGCCGTGGCTTTATCGGCAGGCTTGGGCGCTGCCACCACCGTGTGGTGGTGGTGGCCGTCCATTTCCAGCTGCTCGTCTGGTGTAGGTTCTCTTTGAAAGCCCTAATTGCACAGTTTTTTCTAAACCAAAATTTTCTCTCAATTTTCATCTCTCCCTAATTTTCTCTGATTTCTAACTGTTCAAATGAGTTCTTGAATTTTTCCTACTATTTATAGGGCTTTAGGGGATTTATTGTGCATTAATTTGGACAAGACAATTGTCTTATCCCTAAATTTTTGGCTTTTATGTTGTTCTAATTTAATTGGTTGATTTTTCTTTTTCAGATTCTAACTTGCCAGGACCAACTTTGCATCATTCTACACTCATTTGATTTTTTTTCTGATTTTTCCACAATTAATTTATAATTTTCTTTAATTATTTACTAAGTTTTTAGCTAATTTAGGTAATTTCGCGTATTTTTATCTACATGTAAATACATGTAGGATACATGTGAACATTCCTAATTATTATTTTGGTCATTCTAAAATTTTTAGTATATATATAATTTATCTTTAGTAATTTATTAGTTATTAGATTACACTTTTTGCCTTTTCAGTAATTAGCAATTATTATGCTTAAAATTTGAAAATTTTATAGTCTCCTATTTTATTACTTATTTTCTTAAATTCAAGTTTATGAGGTCATTTTTACTAATATTTATCTTAATAGTTTATAATTTGGGATTTAATCGGATTCCTTAACCGATCGTCCAAAACTTATGTTCTAAGTTCAATCCTACGGTTAATTGGCTTAGTTTTAGGACTTACACCTACCCAGTCAAAGTCCAATCTATATGTAGTCATTCTAAGCTAAATAAGGTCATCCCATTTTCTTTTGGTTAGGTTGTTTTGCTTAAAAGCATTTAGTTAACTGGTCCTCCCAAGTTGGCCTACACACTTGGTGAGACCTAAAATTGGTCGGAAATAGTGAAGGAAAAGGATATAGTCGTGCAATAGGTCAAATACGATGCCATTCAGGTCAGTTTTGTCCTTGAGAAAAAACGTCTATTAACACATACCACTCAACTAAAGAAAGATAATAAAATGTTCGTTGACATGTGCTTAAATAAGCTTGCTTTTTTTTTTTTTATTTAATAAGATATGTTCAATTTATGGTTAAAGATAAAGACAACTGAGCCGCAATATAAATTTCAATTTGGCTTAAAAACCGAATAAAATTGTGAATTAGCCATCAAAATTGAGTACAAAATAGTCTACCAAAAAAAAAAAAAAACAAATAAATAATAGATATAATTTTAAAATCAATTTGATTTAAAGTATGATTTATGATTTTATACAGAGCTTATGATCCATATCAAAAGGAATGAATCATGCCTACCCACAAGGGATTAGTTCCTACTATTAGTTGCAATATCAAATCCTTTTAATGTTATGCTTACAATGTTTATTTTTCTATAATTTGAATTGGCAAACTTCGAATTGATAAGATGGAGCCATTAGAACATACATTGTTGTTATGTGACTGGACTAAAAATGTGACTTTTAATTTTGTTGGGGTTGTTTTGGACACATCAAAAGTGTGCTTTTTTATAATGGTGGAGTAGGATTTTAGAAAGCACAAGGGTAGGGGAGAAGCTAAGTAGAGTTTGATGTAAGAATAACCTAACTTGTTGGATGATATGGCACGAAAAATGTAGATGCATATTTTGGAAAAGAGAAAGAGAGTGAAACCTAATCCTTGTAATGTCACACATAAGTTTATTGAAAGTCATAAAGGACGATAGATTTATAGTAAAAAGATCTTGCCTTATCTAAGAAATTTATGTTTTGAAGAATAGGCTTGTTGGAAATTGTTGGACTATGGTATGATCAAGATCAATGTAGATGCCTCCTAGGTAAGTAGGAAAAATGTTGGAGGTCTTAGCATAGTGGCTTAAAATGGTAAAGGCATAGTTATCAATAGGAAATCATAATGTATTGCTACCTTAGATCTAGAGGTTTAAAGTGTAGATCTTTAGTTTTAAGTTTGAGATTTACTAAGAAAGGATTGCATAAGATAGACTTTATAACAATTGGCTTGCAAGTAATGAAGGTAATAAATAAGGATAAAAAGCTTAGATTAGGCCATAAGCTACATTGTTGAGGAAATAAACATGTTGAAGAAAAGCTTTTGTTTAGTTTATGTTGTTTAGGGGAAGAAAAAGGTAATAGAAATGCTAATCACGTAGCATACTAAGTGGCTTCAAATATGTGGTGGGGAATGTGCTCATGGATTGTTGTTGTAATCTTGAATTCCTTCTCCACAAGCTTATGTGCTTAGATAGATAGAAATTTTTTGCTTGCGTTTCTACATCTTATACTATATTAGACATTAGGTAATCTTTATTGATGAATATCATTTCTTTAGGGGGGGAAAATGAAAGCAAGAAGGATGTCAGCAAGTGATAAGGTTGAACAATCCCAACTCCCTTTCCTTTCTTAGCGATTTTTTCATTTGTATTCTAGGACTCATAATTTTATATGTAAAAGCATACTCTTAGAGACTCTTATGTCTCCCCCAAAATCAAGTTTAGATCATGGTCCTATTGACAGAAAAAAGTTACCTTCTCATTGATCTTCATTTGACACTATTTTTGCTACTTTGGTACTCTAAATATGTAAAGGATGTTTGTTGATCATTTTTAAAGGGCATTGTACTAATGTGACATCTAATGCATGAGGAAGATGGGTTTGTAGATTACTCCATATACGTTTACACATAGTTTATGGTGCTTTAATGATAAAGGAACAATGAGAATGGATTGATAGGTATACATAAATTCCATTTTCTATTAATAAATATACTAATACAACTACTCGTGATGTAGTTCCAAATGAGAGAGCCCACATACTCTTGAGTAGATTGTGGTAGTTTGACACGAGGACTCTTTATGAAGGATTTAGAAACTCATGTACTTTTAATTAGGACGATCAAAAGGATTATGTTAATACCTTTTCCATAGAAGAGGTTAAGTGAGAATTCGCTTGAATAACACAAAAAGAAGAAATAAAGCCTGTTTATATGTCAAAAGTTAGGAGAAAGTCGAGAGAGTTCACATGTTACACTTTGGTTTAGAGTTAAGAGCAAATCTTCATTTACTTAGGGAAAGTAAGTCTTAAAGATTTGACTAAACGTCTAAGAAGGAAGAGATTCGAAGCCAAGAAGATGTAAGCTAAGAAGAAAAAGGGTTTGGTGAATAAAAGTTATTGGAGAATTGTAAATGTATAAACTCTTTATTGCTAAGTATAGAGTATTTACTGAGGGGGGTCAAAGAACATATTTTCTTGAAGTAATTGATCCGAACACTTTAATAATGCGAAGGATGCTTTATATTGATGTGAATCAAACTTTACTTACTTTTATTTATGTTATATATATATATATATATATATATATATATTTTCATTTTATCACTTTTTTCTTACAAGCTTATAGATTTAAAACAATGTTATTTTGTTCTATTACAGATAGATTATTATTGATATTATTCTCTTTGACATATACTTATCAATATTGAAAGACATTTTTTTCATTTGTTTCCTATAAATCAATCTTGAATTGATTGTAACAATATTTGATTATTAGATCTATTGTACATTAAATTGGTTCATTTAATTAGCTCTTTTTTTTTTTAATTTTAAGGCCGTTATATTGTAATAGTATGAACACTAGTTTCTTAATGGAATTGACCCAAATTCGAATCCTTCATTTCTCAAGTTGTATGGTGTTTGGTTAAAAAAAAAAAATTACCTTTTTAATCATTTTTCTATAATTGTAAATTACATCGTTTTCGAAAACTCAATACTTTAGTGCAGTTATTGGTTGGATTGTTCCATTTTCATTATCTAAAACCATAAAAAGATTCTATATTTATTATTGTTGGCATGTTAAGGATTGTGTCTTTAGTCTTATCGTTGAACTGGTGCACACGGATGCAGTTTATGCGTATGTAAAAAATAAGAATAAAGTCACCAATTTACAAAAATTCAAAACTACGATCATATTCGTATAATCTTCTAAAAAATAATGAAAAATGCACAATCATATCCATGGTGCCCCCCTTGCTAAATAGTTGGATCATGGCATAGGCCTAATGTAAGGGCAAATGTGAATGACTTCTTAAATTTTAATTAAGGATGGATTTATTTTTTAAACTTTTAAATATCATAAAATATTGCTTTTAAACTTTGGTAAATAGGTTAGAATCTTGAAAATTGTGAATTATCTCATAAATTTTAACCTTACTATAAAAATATCTTATTGAACTTATTAAAGTATATTTCAAGACATTCTAAAATTTAAATAATGTGTTTTCTTAAAAAAATAATAAAAAAAAGAAACAAGTTTTATGTTACTCATTTATTAAAGTTTGAGAGAGTTTTAATGTGTAATATTTAAAATCTTAAAGAGTAAATATATATCTCGACCGAAGTGTAGGAGTTAATTCCAATTTTGGTAGAGGCAACTTCGGTCTGTTGATTCCGCCCAATCACCGTGCTTGCAAAGAACCGGATGCTTGCTTATCCTTGGGATGAATTTCCAATCTCAAACGGTCCTCGTATCAGTATATCCAAAACACGCACGACGCTGAAACCTTATTTGCTAACCATCTGCCCACACGTGCCACATGCAGCTCATCATCTTCATTTCTAACTGATCCATTCGAATCCTAGACAACAAAATCCTATAAAATCCAACATCCAACAGCTCTCTCTCTCCCTCTCTCTCTCTTACTCAGTCCATCCAATTATCCATGGCCTTAGCCGTTGCATCAACTTCAGTATCAAGCCTTCTTCCAATAAGGTCATATCACAAAGACCCTCCATCTGGTTTAATTTTCTTCTTTTTAGTTATCATTAGTTTCCTACTCTGCATTGTTACGATAGTTATATCTTTTATCTGCCCTACGCAGTGATATGATTGATGCTTGTTTCGTGAACAGGGAAGTTCAGCGAAAAGGGGTACCGCTAAATATTTCAGCTAGACTATTAAGTGATCGTAGTGGAAGTACTAGTATTGGTAAAAGAACACGTGTCAATGCCGGCAAGGAAGTGTCAAGCGTTTGCGAGCCACTCCCACCCGACAGACCTCTGTGGTTTCCCGGTAGCTCCCCGCCCGAGTGGCTCGATGGCAGGTATTACGTTTGTCTTTGAATATCGTAAATAGATAAAAAATAGAATAGCTATTTCACTATTAGTATTACCCGAGTGGTTCCATGGCAGCCGGCAGGTACTACATTTGGCTTTGGATACCGTAAATAAATGAGGAATAGAATAGCTATTCTACTTTTAGTTTAATAACCTGATTAGCTCGATGATACTTGGTAGTACATTTGTTTTTGTTGCGTTGATAGATATGGAACATGATAGCTAACTGATTGGAATTCTTATATCTATTTGTCTTTTAAATATGTACACTCAGCTCCCTCAATGGCAGGTAAGATGTTTGTCTTTTGATAGTGTGTATCTATGGTAAATGGAATAGCTGTTTCACTTGAATTCCTATGTATAAATCTTTTAAATATAATAATGGTCGAAATGCGTTTTGTTTTTGGTATGTATGAATGGTTAAGGAATTAAAAAACTAATTGATTGGAAATTTGTCATATCTATCTCTCTTTTTAAGTATCATCCCTGTGGCAATGCATGGCAAGATAGTTATGCTTTGGTATATAGGAATAAGATAATAATGGAATTCTGATGTCTATCTCTTTTTAAATGCAAGTATAGAGTAAATTGTCAATGACTAGTGAAGAACTAGTACTAGCCCTTATAAGAGGAAAATAAAGAGGCTAAAACTATAGAAATATTATACTTTTGTTAACATTTTCAATATCTTGAAGGGAAATTCTCAATCTTGTTTTTCCCCTTTTGGTTGGGCTAGCCCCTGATCGACTCGTGTTCTAAAATATTGTTAGTTTTAGGAATAAAATTAGTTATAAGTAGCATTTAGCTTAGCTTCATAAGTGATGCGAAAATAATCTTTAAAATCTACAAACATAATATAGGTGATCAAGACTCTTAGAATTTCATTCACAAATTCGTAAAAGATGTTTTCCAATTGTTCATTAGTAATTTGAATGCACTTAATTTGCAATGTAATTACATAATACTAAGTTTGTAGCATCCTAATTTCATGAAACTTCGCATAATTTCGATGAGATCTCTTTTCATATTCTTAACTGATGCATGTTGTGTTATGGGGATGTACCTCAATTAACCTTCAAGCTTCAAAATCTTTGTCTGCATTCAGTTGATAACTTTAGGACCCTCCATATTAAATTCCTTGATATTGTGGTTTATCCTGCGATTTTTCGAGTTCAATCTGAAAGTTCGTATCTAGGATTTCATGTTTCATGATTTTAAATCTATATGCTCACCAGTATAAGTTGATGTATCTTTTTTGCTATTGATTGTAGCCTTCCTGGTGATTTCGGATTCGATCCTCTTGGACTAGGTACGCATTTAGATTCTTAAAAGATATCTCCATAGCTGATTAGCTATCAGTTCTGTTGAAGTAGGTGAACTAAGAGCCAAAATTTTAACAAGGCTGGTGTCATATAACATGCATCGTGGTTGCAGGGTCCGATCCAGAATTACTCAAATGGTTTGCCCAGGCGGAGCTAATGCACGGCCGATGGGCGATGCTGGGAGTGACAGGAATTCTCGTGCCAGAAGTGCTTGAAAGACTAGGATTCATCCAGGATTTCTCATGGTACGATGCTGGTACACGAGAGTACTTTGCCGACACCACGACTTTATTCGTCTTGCAATTAGCTCTCATGGGATGGGTGGAGGGACGACGGTGGGCTGATATGATCAAGCCTGGCTCTGTTGATATTGGCTTCAATCTTCCAAATAAGAAGAAACCAGTTCCGGATGTCGGTTACCCTGGTGGTTTCTGGTTTGATCCCATGATGTGGGGAAGAGGATCTCCTGAGCCTGTGATGGTTTTAAGGACCAAGGAAATAAAAAATGGTCGGCTTGCAATGCTTGCCTTCTTGGGGTTCTGGTTCCAGGCTATTTACACTGGAGATGGTCCTATTGAAAATTTGTTGAATCACATTGCAGATCCAGGCCACTGCAACATTTTCTCGGTAATTTCTGTTCTCATCCTTCTCAATGCTTTATATCAAGTCAAGAACATTATGTATCAAGTTTTTGAAGAGTTGATCACATATGGTATCTAAAGTTTATTTATTTTCTCGAAGAAAAGTATTAATTATTATAATAGATTTCATCATTGAAATCATTTATGATATCAGATAATTATAAAAATAAAAAAGTTCAGATAATAAAGGCAATATTTACTCAATTTTGAATTAATACACACTACAAATTAATTCTTTATATGTATATATTTATTTATTTATTGTTTGCCGAAGTTTAAAAAGATTACTTTGTAAGATGAATCTCGTAAACTGGTACGTTTGCAGGCTTTTACATCGAGCTAAAGCTCCAAGACTTCAGGACTGACTTTTGGAATGAATGATGGGGAAATATCATTGATGTCTTTTGTACATAGGGAGAAGCATCCTGAATCTATCTTTTTCCTTTTAATTAAGCGATTTCAAATTTGCACAATTCTTTTGTAAAATGATTTTGCCTATTTATAATGAAGAAAGGTAATAAGAAGGAACGGTATAATAGGTTAATAAAAATTTAAAAGAAAAAAAAAAGGAAGAAAACTCTGCGTGAATTTTCACTGCATAATTTTCCCTTCGTAGCAAAATGATACAAGCATACATGAATTAGTGCAACTTAATCAATGCGGCGAGATCCGTATTACGTACAAGGAGGGATAGAAATTTTATGGCTTGAAGATTCTTTTACACTATGTTTGGATAAGATGGAAGCATAATAGGCAAAGAATTGCGAAGGAAGTTTTGCTTTTATACCGTATTTTAAAAGATTTTATGGTGCTGTTTATATTTTAATGTGATCGATCTCACCTTTTATTATATCATTTATTTATATTTTTTTAAATTTAAAACTACTTTAAATTTAAAAGAATATAAATTAAGGGTAGGGTAAAAGATGAAATTAATTCAATAAAAAATAAGAACGGAAAAGTAGAAAAATACTTTTTATTTGATAGTGTGGAAAAATAGAGAAAATAATTACCTTTATCAAAACTTTGCATAGATAAGACATGAATCCTGTGCAAAATCATCTACGTATCTTTTTATTAAAAGGACACACAAAGCTTTTAGGGATCTTTTGATAATTTAACTAGCTTAAAAAATTAATTAATTAACATACCATCCACAATCATTACTTCCTATTTCCTTTCAATTTATAACAATTATTTTCCCTTCCCAACTCTTTCCTTTCTTTTTTTTTTTTTTCCATTCAAACTCCTTTCTCCATCCTAAACATAGTGTTAAAGATTCATAAAGAAAACAGATGTTTATTGTTGGTGATATGACAAAATAAATAAAATTATTTTAATAAAAAAATTATATCACTGCTATGAAAACAACAGTTTTTACTTTTTTATGAGGGAAAAATGCAAATAAATTGTTTAAACTTTGATTTAGACGTACTTTATCAACTTTCAAATATTGTAAATTATCAATTTTGATAAATTAATAAATAACATATAGAGGTTACAAATGACTCCTCTAACATAAATCTATGGTACAATGAGACATAAATCCTATGTTGTTGTCACTTGTTTTCCATAACATATGCATGGAGGTCCTAAAATTTTATAATCCGTTTAAAGATGTGCTTTGCTAACAATATTTGAGATTTAGACATAAAAAATTTTCAATAACTATTAATTGACATCCATGGAGAGATTAAGCCATATTTATTACTCATTACTTATTATTCTAATAGTTAGATACACATCAGATTAGTTAGTTTATCAGTTAGCTTAGTCAAGTTGATTAAGATAGTAGGTTAGTTGAGTTATGTTACTTTGTTAAAGGGTTTGTAGTTGATATAAATATTAGCAAAGCAATTGTATATAATTGAACTTTTCCAAATACTCACGTATTAGTATTAGATCAAGAACCGGAAGTTTTTCGTTCTAATATTGATTGATTTCTACATGGTATGAGAGACAGGTTGGTATATTGATCCTACGAATCTGAGTTTTGCTATCTAAAACTTCTTCACCATAATATGTTGATGCTTCAAATCTAAGTTTGCTTCTAGAATCTCTACTTTCATTCAATATTGTTGTTCGACTGTATTCATTTGCGAATTGCTTGTTTTCTATTATGCTATTGAAATATGAATACTCATTTAATCAATATCATATCCAATGTATATTTTAGGATTGGATAATCTTAACATGATTACAGGCAATATTATATTCACTGGATGATAATCAATATCCAATCCAATGTATATTTTAGGATCGGATAATCCTAACATGATTATAGGCAATATTATATTCACTAGATGAGTTTTAATTCTTGGAGTCGATCGAATAAAATCGGATATGAGCGCTAAGCTGAAATTAGGGTTCATTGATAGGAGTGATAATAGCCTAATGAAAATGCAATGGAATATGTTAGATAGATGCATTGTGATTACATGGTTAGATAGATGTACTGTGATTACAAGGTTAGAAGTTGGATTCTCAATTCTATGCTTAGTGATCTATCTTAAAATTTCTTGAATACATAATCGACCATAAAACTTTGGAATGAACTGAATGAACAATATGGAAGAGGAAGTGGACTACATATTTCAATTATAGCAAGAAATATGCAATCTTAAATAGTCTACCTTATTGGTTGGAGCTTATTATAATGAGCTTAAACGTTGTTGGGATGAATTAGCTACTTTGATGTTGTATCCAACTTGTGAATGCAGTCATTTGGAATATTGCGCCTACAAACTTAAAGAAAGAATTTTAGAATTTGATTCACATATTAAGTTAGTCTAATTCTTAATAGGATTAAATGAGACCTATGAATCGGTTAGGAGCCATATCTTGTCAATGGAACCATTGCCACTAATAAACAAGGTGTATTACATCGTTCAACAAGTAGAAAAACAGAAGGAAGTTACTTCAGCCTATAGTCTTGCAAATGGAAATGCTTTTAATGTCAATAGATTACTAAGCTCACGTAGAATTGTGATGGATAAAAGAAAGAATAAAGGAAAGATTTTGTGTAAGCATTGTAGAGTTGATAATCACACAACATAATCATGTTTTCAATTGATTGGATATTTCGATTGGTATAAAGGGAAGAAGAATTTCAAAGGAAATAAGATAACAACCAAAATATTTCTCATCTCATGACCCAGGCCAAAGTTGTTACACCTGACTGTACACTTAGGAGATCCATTAGACCCTTACATCCTCCTACTTAGTTAAATGATTACATAGACTCCTTACATGTGACTACAGTACCTGCATCTTCATCTTTTAATCATCATGTTTCATACCCTTTGTTTGCTTCCCATTCCTTTGATACTTATCCACATGACTATGTAGCTTCACTAGCACATGTTTTAGCATCTAATGAACCATTTTGCTATTCACAAGCATCAAAATTACAATAGATGGTTGATGTTATGAATAAGGAGATAGAAGCACTTGAGTTGAACGATACTTAGGAGTTAACTATGTTGCCTCCAAGGAAGAAAGGTATCGGGTGTGAATGAGTATACAAAATTAAATATAAACTAAATGGTTCCATTGAAAGACACAAAGCAACTGTACACATTCTAAATACTCACGTGTTAGAAGGTATCGATTGTCATGATACTTTCTCAACAATGGCTAAATTTGCAACTGTATAAGTTTTGAGTGTTGTTGCCACTTCTTTTAATTGGCCACTTTTTCAAATTGACATTAATAATGCTTTTCTTCATGGTTTCCTTAATGAAAAAATTTACATGGTGCCTTTACTCGAATATTCTAAAGCTCTTCCTAACCAAGTGTGTAAGCCTAAACAATCTTTATATGGATTGAAGCAAGCGTCCAGGCTATAGAACATCGAATTGTCTCAATTTCTTGTTAATCTTGGTTTTACATAATCCATGGCAAATTACTCTTTATTTACCAAATATAATGCTGAAGGATGTTTGATTATACTCTAATATGTTGATGATATAATAATTACTGGCAATAATACAGTTGTTGTTACATGACTTAAGTAGGATTTACATGAGAAATTTACCATTAAAGACTTGGGTCATGCCAAATTTTTCCTAGGCGTTGAGATTTCTAGGACTTCCAAAGTTACTTTGCTTCACCAAAGAAGGTTTATCTTAGACATTTTATCTAATTTAGGGCACATAATTGCAAAACCTACTACTACACCTTTGCTAATAGGTTTGACTCTTTCAAAGAAGACTGGAGAACTTTTGTCTGATCCACTTGTTTACAAACATTTAGTTGGATGTCTTTTATTTCTCTCTATTACTCGTCTAGATGTTTCATTTGCTATTTACTAATTGAGCCAATTTGTTTCAAAGTCGTGTTCCCCTCATCTTCAAGCTACACTACATCTTCTTTGTTTCCTTGAAGGCACCATTGATCTTGGTCTATTTTTCCCTGTTAACAATCCTATACAGCTGCCAGTATTCTCAAATGCTGACTAGGGCTATGCTATCAATGGTGGCAAATCTATTTTAGGATTTTGCATTTTACTAGGTCATTCTTTAGTCTCTTAGAAATGTAAAAAGTAAACAACCATCAACACTTCTTCTATGAAGGCTAGATACCAAAGTCCTATTGCTGTTGTCAAGGAATTGCTTTGTTTTTCTTATATCCTTTGAGACTTACACATTCCAATTTCATCACCAATTCCTTTATTTTGCGACAACAGGTCTACTAAGCAAATTGTGTCCGATCCTTGTCAACATGGTCGAACCAAATACATTGACATCGATGTTCATTTCATTTGACATCATATTTCACAAGGATTTGTTTACATTAAATACGTTTCCTCTCACCAATAACTTGCTGACATTTTTACTAAGCTTGTTCCTGCAGATCGCTTATCTTTTTTTTGCTCCAAGTTGGGTCTTTGTTGAAGCCCCACTTGAAGGGAGGATGTAGAGATTAAGCTATATTTATTGCTCATTACTTATTATTCTAATAGTTAGACACAGGTCAGATTAATTAGTTTATCAATTAGCTTAGTCAAGCTGATTAGGACATAGGTTAGTTGAGTTCCGTTACTTTGTTAAAGAATCTATAGCTGATATAAATGTCGATAGCGCAATTGTATATGGTTGAACTTTTCCAAATACTGACGTATCAGTGTTAAATGAAGAACTAGAAGTTTTTCATTCTCAATCATGACTGATCTCTACGGTTACTCTTCCAAATGCATATATATGAGAGGAATTTCTAGAATTACAAATGACATGACTTTCCTAAAAGATACATAAAAAGAGTTGCAATTCTTCCCAAAAGGCAACTTATTTTTACAAATAAAAAAGAAAAAATCAAATGGTCTAAAGTTTTTGTCATTCTTTGATTATCGTTTACGCTTTAATAAGGCATTTAGGTTGTAAATCGTAGACATTTTTGGATGCATGATTACGTTAAGATGTGAGTATATTCTTAGAGCATTATTGATCATACAAGTGATTCAACTAGTGTTCATATTTTATTTTATTTGCGCTTCCACGAGAGGTTTGTAGATGTATCTTATCTTAAGTTATGATGATAAACCAACATCAACAGTGATGATTCATTCAACTTATACGATCAATGCACGTCAAATTTTTTACCCGTCATGTCACATTCTAATCATTATTATGGCTTTGCTGGCATATCGAAGATGACAACTAATTAAAAATTATAACTGATGTTGCCAATTTTTTATCAAATAGTTATACCATATTATTATGTTGATATGGAAACCTAGAGTATGTAATGAGAATTTCCATAGGGGGTGTTAGTAAAGCTGAGTAATTCCAAAAAATTTGTGAAATATGACACGTACTTCATAGGAGAGGCCTAAATTCATGCTGACCAGGTCAAAGAAAAATACATACCACTTTCTTTTCCCACCTTCGTTTATCCTTCTCTACGACGACAATACTCATCTTCTTGATCCTTCAAATTCTATTCTTAGAGGTCTCATGAAATTCTTCCAGAACCATTGTCACATTCCAGGAACATATCAACATGACAACCTCATACAATATAACATTAAGCATGAGCTTGAAGTCAGGCGAAGGTTCTTGGAACCCTCCTCCTGCTCCTGCCTTTCCCTTCCCCACCCTGCAATGAATTCTGCTCATCCAATCATTTTGTTGCTCTTGATCTTGTCGCTAATAACCTTCTCCATGTCTATTTCGGAAGACGAGGCACTGCTCAAATTTAAGTTGTCTTTAATACAGAATGAAGGATTAGATTCTTGGGTTGGAAGCGCCCCTCCTTGTAATGGTTGGGTTGGCGTCGTTTGCTTCGAAGGCATTGTAACTGGACTCCATCTACAGGACATGACTCTCTCGGGAAAAGTAGATGTGGACGCATTGACTAACATACATGGTCTTAGAACTGTTAGTTTAGCAAATAACTCTTTCTCAGGACCCATACCCGATTTTAATCGCCTAGGAAAGTTGAAGTCCCTACTATTATCAAAAAATAAATTCTCAGGGGAAATCCCAGGAAACTTCTTTGAGCGAATGGATTCTTTGAAAAAAGTTTGGCTTTCCAATAATAATTTCTCCGGAAACATCCCGGAATCTGTCCTTCACCTGAGCAATTTGATGGAGCTGCACCTTGAAGGGAATCGATTCTCAGGACCAATTCCACCGATCCAGTCGAAGAAGTTGCATTCTGTAGACTTTTCTCATAACAAACTGCAGGGAGAGATTCCAGCAACCTTGTCAAAATATAAAGCATCTATTTTCTATGACAATCCGGGTCTATGCGGGAAGCCACTAAATATATCTTGTAATGATTTATTGAAACCAACGGCAGCAGCTGTACCTGAGAGACCGCAAACGGCATCTGGTCAAGGATTAAAGACTATGGTTTGGCTGATCGTGGGGTTTTTAATTGTTATAATCCTGATTTATGCCATATTTGCGCCGAGACATAAGAGGAGAGAAAACGAATTTAGTGTTTTGGGGAAAGAAAAGTTACAAGATTCTGTTGAAGTTGATGTACCAAGTCCAAAG
Source organism: Lumnitzera littorea (assembly GCA_024138015.1). Taxonomy (NCBI): domain Eukaryota; kingdom Viridiplantae; phylum Streptophyta; class Magnoliopsida; order Myrtales; family Combretaceae; genus Lumnitzera; species Lumnitzera littorea. The sequence continues at coordinate 16,507,304 of JAMXBB010000007.1, forward strand.
AAGTATAGAGTCAGTTCTAGCAAAAGAGCTAGTTCATCTAAGAAAAGCATGCAAGGTAGCAAACATGGGTTGGGTGATCTAATAGTAGTTGATGATGAGAAGGGTGTATTTGGATTGACGGATTTGATGAAGGCATCAGCAGAAGTGTTAGGAAATAGTGGCTTGGGTTCGGCGTATAAAGCTAGCATGATGAATGGATTATCTGTGGTGGTGAAAAGGATTTGGGAGATGAACGCGATGGGAAAGAACGAATTCGATTCCACGATGAGGCGGTTTGCAAAGCTGAGACACCCAAACATCTTGATACCATTGGCTTACCATTACAGGAAGGAGGAGAAGCTCTTGGTTTCTGAATATATTCCCAATGGCAGCTTGCTATATGTGTTGCATGGTATGATATAGTCATTTTTAGTTTGAAGCATTATCGATCAAATTTGCATTAGTTTAAGCTTTTGATCGAATGACCTTTCTCCCTTAGAGGAATGATTCATTCTGAGAAATATGCCATGTTTCCTGTCACTAAGCACCCCCACATGACGTATTGCTATTCTTTGGTAATTCTGATTTCAAAAAAAATAATTTTGCAGCCGATCAAGGGATTAGACACGCTGAACTCAACTGGCCAACACGGTTAAGGATCGTTCAAGGCGTGGCATGCGGATTAGGTTTTCTCCATTCCCAACTTTCGTCGTACGATCTTCCTCACGGAAATCTTAAGTCAAGCAACATTCTTCTAGGCGAAAATTACGAACCCTTGCTCAGTGATTATGGTTTCCATCCTTTAATCAGCTCCCCTCAAACTGCACGAGCAATGCAAGCCTATCAAGCACCAGAAACAGAACAACACCATTATATATCTCCAAAATGCGATGTTTATTGCCTTGGAGTTGTAATCTTGGAAATACTTACCGGTAAGTTTCCTTCTCAATACGAAACCAGTAGCGGGTCCGGGGTTGATGTTGTGCAGTTATGCTTAAGTTCGATACCGGAAGAGAAAGCATTTGATCCTGACATAGTAAATTCAGTGGACTCAAAGGATCAGATGTTGCAGTTACTCCGTGTCGGTGTTGCCTGTGTTGAGAGGCAGCCTGAAAATCGACCTGATATGCAGGAAGCCATTAGGTACATTGAAGAGATACGAGTTTAAGGAATGGAAATAGATTGTGCCAAAGTACATCTTAACTTGAGCTGAAATTTGGCAGTTCATGACATTTTGAAGAGAATTTCGATAAACATTGATCGGACCAACTAAATTTTCAGGATGTGGCAGGTGAAGAATTATGAAGATCACTTCCATGGAGTTGGTATATTTTGCGACAATCTGCTAGTATAGGAAAATAAAGAAAGTAGGTAGTATTTTTTAGATCGGATATTGCTTTGTGCTTTTTTCTCCCAACAACTCCCTTCCCCCCCCCCCCCCCCCCCACCACCACCCCCAACTCTTTTTTCCTTGTGTATATTGGATTATCACTTCCATCAGGATGTTGTTAGAAGATTTTCTTGTTATCATACTTATGAATTTTGAGCCTAGGCTTGTGTATGTATAGAGATTTAACAAGCAAGATTTAAGTTGCTTAGCTTCGTACATCAAAGAATGATGCTAGAATAAGTTTATGTTTAAGTAATTACGAGGTTAAATTGAATGAGGTGAAAATTCAAATGAATGGAAAGGTACAAAAGGGATGTGGATATATGTGTAGGTGCTTAAAGATAAATTATAAATAAATAAATAAAATTAATCAAATTAAGTTTGATACAATTGTATAAATAATGTCATTCTTCTTATTTAGATATGTAAGGAAATGAAAAAAAAAAAAAAGAGAGAGAGAGAGAGAGAGAACCAATTATCATGTTATTATTACAGTTTTCATTATTATGTTCTTAGTAGAAAGATATAGCATTACCATTGATTCCTTTTCCTTTGCCAACATAATAATTGTTTATGTATCGGGAAAAGTATATAGTAATTAATAGTTATTTTTTTATTTGAGTTTTTAATCTTTTTTTTTCCTTTCTATTTAAGTCTTTAATATTTTTAATGTTTTACCAAAATAAGATTTTCATCAAATCTATCAAACTTTCCATTCGTTCATAATACATGTCGGTTTCAAATTGGTCCATAATGATTAATTCAACAAAATAATATTCAATATATTTAATTACATAATATAACTAAAAATAGCATTAAATATAAAATTATATGATACATTAAAAATAATTAAAGTACAAAAAAAGTGAGAAAAGGGGGATTGTGAAAAATTATGTAAACCTCAACCACTTAGAAGCTAACATCTTCTCAAGATGGATCAAAAACTTAGTGGATTTGATAAAAGTCTTGGAGTTCTAAAAACATCGAAAACCTAAATAGAAGATAAAAAAATGTTGAAACTCAAATAAAAACGGGTAAACATTAACGACTAAATTTATAATTTTTCCTAAAAATTGGAATAAAAAGTCATTTTATAGATAATAAATACACACTATTATAATACCATTATACAAATACAACAAAAAGAAAAAAAGAATTACAAAAATGTGATCGATGTTCATGCTTTTGCAATTTACCTATCTATGTTTTATCTTTTTGCAATACACAACCTATACTGTTACCTATTTGGCAACAATTAATCATTGGTCAAAAGCATGTGACACATATACTATCCCCTATAAGAATCCTAAACCGTGCATATAAAAACCCTAATCAAACAATATAATGTACTCAAAAACTTATTAATTTAAGGTTTTGCTTAGTTTATGGTTTTAGAGTAACCTATGTGTGATTCAATCTTCTATTAGGGGCACATTCACGCAACAGACTATTGACAATTACTGAACAAAGAATAATACGATTCATAAGAATTGCTCAACAAAGAATAACACCATTCACACACTTGTAATAAGGTGAAACACATATTAGTAAATTATCAAATTGTTACACTAATGATGTTTTAGTAATTTACCTTTATATATATTATTATTTACTCCAAGATGTCTCCACATGTAGCAGTTTGTATGAGTTATATCAATCACAAATGAGAAAGAAGATGAACTTGGCATAACGTGTATATGTGTAAGTATATGTGTGTGTTTGTATGTGTATGTGACTAGATATGGTTGGATGAGGATGACCATATTAGAATAGTATCTATTCTATAGAACTTTATTTTTGTGTTTTAAGTCTCTTAAAAGTCATGCAAACAAAGTAATATTGATAGCCCCAAGGAGCTTAGATAGGCATTGTTATGGAAAATTGAGTAAAATTACAAAAGTTTTGAGTACTGTTTCAAACTAAAAGTAACCGTGTGAATTATAGCAAAATTAATAACTTTTAAGTGCTTTTATGAACTTTCAGTAAAATTAAGAACAATAAGTGATTTTACAAATTATCTTATGATTGTAATATCTTTGTTCATAATATTACCAAAATGTTCGTATGAATGGTATGTTGTGAAAATTTGAGTGAAGTTAATTTTCTTGATTGCCTTTACAAACAAAAGGAACTTATGATGTTATGTTACATATGTTTAAGTGAAATCATAATTGAATAAGTGAAATTACGAACTCTAAGAGCATTTGCAACATTCAAGGAAAATTTAAGGGAAAAAATTATTTTTACAAGTTTAATAAATTTTACAAACTTTTATGTGAAATTATAGATTATAAAATAAAACTAAGAGTATACAACCCTGCTGTAATCATATGCATATTTGCAAAATATTAAGTCAAGTTACATACTTATGTGTAAAATTATGAATTTAAAGACAACTTACAAACTCGTCTATTTTTATAACCTTTATGTACAATTACAAAATATAAGAGAGATTACAAAATATATAGTCATTTTACGAAATAATGAAAAAGTAATTAAGATGTTAGAAGACTTGTTACTAAAAAGTATCCCCAAAAATATTAGGAACTAATAAAGTATGTTATAAATTTTTAAGGCAAATTACGGATGTTGAAAATTATTTACAAAATAAAGTAGATGTTAAAATATATATGTTGTTTTGATCTTTTAAGTGAAATCATGAACCTAAAGGAATTTTATGAAAGCATGAATATTTACTATCTTCAAGGAGAGTTACAATTATTTAGGAAGGTTACATTTGTTTTCTTTTCTTTTAATTTTTTGTATCGTTTGAAAATTTAGTAAAAAGTTTTGAAAATTTAACAAGTATTATTAGAAGATGAAAAAATGTTATGAACATAATAATAAAGCTACAATTTTTTAATAAAGTTGCAAACACTTGCAAAATGAAAAAAGCATCACATTGACTGACTTAACATTTATCATGTTGCAAACATTAACTTACTTTTATGAACAGGATGTATAATTATGACCATTAAGCTAATTTACAAGCTTCCAATTGAAATTAGGAAATGTTCAACAAGTTTAGAACTTTTTGAAAGATTCCATTTACGAAACTTGCAGTAGATTTACGAACCAGTGGAGATTTACGAGCACTAGAGTTGAATTACAAATATTGTTCAATAATTATAAACTTTTGAATGATTTTATAACCCTTTTGTAGCTTTCTCTATAAAAGTTATGAAATGATAAAGAATGTACAAAATAAAGTTGTGTTACAAAAACGGAAGTAAATTTATAAACTTTATAATGAGTTTATGACCTATTAGATAAATTTAAGAACATTTACAAATGCTAAATAAAATTGCAAAAGAAGAACTACCAATTTTCACTGTAGCCAACTATAGCTTTCCTCCATCTTCTCTATCCAAATCTCCAATCAAGTTCTACAAGCATTAGTTGTTCCTCTAACCATTTGCAGCTCTCTTGGTTACTTCACAGCTTCATTAGCAATGAAAGTTGTAATGGCAACCTTGAAAAGAGAAGGGATTGTGATCAATCCCTTTGTGGAAGATGGCATTGGTTTTCAACACAATAGGTTGGAAATTCTAGGCAAGAGCTATGGAGAATAACGTACGACGATATTAGTTCAATGGTGTTCTGGTTGTAGGAAGACACTAAGGCATTTTATTGCACATATGCAATAGCCTTTTGGTTTACAATTTGAATCACATTAATAGCATTATTGCAATGAGAAAGTGGACTTGTTTTTACTTTAAAAAGGCAAAATGCAGAATTAATAGTACAAGAGGTTAACTACAAGCGGTAAAAAGAGACAATAAGGATCAACTGCCCCACTCATTTGCGGGTAAGGGTCTTACCATTAGGCATTTGAATCCTGGTTTCAATAGAGGTCCAATACAACCACAAATTTGTGTTCCGTCCACGGTCAAGCCTATTGAGACATTATTGCATTCTCTCGCTTACTGATGAAGCGATTATAATGACAATGATGAAAGTTAGAATTTTGTACTACGAAATTATGTGCTACTGTTTAAATTTCAGGCAACTTGTTGCAAGTCGGCTTTACGGTTACCAACTTGTACTGTTATGTTGTGTCTGATGAAGCTATTTCTATTCGAATGATGATGATGTGGACATTGATATCTCACAGCGAAAGAGGACAAATGTTCCAAATTTTGCTTTCGGACCGACATGGTTAGTAACCGACTAAGGAAGTTGTTTTGAGCCAATAATATAAGCCGCTTAGACAATGTGATTGTTGGTGATGTTGTGGTGTTTGACTATATTCAAAACAAATGCATATAGCATTTTGTTTGGTTATTTTTGTAGGCATCAACCACCATCACCACCATTCCATCATCTTCACATGCAGCTTAGTCAATTAAGAAATGATTGAAACGTTTACATCTGTTATGAGTGGTAAATAGCCTATCTTAGTTGTGACAAACAATAATAAAGCTAAGAAATGAGGATTTATATCATGTTATGGATCGAGTAAATGATCTGAACCTATGAACCTATACTTTACGATAGTATGGCAACTGATCAGCCATTATTGATGTTTCTCTATGTTGCAATGCCTAGAAGTCTCCTACTCTTCCCCAAGTGGGAGACTATAGCTTTCCATGCATGCATGCAATGTTAAGCGGTTCTGTGAGGTGCTATGCAACCTAATCCTTCTTGATGTATAAGTAAAGTGGAAAGAGGTATGCTATACTTCCCGACTCTCCTATGATATCTCTTAAGGAGATCAAATTAAAAAAATAGTAGGTCACATGTCATAAAATGTGTTCTTAACGAGTTCATTAAAGGATAATTACTATGCCCTGTAGATACACTATTTTGGTTCATATATTATTTTAAAGTTCTCAAATAAAAGACTCTACTTTAGAAAAACACAAAAAAAAAAAAAATTTTTGAAAAACACAATAAAAATGAAAATTTTTTAAAAAATTCAAAGAAAAAACAAGAAAAATTGGAAAAATATAAAAAGTAAGAAAATGAAAATAAAAAAAAAAACAAAAATATTGGATTTTAGAGAAATAAGGATCACTAGGTTTAATTTCAAGTACCTTTCAATTTTTCAAAGTCAAAGGGCTTAATTAAAAGTCAAACAGGCATATGTGATTTGATCGAATCACAATTTCTTAGTAAAAACAGGCATTTTATTGAAAAGTAATTTTTGATTAAGTTCAACCTACTTATTTTTCAAAATATTATAAAAATAGACAATTGAAGTTCATTGTAGCATCATGCGGTACCTCAATCGGACTTAAATTGACTATTTTATAAATAATTGAAGTTTTAAGCAAAGTCGAGCACTAAGCAAAATTGTGCCTATAATTCTATCAAATTAGTCTATCTTTGAAAATATTTTTTCACATGTGCCTAATAGACTAAATAATTACATGTGGGGATGAATTGGTTTTTCTAGACTCAAAAGGCTTGGACTTATTTTAAGGCTCGATGATCATTAGGACTTTTGTTAAAAATCAGTGTAGAAATATATTAAATATTATTTTTGTTAAAATATGATAGAAATCAAGTAGTAATTAAGTTAGTTAAAGCTTTGGGCTAAAAGGTGCAAGTCTTGGGTTTAATCCACAAAAAGTAAAAAATGTATTTTTTATTTTCTTCCTTCACCATCCCACATTGGTATATGCATCCATGTCATCCACTACGGCACCATGTCATCACCACATCACTGCCACGTCACCATGCCATGTGATCACCACGTCACTTGCCATGGCACTATGTCATTGCCACCTCATTTGCCACCTCATTTGCCACGTCATACGATATGTCACCATGCCAATCTCACATCATGCCATGTTATCACCAAGTCATTGCCATGTCATACTACATCATCGCCATATCATACGCTATATCATATGCCACATCATTTACCAACTTACTTCTAAGTGTAATATGTACACTCCGACACATATCTGCATGTGGTTGGCATATTCTAATACACTCCTACATGTGGTTAGTACACTTCGGCATATTTCAACACACTCATGGCGCATGTTGATCATGTTTTCCATACGTTACTTTGAATTTAGCATCACATATCATCCAGATTCTTCCAATCTAAATATGGAAGAAAAATACTCTATATTTAATATTTTCTATGCTTGATTTAACCATGATATATACAAATAAGGACTTTCACTTCACTCCAGACCATTAACAATCACTTAAAAAAATCACTTTCTCTTTGGATGTCGCTCGTAACCACCACTAAAGCACCAAGAAACCATCTTATTGTAGCTGCTATCTAATCCAGGATTGAAACTTTTATAGTTTTATTTTATTAGTTCATTTATTTATTTGAGTTTATTTCTTTACTTTCTATTTTATTTTATTTTTTTATTATCTCAACGTTGCTTGCAACCATCATCAAAGTTATGTGAAACTATCCTTACCAACACTCTCTCTCTCTCACACGACTCATGTGACTTGCCTTTAACCCATGCTTTGACTTATTTTAGCTCAAGTTTGATCTTTTTTTTTTATTGTTATTTATTAGTTTGTATATTTAGTTTATTCTAGGGGTAAAGACATATATAGTCCTTGGATGTTATAGGGTAACAACCTCTTAGGGATGAGTAAGGCTTCCATTTAATAATAAATAATAAAAATAAAAAAAAAGATTAAGCGATTATGTAGTCCTTGGATGTTATGGGTTTACCATCGCCCTTGAGACTATTAAGATGTACTAAAATAAAAATTAATAAAAAAATACAAGAAAAATGAAAAATAATAAATGTTTTTGTCAAATAATTTTCTTGAAGTAGGTTTCTTTAAAAAAAAGAAAAACCAAAAGGTTTTTCTTCAAATCAATCAATCACTTTCTATAGAGTTCTTTATAAAAAAAATGAATATTTTTCCTTCTTGGATAGATATTGTAAGCTTCTATGAAAATAAAAAAATAAAAAAAAAAAGAAATGAACAAGATTATCCTTTAGAAAATATGTTTTTAGTGAAAACAAAGTCTTTTCACTTAGAAAAATGTTTTCAAAAAAAAAAAAGGAAATCCAATCAACCTTTTTTAAAAAGAATTTAAAATCAATTAAGGTTTTTCTTTAAGTCAATGCAAATAAAATTACGACCTTCTCTTAGAATTTTTCCAAAATCAAATAAATCGGTTAATGATGTAAACCCAGCTTGTCTACAAAATTAAAAAGAACTAAACCACTAAAGTTTTACAAAACGGAATTACAGTGATTTGATTTTGAATAGCGAATACATAGACACCTATAGGGCAACCATAAAAGAAATAGAAACTTTATTTTCCCTTTGTTCTCTTAGAAAACAAAATCTATTTAAAAAGAAAAAGGCAAAAATAAAAAAATGAAAAATAAAAAAAAAATCGTTTCCCTTAAGTACAGGGGGTGTTTTAAAAGTTAAAGCCTAACTTACTATTTTAATGTAGTAACTTTTGGGTTTTAATAAGTTAGTTCCTAAACTGATTATCTCTAGTTTCTTTAAAAAATTTTCAAAAAGTTCTCAAAATGTGGACCAATAGTCGAATTAAAACCAATCTACTTAATTGGTTTTAATTTATTTGTTTTTTTCTTGGTTTCATTGGGTGGCGACTCCAATTTTCAAAAACCAAAAGAGATTAGTTTTTTTTTTTAACTTTTTTTTAGGGTTTAAATTAAATAAGCATATAGTTTAATTTAAACCAAGTTAAGAAAAATAGAAAACCGAATTTTAGGCTCGACATGCCCTACCTGATGAAATTGCATGATCACCATTAAACTATGTTATTACACCTCTTGAAGTGGACCTATCTTTTAATAGAATGAAGACAACAATGATGTAGGAGATTCTTTGAGTTTAAGTACAATTGTTGGTATTTAAGGCTTCTTAACCAATAAAAAGGGTAAAACTATGTGAAGTGGGTATTGGGTGCTCTTGCTAACCAGTGTAAGGAGTAAGCATCAAGTTCTCAAAATGAAAAATTTCTTATTAACTTTATATGCCTTCCATCTCTTGACATAATCTATGAGGAGGATTAGTGCAACAATAATTTATTTACATCTAAAATGTGCTATCTTATTATGGTTGCTAATGTATTCTTTTTCCTAGTTGTTATTTGAATTTTTGATGTATTGCTATGTAAATGTATTATACCATCAACAAATATAATCTAATCAATATACCGAAAATTTCTTCAATATGTAATAAGAACTTTGTCTTAAAAAGCACTTTTGGTGACACCAACAAATAAAAACATGGTAAGTATATGTTAAGTAATATTTATCTTAGTTAACAACAACCTAATCCACAAACATATTTGTTGATGTGCCTATGAACTAAGTATTTACTAGTGCTTATCACGAAGTTAATGGATCCTTTGAAGTATCGAAAAAAAGGAGCAAGGAAGATAAAATGTAGTAACCATGAATCTCTGGTAAACATGACACACCATAAGAACTTAGTACAACTTAACCTTCAACTTGATATGACTCATAAGCTACGAATTAGGGTCCACTCACTACAAACCCATGCTACTAGGCTTTATAAGAGTGTAAAGGTACTTGAAGGATTGAAATCACAAGCTAGAAGGAGAATATTCGATGTATTGATGATGATTCCAACTACAATAACTAGAAGCTATTTATTTTAAGCTTATAAGGCAATATAAAGGGTAAAAGGAAAGTTACGAACCTGAAAACTTATAAACAATATCCTAGGATTGTACAATAAGGGTAAAAATGCTAAAATACAAGAAGAAACAAAAAGAATATCCTCTAACGTGTGTAGACAAGTGAGATCCTGATAGAATAGCATTGGTGAGGTATACTAGTTCTATGCAGAAACAGAGGGGATTTAGAGTCACCCGAGCTCTTATAGGTTGATAAGATGGCAAACAGGTCTGCCAAGGTATAAGGGACCTCGAGATAAGTTGGAGAATATTTCTGGAGCATTAGTTGATAATTCCTCTTGTGTGGCCTCAATTGTCTCAATGCATATGCAACAACTTTTCTATCCTGCATTAATACACAACCCAATCCATTCCGTAAAGCATCACTGTACACATTATAAGGCTTATTTGGATTAGGTAATGTTAATATTGGTGCTGTAACCAGTCGTTTCTTCAACTCCTGAAAACTCATTTCACAATCTTCACTCCATTCAAACTTTATATCCTTCTAGGTCAATCGAGTCAACGATTGGCAATTTTGGAAAAATCCTTTATGAATCGTCGATAGTATCCAGTCATACCTAGAAAACTCCTTATCTTAGTCACAGTGGTTGGTTGCTTCCAATCCATTACTGCTCTCACTTTATCAGGGTCTACAGAGATTCCTTCACTAGATATAATATGACTTAAAAAAGAAATTCTATCCAACCAAAAATCACATTTACTTAACTTAGCATACAATTTATTCTCTCTCAACTTCTGTAATGCCAATCATAAATTCTCTGCATGCTCCTTCTTGGTTTTAGAATAAATCAAAATATCATCAATAAACACCACGACAAACTTATCCTAATATGGTTGATAAATACAGCTGGGTCATTCGTTAAGCCAAATGGCATCACCAAAAATTCATAATGACCATATCGAGTTCTAAATGCAGTCTTATGCACATCTTCTGGCTTAACTCATAATTGATGATATCCTGATTTTAAATCAATTCTAGAAAACACAGTTTCACCTTGTAGTTGGTCAAACAAATCATCAATGCGAGGTAACGGATACCTATTCTTAATGGTAACCTTATTTAACTCCTGATAGTCTATACATAATCTCATAGTACCATTCTTCTTCTTCACAAACAATACTGGTGCTCTCCATGGTGAAACACTTGGTCGAATAAACTTCTTATCTAATAGCTCCTGAAGTTGCTTCTTTAGTTCCTGAAGTTCCATAGGTGACATCCGATATGGAGCTTTAGAAATAGGTTCAGTTCCAGGAACTAACTCTACAGTGAAATCCAACTCTCGAGATGGGGTTAAACTTGGTAAATCCTCTGGAAATACATCTGGAAATTCATTCACTACCTGTATGTCTGCTACCTTGGGTATCTCTTTCTTTACATCCACAACAAACACCCAGCAAAATTTCCAATCATTCTCCTTTACTTTTGTCTCATACAGTTCATCACATATCTCCATCACTGATAAATTCAACCTACTTCTACCAGCCTTTCCTTGAAATATTGTTTCTCCCTCATTAAGATTAATAATTTTATTCCTACACTCCACAATGGCTTTATTTTTAGACAACCAATCTATTCTCACTATTACATCATAACCATGTAAAGGTAATATTACAAGACTTATAGGATACTCCTTCTCCTGAATTTTTATTCTACCATCAGCTACTATTTCTCGAGTTGTTACTTTCTCCCCAGTTGGAGTTCTAACTTTATAAGTTGTACTAACAATAACCACACTAATTTCTTATTCATTTACAAATTTCTGACTTGCAAAGGAATGAGATGCACCAGTATCAAACAGCACAAAAGCAAGTTATCCATTTATCAGCACATGTCCTGGAATGTACTAATACTATGATTACTAACTACACTAGCATTCATAAATCTTGAAATGCAAATACTTTAATTTAATTCACACTTATAAATATCATTACAATAGATAGTTTGAGTACGTACCGGTTATAAGTCCTTTATCATTCTCTTCTTCAACTCCCATGATCTCCTTGACATCATCATGGTAGTATTCCTTCATAAAATCTGAGAAATCCTCATTCTCCTCAATTCCCATATCCTTTAGAGCAAAGACACGAGCAAGTACATTAGTGTTATCAAAACCTTCCGTCCACTTAGCTACTTGTCCAAACTATGGATAGTATCTAGAGAAATGCCCCTTCCTATCACATTTATTATACTTCACTAATTTCATCCTAGGGCATGCCTTCGATATATGGTTCGGATCCCCACATATAAAACATTTTCCCTTAAGCTGAGTATAATTTCTCAAGAAATGATTTGCACCACACTTCCAGCATTTGACATTACCATCTTTGTCGTAAAAACTCAAACTTGGCATTGACTGTGCTGGGCTACTAGCCAGAGTTACTAGTCTCCTTCTCTTCTATCCAGAACTGCTACTAGCGGCACCAGGATATGATCTCTTAAATGATGGACCAAGTTGATATCCTTTGTTGATCTTTTAACTCCACATTGCTTACATCCTCACACAATTATCTTTCAGTTGTCTTGCCTTATCTACCACTTCATTATAAGTGGTCAAACCATAATCCAATAGCTTGCAACACATTGTTGGGTCAAATCCGGTAAGAAACAAATCTTTCTTCAACTCAACATTATCTCGGTATGAGCCAGGTACATATTGTAACAATCTATTAAACTCAGTCTCATACTGGGTTACACTCATACCTCCCTTCTTCAATTCAAACAAATCTTGCACCATTTTGTTTTGAACACTATGAAGGAAATACTCCTTCCTGAATTCCTCCTTAAATTGTTGCCAATCAATGTTATTTCCGAGTTGCCTTGCTCTTGAGTCCTACCATACTCTCGCAGCTAACTTTAATATAAACGTGCCATAAGATAACTTTTGAGATTCGGGGACTCTAAAAGCCTCAAAACTCCGTTCAATTTGGGCTAGCCAATCATCAGCTACATCTGGCCTACCTATCTCCCCTTCAAAATAATAGTTGGCCTTTATAAACTCAGGAAGTTTATTTACCTCTTGAGGTCGCTCCATTCGTTGTTCAACTTCTTGGGGTCTCTTGTTTCCCGCATTACCACCAGTCATAAGATGTTGGATCAACATTCCTTGCTGTCTCATCATCGTATGCATACTGGCAAGTATTTGTCTAATAGCCATATTTTCTTGTGGAGGCGGCGGGGGTAAATCTTGTCTATGTTGTTCTCTTGAGGGTGATGGTGCTCGTGGTGGAAGGTTTTGATTTCCTTCAGTTCCTCCTTGACTACTCCCATTTCCAGCTTCAGCCATAGTTGCTTAATAGTTTATAACTTATAACCCTACATTCATATTTATTTATAAGTCATCCATGATTTTATTTAGCTAATTTTTATAAATTAATAAATTCTTGCAATATATATACTCATATAAAATAGTAATAACAATATCATTGTAATCAACACACTTAGTAGTTTGACTTCCACTATTAATTTCATTCAACCTTACACCATTATCATTACAGCTTTAAAACAAAAGATACAACTCGATAGCTTTTGAATAGATACATAAAATTTACAACTCTATTACATCATTACTTACATAATCTAGTACAGACTCGATTTTTACAACTGTACAAGACAAAAGATTACATCAATTGACTACATCAAACTTAATTACAGCGTACATCTAGCTTGATCCAGAAGCTACAAAGTACATCAAAAGTTAAAAGGATACATCAAAAGTCAAAATACATCAAATGATCCTAAAATACATCAGTTTCCATCAAAATTGCTACTGGATCATATCTAAAAATCTATCTAACCAAAACAAGTCAATCACCTAACTAAGCTAATCCTCCTTTGAATTTGTGGTAGATACTCCATCAAAGGGATTATGACCCACATGGCCTCCTACCAAGTGATTCTCATGCTCACTATCTGATGCAGAGTCTATAAATACTATCTCTAGAGTCTCAGGAATCACAATCACCTCCTACACATCATTATCATCCGACTCAGCTATATCACCAGCTCTTACTCCAGCTAACCCGATGTCTGCAATCGCCTGCATAACTACAGTATGTATATCCAGGTTCATCCTCATTCTCTTGCTCCTCCTCAAGGTCTTCTTCTAGGTCTTCCTCTAGGTCTTCTTCAACATGAACTCCATTCTCTTGGGGTTCAACTGGAGATGGGTTTTCTGGTGGTGGTTTTTGTATCTCAGGCTCAGGTTTAGGGTTAGGGTCCAATGGTATCTCTATACCTTTCCCAGCAGGTTCTGGAAATTGAGGAAACCAATCGATAATCCCTGGTGGATACTGTCTAGGAATATATGGAATGTCAACAGGGATATGTACAATACTAGCTGGGTATGGTCTCCCATTCTCTAACCTAGTGGGAAAACACCATAAAGGCATCATCAAAGTTACAATTTCTTTTGTCTCCAACCATCTCTACTCAAAAGTTGTTATGGCAGTATATCTATTATACTGAGGTCCTAGACTCATCTCCATCCATGCCTACTTATCTTTCCAACTATAGTACATCTTATCATGAAATTTGTCAATAATCTCATCAATTGTCCTAAAGATATTCCAATCAGCTAATTCCATCAATAACTGTTGTAATCTAACCCTACAGTCAATAGGCGATACTTCTCCATTCCACCCGAACCGTATCCAACTATGTATTAGTTCCCTTCTTCAACCCTGTAATTATAGTTAAACCAATTAACATTTACTATGTTAAACATTATGCTTACTTATGTTTTCATATGCTTAATACAAATTCTTTTATCGCCCATTTAATATTACCCACTCTCAATATTCCTATAATATCTATTTCTTTTAAAGTATGATGCTTCAAAGCGAGTCCACTAAAACTATGCTCTAATACCAACTAAGAACTGTTACGCCCTAAAGTCACAGAGTCGCAACAGTCCCGCCATGTAAACCATTCTATGATAGTAATTGGCCTCATAGTACCTACTATAGACATGATCTATACAAGGCGTCGATGACTTATCGCTTTGAAGTAAACAATCCAATTAAGTGTTTAACTACAATTATAGTAATTATCACAAATTTTTAATAAACATACTTAATTATATGTAAAGTCCACAGAACTTCCCAGGAAACTTTACATAACATAACGGTTCACTAATTTACATAACAACTATCAATCTTTCATTCTTAAACTACAAAGGACACTCTAGCTATACATCCACTGCTAAGCAAATTGATCCTTACACCCCTGGCTTTAAAAGAACTAACCTCTAGATAATTGTAAGGTGGCATAATACTTGAAATATTCAGAAATCAAGACCTATAAAAAGATTTATAAGGGTATGAGCAACTACAGCTCAGTAAGTTGAATTGGAGACTCATGAATGTATATAAACACAAACAAGATTATCAAGCAATTATTTTCATGCAATGCAACAAGCAAGTGTCATCACATAACGTAGTCTAGTCCGTTGTGAAATCAGAGAAATTTTACCCGCTCTAATCTAGGTTAAGGAGTTTTCATGTTATGTAACAGCTTACAACCAAACCCAGGCTTGTGCAATGGAGACGCTGCTCCTCCCGCGACTACCTTCAAACCATTGACTTCACCCTCGTCACAACCTCCTCTTCTGTCACTTAGTTTAACTAAGGCTAAAGAAGGGACCGTTATGCAATCCTGCACTATCTCTTTCGAAGAGGTCGGTATTTGGTTGAAGAATCCTAATGATCCCCTAACGGGTTGCAATGCATGGTATTTTAGGTCATTAGAGTTGAATAAGATTAAATTTCATTTAGGATGTTCAAACAATTTCATACCAGTTCAATCATAACATAAAATCAATCATATTACAAATTTCAGTACGAATTCAGATACATCAAACACATGCATAAACTACTTACAATCACAACTATATATAATCCTAAATCTCCGAGTACCATAAAATAGTACTCCAATACAACAAGTAATAACCCAACTTACTTAAAATTTCTCAATCACCCGATCACTTAATTGCAAGCCCATTCATCTTTAGGTATCCTATAATACAAATAGGTCTTTTTAGTACTTATACTTTAATGATTCATATTCTAAGTTATAATTTAACTCATTTTCCCATGTATACCTATTATTTACTAATGACTCATTCTACCCTATTTCAGAGTTTGGTTTCTAAATTAGATTCTAGAATCTTAAACATGCTCGAATCCTAATGTGAAATTAATCACGTTAAGCTCGAGTATTCTAATACATATTAGGTCTTAATTTAGCGTTCTAAACTGTTTGGTATACGCTAATCCTAATTGGGGTACCGGATTTATTCCCGATGTGAGAAAATCTTAAATTTTTTTATACAATTACCTAAAATTAAATTTTGTTTTAGATTTATTATATTCTGATTTTTATGATTATATTATCTAAATAACCCTAATTTTTCATATTTATTAAATTTGCAATTCTACATATTCCTAATTTCCTACAATTATTACCTAATTCCTAAATTAATTACACTTAATACTCCAAAGGCTAAGATTAGGTTTTCACATCAGAGATTAACATCCCTAAACATCTAATTACTATCTAAATCAGTAATTAATCACTTAATCACCTAATTAACCCAAAATTACCCAATTTTTCCATCATTTTAGGGCTAAAAATTTACTTAAAAATTTCAAAAATTAAATTTAAAAAAAATGGCTTTATAGAACTGTTCTATATCACTTAAGCATTCTATAGAAAAAATTTGAGCTCCAAACTACACTCCTAAGCCTATTTATTTCTAATTCTAATCATGCTCGGTTTTATTTAATTTGTTAAGAACCCTATATTTTCAGACGTGATTAAACTTAATCACTATTTTTCCCTAAATATACATATAAAAAAACCTCAGAATAATAAATTTCATAATTTTCTAGGTAAAATAAATAATTTTAATAAATTATACAAAATCGGAGCAGATGAGGGACTCACCCGATTCGATGACTTTTGGACTTCCAACACTAGTCCAGGTGTGTCGACCGATCTAGACTGTGGGTCTGGAGTGGGGTGGTGGTGATGGTGTGTGGGTTTGGCTAGTTAGCTCCTACTGTATAGGTTTCCTTCTTCTTTTTTTTTTTTAATCTTAATTTTTCTCTTGAATTTTTGATGCTCTCTATTTTTTTCTGGTTTCTAATTGTCTAAAGGAGCTCTGTAATTTTTTTTCTCTATTTATAGAGCTTTGTGGTAATTAATGTACATTAAATTGGATAAGATATTGCCCAAATCTCTTAATTTTTGGCTTTTGTGTTGCTTGATTTTAATTAGCTAATTTTTTCTTCTTCAATTCTTGACTTACCATGACCAAATCTACATCATTCCTTATCATTCTGATTTTTTTTTTCTGATTTTTCCTTAATTAATTAATAATTTTCTTTAATTATTTAATAATTTTTTAGCCAATTTAAGTAATTTCGCGTATTTTTATCTATGTGTAAATATATGTGAACATTCCTAATTATTATTTAAGTCATTTTATGATTTTTAGTATACATATAATCTATCTCTAGTAATTTATTAGTTATTAGATTATACTTTTCACCTTTTTGATAATTAACAATTATTATACTTAAAATTTGAAAATTTTATAGTCTCCTATTTTATTACTTATTTTTTTAAATTCAAGTTTACGGGGTCATTTTTACTAATATTTCTTTCTACAGTTTATAATTTAAATTTGATCGAATCCTTTAACCGATCGTCCTAAACTTTATGTACTAAGTTCAATCCTATGGTCATTTGGTTTAACTTTAGGACTTACAAGCTGGTTAAGTACAAGCAATAGTATGTATTCTCCATACAGTTCATTCCTAAACTTAGCTTACTTACTAGCTACACACATCTCATGACCTTATGAACGTCTTTCATAATCCCTAGCCTTAAAAAAAAGAAAAAAGAAAAAAGAAAAAAACTCCTTTTATGACTCCTAAGTTCTCTTCCTCCAAAATATCTTGGCTAGACCACTTAAATGGGTTTCTCAAACTAGTAGTTGTTTTGCTAAGTTGTTAGGAATGCACAATTAGCCTCTCTTAAATAAGTAAACTTGGTTAATATAGAATCCATCAACAATAACACATGCTTGACAGTTGGTCACAATGGACCCAAAAGACTCATCTTTCTCATACTACTTAGGCAGTGTTCCAAAAGCAAGAATTCTCATCTGAATGGTTATGATCAATTGGCGTCTAGATAACGTATTAGCTACACTATTGGTATTCTCCTTCTTGTACTTGATTACATAAGCAAAGGACTTTAGAAATTTGACCCATTAGGCTTGGCGTTGTGACAATTTTTGCTAACCTTAAAGATATTTATGGGACTTGCGATCTGAATATATAACGAATTCATGAGGGAGTAAATAGTGTTGCCATATGATGAAAGCTTAAATCAAGGAGCAGAATTGCAACTCCATTAAACTATTCACTAAAACATGTGATATGTTGTTGCTCTTGCATAGGTACTGTACCGGTCCCTATAATGGATACATCAGGTTTAAGCTCAAATACTTTGTCAAAGTCGGATACAGCTAACACTAAAGCTATCATTAACTTCTCTTTTATCTCCTCAAAACTTCATTAAGCTAATAGGAATCAGGCTACTGGGCCTTTAACCCGTAGCCGAGCCCGAAGATTAAGAAGCCTAGCAAGGCGGATTCTCCTACTTCAGTCAACTTCTACCAAGGCTGAGTACTTCTTTACTGAGTCACTCTTTATACTAAGCAGAATGACTACTCATCTCTCTATAGTACGCCGAGTTATAGCTTACTCACTTGCGCCTGAGCTGACCAATGACTCAACATCTCCCTTGCCAAGAAGATAAGATAGAGAGACTTCGAATTGACTAAGCTACCTTTACTTGGACAAGCAAAGTGATCGTACTTTTTGTCCACAACTTCTAACGGCATCACCAATATAACATTGCCACATATACAAAATCATGTGTAAAATTCATTACATCAATTATTGTTTTCCTTAAATATGCATTTTTACCCTTTTGTATCTTGTACATTACTTTATTAGGAAATACCCTTTTTGTCTTTTACCCTTTTTGTCTTTTCCCTTTTAGGCATGTTACCCTAAATTCTCGAGTATAAATACCCCTTGTACTTGTGGTTATAAACATTAGATTGACTATCATTAATACATTTGAGTATTTTTCCTTCCCTACGTAAACACTGCCTATTTACTCTCAACGTCACCTTATCTTAACCCTTAAACAAGGCTAGATGGCAAGTGACCTCACCAGACCGATTCGTGCATCATATTGAATTATGCCATAAGTTCTCAGAAGTTTCATTAGTGCATCATATCCATTGGGGCTGTTCATAGATTTTTGTTACTTTTCATTCGCATTTGTCCTTTCTGTATTCCCCATCACTTCCTTTTTTGAAGCTTTCAACAAGCTTAGACCAATTTAGTGACCGGCCTTATCTATTCTTGATCATGGTTCGCATCATCTTAATATCAAAGCAGAGGTTTTATTTGAGTTGTGGTTTGTGTTTGAAGTTTTATTTATTCTCTATTTTGCGTTTGTGAAATAGAGTAAGTCATTGTATCCGTTTGATTGTTATACTTGTTAATTGTTAATTTTTTGGTTTATGCAAGTGTTTGCTATATCACCTACTTGAGGAGTTTAAGCTTTAAATCTATGGAGAAAATAACTGACCTAAGTGAAAACATTGGTGTTGGAAATGACAACAATAGAGTTGTTTACCATGGATGACAGTCTCAGGGAACTCCTAAGAACACTGACAAGAGACTAAATGAGATGGCTAACCTCTTGGTAGATTTGACCTGAGCTATTTATGCGTTGGCTTACCAACTAACTGAGGCTACGCAAAACACCCCACAAGTTGCTCAATTTGTTATAGGTCAAAACCTAGCTCGACCAATTCGAGGTAGAGGAGTAGGTAGACAAGTAAGACGAAGGATAAACCTGAGGGAACTAAATGAAGAGGACAATGAAGAGTATTTTAAAGAAGAGCGAGCTTGAGTTCCTAGATCATCTAACCATGTGAAGTTTCAGATTCTAAACTTTAATGGATTTGGGAATGTTGATGAATATTTGGAATGGTGAGAACTACTGCCCGGATATGCCATCATGTGGTGAAAGAATTTCCAGGCTATGAGGAGGTGAGAGGGCTACCAAAAGATTAATACTTGGCCGAAGATAAATAGATTACTCAGAAACAAATTCGTGCTAGAAACTTATTTGCAAAACACTTTTACTCGACTTCAAAAGTTGAGACAAGGAGGCCGAATAGTTGAGGAGTACGTCCAGGAATTCTAAATTCTCATGATTCGATGTAAAGGGATTGAGAGGTGATATTTGGGACATTATAAAACTTTAACAATTCACAACAATGGATGAAGCTTAACGAGTAGAGAGACAGAGAAGAAGCCGAATACCTACTAGAATGCTGATTAGCTAACCCGAATAGGGAAGTCACCGATCTTAGCCAAGTACCGAGCCAACTCAAAAGGTGGATGTCCAAGTTGACTAGAAAGGCAGACCCGATAATGACGTACCAACCCGAACTTATGAGAAGAGGTAAGGGTCTGGTAAGAAGATGACCAGATCAAGTGCTTTAAGTACTAAGGGTTCGGACATATGGCTGCTTAGTGCCTAAATCGAAGAACTATGGTCATCAAGGGAGACATCACGAAGCTAGAGGTAGAGAGTATTGATAAAGAACCTGAGGAGGAAGAGATTACTGCTGAAAAAGAAGATGCTGAGAAAGAGTCGATTGAGGAGGATGTGTTTACTGAGGACTTAAACTAGTTGATCATGGTAGTCCGACGCATAATGAACATGGAACCTTCACACGAGGAGGGGTAGAAAGAGAATTTGTTTCATACCACTTATAAGGTAAATGATCAGGTACATGCCCTCATTGTGGATAGTAGTAGCTACACCAATGTGGCATCAGCTGACCTCATTACAAAATTGATGTTGTTGACTATTGTACATTCAAGGCCATATAAGTTGCATTGGTTGAGTGAGAAAAGAGCACTGCATGTCACTCAGCAAGTATTATTTCCATCACTATCGAAAATTACTCTAATTGGATTCTCTACGACATACTACCCATGTGTGCTTCCTACGTGTTGCTAAATAGACCATAGCTATTTGATAGCAGAGTTATCCATGATGGATACTAGAACATGTACACATTTGAGAAGGATAGTAGGGAGATCGCATTGAACCTGATCTCATCGAGTGAAGTTAATAAACTGCAAGCCAAATTGTTTACGGATCGAAGAAGGCTCTGATGATGAGTAAAGCTGAGCTCCAAGAGACCCTTAAGGCTGATATGTTGACGCTCATGTTAGTCAAGCACCTATTGGAGATGAAGGAATGGGGTGAACTACCCTAAAAAATAAAAGAGTTGCTGGACGACTATGCCAACTTGTTCCTAGAATAGTTATCTAAGGGGTTACCCCCAATTCGAGGTATAGAATACTACATTAACTTAATACTCGGCGTCACGCTACCGAATAAGCCTATCTATCAAATGAGTCCTGAATAGGCTTCTCAGCTTCAACATCAAGCCAATGAGTTATCGAGAAGAGGATATGTTAGAGAAAGTCTCAACCCTTGTGCTGTGTCAGTATTTCTAGTGCTGAAAAATGATGAAATTTAGCAAATGTATGTAGATAGCCGAGCTGTGAACAAGATCACAATCAAATATAAGTATCCCATTCCTAAATTGGAGGACATGCTAGATGAACTAAGTGGGGCCAAGATCTTTAGTAAGATTGATTTGAAATTTGGCTAGCATCAAATTCGTATGAGAATGGGAGATGAGTAGAAAACTACATTTAAAACTAACATGGACTTTGTGAGTGGATGGTCATGCCATTTGGCTTGTTGAATGTTTCGAGCATATTCATGGGGCTGATGAACCATGTGCTGAGACGTTTAATAGGAAAGTATGTCGTGGTGTACTTTGACGATATCCTAGTCTACAGCGCCAACATGTCGAGTTACTACAAGCATCTCTGAGCCATATTAAATATCCTTTGTATCGAGAGATTATTCAGCAACTTAGAGAAATGTTGCTTTTGCTAAAGGGAAGTGATATTCTTGGGCTATTTAGTAAGTGAAGGAGGATTACGAGTGGACAATGAGAAGATCCAAGCAATTGTCGAGTGGCCGACTCCTACTACTTGTGTCAATGTAAGAAGTTTCCATGGATTGGCTTCATTCTATAAACGATTCATTAGGAATTTCAGTACCCTTGCTGCACCACTTACTAAGCTAATGAAGAAAAACACCGACTTCCGATGGGGAGAAAGGGAAGAGAGGATCTTTGCCAAGATAAAGGAGAGATTGACCTCCGCCCCGATATTAGTTTTACCTGACTTCGAAAAGATAGTTGAGTTGGAATGCGTCGCATTAGGCATTGGAATAGGTACTGTCTTAATTTAGGAAGGCCGACTAATTGCCTTCCACAATAAGAAGCTCAAAGGACCTCAGTTAAATTATTCTGTATATAACAAAGAACTCTTGGCACTAATCCGAGCACTGTAAGTATGGTAGTACTATTTATTGCTAAGAGAATTTGTCATATGTACCGACCATGAGTCACTAAGGTACATCCGAAGTCAAACCATGTTATCAAAGCGGCAAGTGAGATGAGTTAAATCCCTTGAAAGATTCAATTTTGTAATAAAATACAAATAAGAAAAGAGCAATGTAGTTGCAAATGCTTTTTCGAGAAGACAAGCACTCTTGAGTGAACTGCAAACCAGATTATTTGGTTTTACAAATATCAAAGAGCAGTACTTTAGGGATCTACACTTTAGACCCATATTTGCGCGATGTGTCAATGGAAGAACAGTGGATGAGTATCGTGTGGAAGATGACTACTTCTTCTGAGGTGGAAAATTATACATGGCAACTTCTTCACTACAGGAACTACTACTCAGGGAAGCCCACAGTGGAGGACTGTCTAAACATTTTAGGGAGAAAAGGATGTATGAGTTGTTGAGTGGTCAATTATTTTGGCCAAAAATGAAGCGAAATGTGCATTGAGTCGTTGAAAGCTATGCCATGTGCAAAAGGGCTAAGTATCGAGCCGAGAAAGGAAAAGCAATGCCATTGCCTATTCTAATGAAGCCATGGACTGAATTGAGCATGGACTTTATTCTTGGATTACCGCAAACTGCTTGAGGTAAAGATTCTATAATGGTTATCGTAGATAAGTTTAGTAAGATGGCACACTTTGTGCCTTACTTTAAAACTAACGATGCTTCAACTATTGCTACTCTTTTTTTACAGGAGATTGTACGGTTATACAGCATGCCAAGAAGTGTAGTCTCCTATAGGAACCTGAAGTTCTTGAGCCATTTCTAGAGGTCCTTGTAGCGTCGGTTAGGAACCAAACTACTATTTAGTACTTCTTGTCACCCCTAAATTGACTGCCAAACAAAGGTGGTTAATCGTACTCTGGGATCACTACTCCAAGTTGTAGTGGGCAATAACTTAGCTGATTAAGATGTCTGCTTGCCAATGGTTGAATTCGCTTACAACTGTGCAATGCATGACACCACTAAGCAGACTCCCTTCAAAGTGGTCTATGATTTTAATCTCGAGTTGCCGCTCGATCATACCCCTATACCTATGCTTGCACAAAAGGACCCTAATGCAAGAGCTAGGGCACAATCCCTTCGACACATCAACTAAGCTGCTAGAAGAATGTGAGAGAAGGCCAAGGGTAAGATGGCTAAACAATTCTAGCAAGGAGACTTAGTATGGTTGCACCTCAACAAGGAATGGTTCTCGAGCAAAAGGAGGAATAAATTATCTGCAAGAGCTTAATGACCTTTCAGAATCCTCTAGAAGATCAATGATAATGCCTACAGATTGGAGCTATCGGAGAACTATGGGGTTTTTGACACCTTCAACATTGCAGACCTTGGTCCATATCACCCCGACGGAGAGCTAATCAAAGATCATTCGGATTTGATCCTAAATCTAAATCAACCTGGAAGGAATGAAAAGAATCAAGCTACTAAGCCTTTGACACGCAGTTGAGCCCAAGGATTGGAAGGCTCGGCAAGGTAAATCCTCCTACTCCAACCAACCCCTGCCAAGGCTGAGTACTTCTTTACCAAGTCACTCTTTATGCTGAGTCGAATCACTGCCAATCTCTCTATAATACATCGAGTTATGGATTACTCACTCGTGCCCCGAGCTGACCAATGACTCGACATCTCCCTTGCCAAGAAGACGAGATAGAGAGACTGTGGATTGACTAAGCCACCCTTACTTGGACAAGCAAGTTGACCATACTTTTTGTTCACAACTTCTAACGGCATCACCAATACAGCACTGCCACGCATACATAATTATGTGTAGAATCCGTTACACCAATTATTGTTTTCCTTAAATATTCATTTTTACTCTTCTTTTTAAGCATGTTGCCCTAAATTCTTGGGAATAAATACCCCTTGTACTTGTAGCCGTAAACATTAGATTGATTATCATTAATACACTTGAGTATTTTTCTTTTCTTACATAAACACTACTTGTTTATTCTCAGCATCACTCTTATGCTAACCCTTGAGCAAGGTTAGGAGGCAAGTAACCTCACCAGACCGATTTGTGGGTTATATCAAATTATGCCATGAGTCCTTAGAAGTTTCATTGGTACATCATATCCATTGGGGCTGTTTGTAGGTTTTTGCTTGCTTTTCATTCGTATCTGTCCTTTCGCACATTCCCCATTACTTCCTTTTTTTAAGCTTTTAGCAAGCTTGGACCCATTCAGCGACTAACCTTGTCTATTCTTTGTCACGGTCCGCATCATCTCTCTCTCCATCTAAACTTAGAGTTCAACTTGGTCAGCTTAGTCAAGGGTACCATGATGAAACTAAAGTTGCAAATTAATAAGTTATAGAACGAGGCTAAACCATGAAAGCTCCTCGCATTAGCCATGCTTTTTAAGTTCAGCCATTCAAGAATAGCCTAAACCTCTGTCCTTCTACTCAAATTTTTCCCTTCAAAACCACATATTTAAGGAACACTACCTCTTCTTGACAAAATGTGCACTTTTTCAAGTTATTGAAAAATTGTTTAGCTTGGAGAATGTTAAAAACTGCTCTTAGGTACTCAACATAGGAATGTAGGTCGGCATTATACACAAGTATGTCATCAAAATAAACTACTACATAAGTTTCAATAAAGAGCCTCAATACCTAGTTCATGAGCCTCATGAATGTGCTCAACGCACTGGTCACGCCGAATGGCATGACCATCCATTGGTCATGAACCTTATGCAGATTTGATAGTAGCCACTCTTTAAGTCAATCTTAGAAAGATCCACACACTATGGATCTCATCTAATATGTTGTTTAACCATGGTATTAAGTACTTGTGCTTAGTGCATTAGTCACACCGAATGGCATGACCATCTATTAGTCATGAACCTCATGCAAATTTGATGGTAACCACTCTTCAAGTCAATCTTAGAAAAGATCCATACGCCATGGATCTTATCCAATATGTTGTTTAACCGTAGTATTGGGTATCAATACTTGATAGTGATCTTTTTTATGACTTGCTATCGATGCATATGCATCATGATCCATCTTTTTTAAGAAAAAGCAAGGTTGAGATGGTACATGGGCTCATTCTTTCCTACACTTATTGATGATCTATGAGCTCATCTACCTTTCATTTAAGTTTAAAAGCCTGCTTAAGATTGAGTCTATAGGTTGTTCTATTAGGTAGGGCAGCTCTTGACTAAAGATCAATACAGTACTCTATTCCTATAATAGACGATATTCCTTTTGGCAACTCCTTGGGAAATATGTCCTTAAATTCCTAAGGCAGTTCGCATAGTTCCTTAAGCAAAGAATCTAAGCTTGTTAATTCCATAAGCTTTATAACAAGTAAGAATAGGGATCTCTCTATCTTCACTATCTCAACAATTTCACCTTAAGTTAGTACTAAGGACTTTTTATTACTAGCTCAAAAGAGTTAGGCTTAGGTTTCCTAGACTTCCCTAGGTTGTATAAGGTATAAAACAATCTTCTTACCATCCTTACAGATCAAATAAGTGCTCCAATAACCATCATGTATCACTCATCTATGAAAGAGCCATGGTTAGCCCAATAATATGCGCAATGCACATATCGGTAATATGTCAATCAAGACCTCATCTTGATGTCTATCCCCAATAAACAAGAGTAGTCACACCTACTGGGTAATGTGCAAAGCTCTTTTCTCATGTATCTAATGTTACATGTAACATTGGAGATGAAATGGGGTCAGCAATTTTAGCTTATCAACTAATGAACTGCCGACCAGCGGTCCCATTACTCACACACGGCTCTGAGGACTGCAATCTCTCACCTAAAGAATTCTCTCTCGGCAACCTATTGATGACGAGAAAGTTTACATTTAAGGAAGGTGGTTGAACTCCTTAAGCTCCCTGCATTATCATATTATGATCTATGCTCTCGGTAATAATGATGCCGACCATTCCCTAACTGAGGACCTTATGCCGAGTAATCTAACTAACTGTTGCCGAGAGGTTCTTGCTGAGTGATGAGAGACTCACTTATTGGCCAAATAGTTTTCTTTCAGCATACTACCATCTCTCTCGTCCCAACCCCTTTATTGCTACAACATCTTGATCCCTCTCCCTACTATGCTCAAAGAATATTCATACGAGACCAATGTTGTACTGCCACTCATCTACCTCGTTTGACATTGTACTACTTTTCCATTTTTGTCTTTTGTCCTTTTTACCCTTTTTCGTATGTACTAAGAATCCTCTTTTTGTATATACTTTCTTGTAATTTCTTTATTTGTAATGTTGCTCTAGAGACTTACTAGTCTCTTTCTGTTATAGGCCAAAGACAACTAACATTTAATACTGAATATTCTATTTTTGTGAGACAACCTTCTCCAAGTCCATCTTTTGTACATTCTTATCTAATATTACCGAGTAGCTCAGGATTAGTGGTGGGTGGATCTTGATATCAACTTATGCATCATATCAAGTGAGGTGTCAAGTCATGTTGTGTTCATTGGTGAGTCACATCCTCCTAATAGCTTTACGTCAACTACTCTTGTTCATTTGTGGACCGTTTCCCTCTAATTTTCTTCGATATTTCGGAGGACCCATTTTAGTCAAATTTACCATGGTAAGCCCTAATGATAACTAAGCTCCTAGGTACACCATATAATTTCCTGATATCAAAGTTTGAGGTTGAGACTGAAAGCTGTGTAATGATAATCAGTTTGCTATTCGATATATTTAGGTGTATATTGAAAGCATATGAGTGAAGTGTCTTTATTGAAGCTTTGTGTTAAGAATGTTAAACCCTAATATACATAGAGAGATTAACGATGTCGAAAGTAATGCTCATGGTCGTAGTCAAGTTATCCAACAAACACCACGTATTACTGATGAGTAGATATAAGATCTTGCTACTATTGTAACCAACTTAGCTATCTCAATAAACAAGGTCTTAGAGATTGAACAGCGTGAGAGAGTGGTTGAGTAGGGTCGAGAAATGAGAGATAAGCCGAAGAGGTAGATGAATGAGCAAGCTCTGGAAGGTTAGAGTTAGATGAAGTGGAAGAGTATGAAGAAGAACAAGACTTGTATGTTAGGATTGATAAGCATGAGTTTAGAGTGGCAAGAGATGCCGAACTTCTTAAGGTATAGATTCCGAACTTTAATAGGTCCGATAGTGTTGATGACTACCTAGACTAAGAAGAGAAGATTAAAAAGATATTCAACTTCTATGATTATGAAGATGCTGTCCACGTTAGAATTTTTTGGATATGTGGTAATGTGGTGGAAGAAGTTACAGAATGTTCGCCTGAGAACCCAACGTAAGGT
Organism: Lumnitzera littorea; assembly: GCA_024138015.1. NCBI lineage: Eukaryota > Viridiplantae > Streptophyta > Magnoliopsida > Myrtales > Combretaceae > Lumnitzera > Lumnitzera littorea. The sequence goes on from JAMXBB010000007.1 coordinate 16,535,187, forward strand.
TTAAACATAGAACAAGATGAAGAGAGTTCTAAGAAGTAGGTTCGTTCCTGAACACTACGAACAAGATACTTTCCGACAACTCCAAGACTTGAGGTAAGGTAACAATCTGTAGATGACTATGTCTGAGAGTTTCAGTTGCTCACGATACGATGTGATGTCGACAAGCTTGAGACCTGAACTATAGCACCGTTCATCTCGCGACTACGGGCTAAGAGTGTAATACCATGGAGCTGTAGAGCTTCACAACTCTAAATGAAACCATCCATGTAGCCCAAAGAGTTGAAAGGCAATGATGAAACTAGGTTAGCCGAATGCCGAGTAGTCGAACACTGATACTAAACAAGAGTGACCTACTGAACCGACTAATGAATGATAGAGTTTCAAACAATTCTCAGGTAGAATGCCGAGGTCACATGCCAAGCCGACCAAATGAGGGCTGAGGTAAGTGCGAAACCGAGGAGCTTAAGATCCAAAGAGAACAGGGTCAGAGTTCAGGGAAGAAGACCCGAGAAATCAAATGTTTTAAATGCCTTAGCTTTAGACACGTAGCTAGTCAATGTCCGAACCGTCGAGTCATGACCATAAAGGGAGATAAGCCCCAATTTGAAGTAGAAAGTGCGAGTGAAGGAGAGAAAGAAGTGGCAGTTGATCAAATGCTGGAAGAATTTGAGGAAGATTTTGATGCCGAGATACCTCCTGAGGGCGGAGCTAAACATTACTTTGTAGTTCGACGATCTCTCAGTACTTTTGTGGCCAACGAGAATAAGTAAAGAGAGAATCTCTTTCATACAAGTGAATGGCAAGCTATGTGTCGTGATCATTGACGGAGGGACCTGTACCAATGTCATCACGTGAGAAGTAGTTAAGGACATGAAATTGCCAACTCTTCCATACCCCAAGCCATACGAAATTCATTGGCTGAACAAGAAAGGAGGACTGCACGTTTCTAAGCAAGTTAGAGTGCCGATTACTATTAGTGATAGTTACAGGGACGAAGTGTTGTGTAATGTCCTTCACATGTGTGCATCTCACATATTACTCGGCTAACCGTGGCTATTTGACTTAAAAGTGTTACACGATGGGTAAAGAAACACCTAAATGTTTCAAAAGGATGGAAAGAAAATTATATTGACACCTATGAGTCCTATGGAAATGCAAGAAGCCCAAGAAAAGGTTGCTAGATCTCTATAGTGGAAGTCCTTGGTGATTTCCCAAGCTCAGTTTGCATGAGAGGTTAAGGCCAAGGATTATGTGCTCCTTGTAGTCAGGAGATTCTTAGAGGTTAAAGAGGCTATAAACTTACCTAGCGAAGTGCAACGGCTACATCAAGAATTTTCTGACCTTTTCCCTGACATGATGCTGAAAGGTTTACCTCCCTTGAGAGGAATTGAGCATTACATCGACCTCTAACTAAGGGTTGCCTTACCAAACCGACCTTCTTACAAGCTCAATCCAAAGCAAGTAGCTGAACTGAAGAAGCAGGTAGATGAGTTGGTTAATCACAGATATGTCCATGAGAGCATGAGTCCTTGTGTTATACCCACTGTACTTGTGCTGAAAAAGGATAGAACATGATGAATGTCCATTGACAGTTAAGCTATCAATAAGATCACTATCAAATACTAATACCCAATCCCGTAGTTTGATGATATGCTTGACAAGTTACATGGTGCCTGTATCTTTTCTAAGATTGACCTGAAGAGTAGTTACCACCAAATACAAATGAGACCTGGGAATGAATGGAAGACGACCTTCAAGATAAGGGATGGTCTGTTTGAATGGTTAGTGATGCCATTCGGACTAACTAATGTACCGAGTACATTTATACGACTGATGAATCATGTACTAAGATCATTGATAGACAAATGCGTTGTAGTTTATTTTGATTATATTCTGGTCTACAATGCCAACTTCCTTGAACATGTTGAATATTTGAGATTGGTGTTTAACATACTCCGCTTCGAGAAATTATTCAATAACCTGAAGAAATGCGCGTTTTGTCAAAGCGAGATTGTATTCCTCGGATATATCGTTTCAGGGAGTGGAGTTCAAGTTAATGAGGAAAAAGTCAGAGCTATTAATAAGTAGCCTATGCCAACTAGTGCTACCGAAGTCAAGAGCTTCCATAGCCTAACCTCATTCTATCGGAGATTTATCTAGAACTTTAACTCCATAACTGCACCGTTGATTGAATTGACCAAGAAGAACGTTAAGTTTAGATAGATAGAAACGACTTAGAAGAGTTTTGAAGACGTAAAGACTAAATTGATGTCTACTCTAGTACTTACCTTGCCAAATTTCGAAAGGATTTTTGAGGTTAAATGTGATGCATCTAGTGTCAACATTAGTGCTATCCTTATGCAAGAGCACCGACCGATTGCCTACTTCAGCGAAAAACTCTGAGGTGCTGCCCTAAATTACTTACCCTACAACAAGGAATTCTATGCCCTTATCCATATACACTAGAACTGGCAACATTATCTGATGCTAAGAGAATTTATCATCTATTTGGATCATAAATCTCTTAAGCATCTTCGTGGGCAATAGAAGCTTTCTCAGCGTCATGCCAAATGGGTCAAATTCTTGAAAACCTTTTGCTATGTCATCAGATATAAGAAGGGAAGCACCAACACAGTGGCTGATGCACTTTCTCACCGTCATGCTCTTATCACAACGTTACAAGCTAAGGTACTTGGATTCGGCACTTTACCTAATCAGTATGAGCATGACCTATATTTTAGACCCTTAGTAACCGGGTGCAATGCTAGAGGAGTTGCGGAAGGGTTGAGTAAGGGGTTCTTGATGAAGAGCAAGCAGATTTGTAGGTCAAGTGGTTCTGCAAGGGAGCTATTAGTTCGAGAGGCTCATGCCAGGGGTCTGGCTGACCATTTTGGAGAAAAGAGGACGATTGAAATATTAAAGGAGTACTTTTACTAGCCCAAAGTGATGAAGGATGTGCACCAAATACTCGAGAGGTACAAGGTATGTAAGTATGTAAAAGGGAAGAGAGAGCCCCATAAAAAATATACACCCCTACCAATTCTAAGTGGTTGTGGATCGATCTAAGCATGGATTTCATGCTCGACCTTCCCTACATGCCGAGAAGACATGATTTGATCATGGTGGTGGTTGATTGGCTCAACAAGATGGGCTACATCATTCCCTGCCACAGAACTAATGATGCTTTATCCATTGCCAACCTCTTTTTGTAGGAAATTATTCAACTATATGGAGTGCTAAGAAGTATTATGTCTGACCGTGATTTGAAATTCACGAGCTTCTTTTAGAAGACGTTATGGAGGAAAGATAGCACTAAGCTCCCATTCAGTACCTCTTGCCACCCCCAGACAGATGGCGAAACTGAAGCAGTTAACAGAACCGTCGATAATCTCTTGCATGCCATTATTGGAAAGAATTCTTGTGATTGGGATTTATGCCTACCCATCATTGAATTTGCTTACAATCGCTCATCTCACAGGTCAATCGAAACATCACCATTTGAGTTTGTTTATGAACTTAACTTGAACCTACCCTTGGATTTAATTAATAGCCCGATTACATAAAGGGAAAGTCAATCCGTCCAATATCGTATCAAGGAGTTCCAAAAGTTACATCGGAAGATTGTCGAACAATTAACCAAAACTATAGCTTAATAGAAGGAAGTAGGAAACTACAGAAGGAGGTGAGTCGTTTATACCCTTGGGTACCTTGTCTGAGTCCATCTTAGCAAGGAACGCTTCCCTAGTAGAAGGACCAACAAGCTATCTCCCAGAACGGATAGACCCTATAGGATCCTAAGGCACATTAATGATAATGCTTATGAGATTAAGCTACCCGAAGGTTTCGATGTGTCTACCTCCTTCAACGTTACCGATTTGACTCCCTATATGCTTAATGATGACAAAGACTAAGATTCGAGGGCAAATTTTCAGCAACCTCAGAGAATTGATGAACTGCCGACCGGCAGTCTCATTACTCGTGCATGGCTCCGAAGATTGTAATCTCTTACCCGAAGAATTCTCTCTTGGTAACTTGCTGATGACAAGAAAGTTTACACTAAAGGAAGATAGCTAAACTCCATAAGCTCCCCACATTATCATACTATGATCTATGCTCTCGGTAGTGATGATGCCGACCATTCCCTGGCTGAGGACCTTGTGCCGAGTAATTCAACCAACTGTTGCCGAGAGGTTCTTGCCAAGTGATGAGAGACTCACTTATTGGCCAAATAGTTTTCTTTCAGCATACTACCATCTCTCTCTTCCCAACCCCTTTATTGCTGCAACATCTTAATCCCTCTCCCTACTATGCTCAAAGAATATTCGTACGGGATCAATGTTGTATTGCCACTCATCTACCTCATTTGACATTGCACTACTTTTCCATTTTTGTCTTTTGTCCTTTTTACCCTTTTTCGTATGTACTAAGAATCCTCTTTTTGTATATACTTTCTTGTAATTTCTTTATTTATAATGTTGCTCTAAAGACTTACTATAAATAATCCCTTTTTCTTGTAAGCTGGAGACAACTGACATTTAATACTAAATATTCTGTTCTTGTGAGATAACCCTCTCCAAGTCCATTTTTCATATACTCTTATTTAATCTTGCCGAGTGGCTAGATTAGTGGTAGGTGGAGCTTGGCATCAACTTGTGTGTTATATCAAGTGAGGTGTCAAGTTGTGTTTTGTTCGTTAATGAGTCACATCCTCCGAACAGCTTCACGTTAACTACTCTTATTCGTTTGTGGATCATTTCTCTCTAATTTTCTTCGATATTTCAAAGGACCCATTTTAGTCAGATTTGTCATGGTAAACCTTAGTGATAACTAAGCTCCTAGGCATACCATCAACTAAGGATTAGGTAACTACATTAATGTATCTCCCTTCATTAATAATTAAGGCACATAAATTTCCTTAACTCTATAATTGATACGGAATAGGTTCTTCCTTTGTTCATTCTCATTTGTTAGAGTAGTGATGAATACTTGTCAATTTACCATACTTAAATATTGGCCTTACTTAACTTGCATTGTAGCCTCTTGGTCACTACGGTACCTACCCAAGATAGCTTCCACCTCTTCGATTTCTTCTATGAGCTCTTCCTCATCAACACTTTCAACTTCAATCTAGGTTTCTTTTCCCTTAACAATCATTACACGTCGATTTAGACATTGAGAACCATATGTCCAAACGCAAGACACTTGAAACACTTAATCTCTCTAGTCTTTCATCCAAAGCTCTGTCTAATTTCTCCTTTCTCAAATTGGGTTTGGTTATCCTAGCTTTTCCTCAGGGGTCATCAAATTGTTCACTATTCAAGGCCCAGACCATCCGTAAACCGATCGATTCTATAGTACAACTCAAACCATAGGAGCTTAGCTAGGTTGGTTGCACATCTATCTCTCTACTCATTGGCGTAACTCGAATGGCCCCATCTAATGAGTCTATCCTTTAGACATCGACAACATTGCCTATATCATACTTTAGCTTGGATATAAATCATGAAATAGTACGAGCCTTAAGTTCCTTAGCATCATACTTAATCATGAGTATTTGAAACTACTTGACATATTCATCTATACTTTGTCTTCCTTTGTCTCAACTCTTAGAGTTTCTCGAAAGTATCCTGCTCATAGTGTTTGGTTATAAACCTTCCTTACATCACTCACTTCATCTCAGCTTAAGTTCAGACTTCACGTCTACCATCTCTTCTTTAAGTTGTTTGCAAATTTCTCCACCACATTATTGTAGACCCTAAAAATTTTGGGGTAGCCAAATGTACCTTTACAAACTCTTCATACTCATAGTAATCAAATATCTTCTCAAATTCATAAAAATTTCCTAGTCAAGATACTAGTTAGTACTTCCGTTCCCAGAGAAGCTTAGTATTTGTACTCTAGCTCATCTGTCCTCAAATTCGTAAAAATTATCATCTTCCTCTTCTTCATCCTCTTCCACCTCTTCGTCAAGCTCAATCCTTCTCTAAGTTGTTCCATTAAATCCTCTAATTTGATCATTTCTAACAAGATGCACATTTTCATTACGAACATCATAGGTACAGACCTAAATTCATTACACTCCATGTCTATCATGAACGGCTTGGTTATTGATAGAAATGGCGTCAATGGGTCAAGCATTAACTAGCTTTTGCACTGCTACTACCAAATTTGCTAAAAAGGTAGTCAAGTCTTGAATTTTCTCATTTACTACTCTTAAGGTTCACTACCTTAACCTTCATCAGCTTAGGGTATCGCTCTCTATATCACTAACGTCACCATTTATGCTTAGGTTCAACATTCTCAACTGCTAAATCTCTACAAAAACCACTTTGTAGAGTAAATAGTCATCAACTACCACACCTTGAAAAACCATTACTTAACTCAACATAACTCACTACTGTAACAACTTAGTTCACTCTACTACTTAAGCATAACAACAATTACAGCTCAAACTTAACCGCTGTTACCTAGTAACTCCAAATATAGCACAAGCACAAACATAGCACTACACTACTATACTGGAGCATGACATAACCCAAACACAACCATAGTTACTCAAAATGCCAATAACATAACCAATGTTGTCAAAATCACAAGTCAAGATAAGAAACGCATAAGTTTATGTTTCTACTTACCTTCCTTGAGTGAACTCGCTTTCAAAGTTGTTTGGAGGCAAAATCAAGGTAGAGTCATTATTCAACTTGCTAGAATCACAAATATGTTTGTGTGTCTACCAAGTTTGTGTCATGCAATAACTTAAGCTCATTCAAATGTAAAATGTCTAGTCAGCCCATCCCATATATGAGCTTTCTCATTTTTCCATTCACTCAATGTACTCTCTAATGTCTATATTACAAAGTTCCACTCACGCATTAGGGTTCCCTTTCTTCTTCATTCTCTGTCAAGAGACTCAAGACTGTATGCTTCTTGTAGCCATGCTAGTTAATCTAAATCCAAATCAAGGTGTTGACTACTTCTTTTGTTCCTTTAGCTTCATCACAGATCCAACTCAACTTATAGTTCGTAGTTGACTAATTCACAGGTTATTCCTTTTCTTGTTTTCTTTTTCTTAAATTTTTATGAGTCAAGTAAAAGTCTTTCGGTAATGCTACTAAACTTTCTTATATGAGTCAAGGTGTGGACTATTTCTTTTTCTCAATTTTTTCATGAGTCAAGTTCACAGGTCATTCTTGGTTGCCAATCAATAGAGACATTTTATTGTAATTGTAAAGTATATTCATACTATAAAGTCCTTCAAAGCTGCTGAACTTTCTTAACTTTGAATTGAATCTCCCTATACTTGTCCTCCAGTATTAATAGTAGTATGTTCTTTAAGTTCGGGATGTCTGTCTCTGCTATGATTAATGAGAACAATCCCCAATTATCTGAAATGATCATAGGTACACACTCGTAAAAGATGGCTTCAACTACGCAGGGATAGTTGACTTCATAACCTTTATTCTAAACTATCTACAAAATATCATATTTCTTTTGATTTGTATAAAGCTCAAAATTGATAGAATTAGATATAATATACATGAACTTAATTCAAATTGATAAGACTTATGATGAAGCTATCCCAAAATCCACTATTTTTTTCCCCACCAAAAACACTTTCCATTGGATTATGCTCTACCATCTTCCATTCCAACTTTACATGTCCTCATATAGCTCTCTTAATGCAAGCCCCATGCTACTTGTCATCACTCAGCAAACCAAATTACTTACTCTAAATTATTTTGTGGAATCGATTAAAGCTTCTTATCAACATAAAAGCTTCATACAAATGAAATATTTTTATATAATCTATACATATACATATCTCAAATGTTGTATTCAATTTGTGTATATTAACCAACGACATCTGCTTGTCATATTTTATTAGAGGCTTAGAAAAGCTAATTGAATATATAAAATCCCATATTTTATCAAGTAATCATTTATAAAGGTAATATTCAAATCGGTCCCTTACAAATTCCAATTACCTTAGTTGATTAAATTAGCCTTCTATATATCTCTAAAAAAAAAAAAAAAAAGGTAGTCCCTAAACTGCAAAAGTTAAAAGACCCTTGTAATATGCTTAAAGTAAGGTTTAATTTTGTCTGTACCTTCAGAATAGTGATTGTTCTTGCATACATTTAATAAGTTATATTTTTTTATTTTATGTTAAAACTTAAAATCTTCTATTATTATATCTAAATTCTAATTTTGACTTTATTTTATATCTTTATAGGGAAATCAACAGTGGTGAGGTTGTTTATATCGAGATGTCATCTTCTAAATCATCTACGGAGAGCTCCAAAAGAAGAAATGCTCCTATAAATAGATTTCACTTCGGTTGGGAGCATAGAATTGATTTGATAATAATGGGAAAAAAGTAAAATGCAAGTATTGCAACAAAATTGTTAATGGAGGCATTTATAAATTCAAGAATCACTTAGCATGTATGCGTAAAGATGTAAGGCCATGTACAAGTGTGCTAGAGGATGTTAGAAAAGAAACGTTAACAATTTTAGTGAAATCGCAAAAATACTAGAAAAGAAGAGAAAGCAAATTCATAAGGTTGAAGATTCCAATGATTATGAGATAGCACAATTATCCTCTAAGAAAAAGGAAAAGAAGGTCATAGATTTCTTTTTGAAGAAAAGTAGTGGTGGAACATAGGCAACCTAAGGAACCATTAATTAGATTATGAAGAAGAAGTTGAGAGAAATGTTGCCAACAAATTGCTTTTTTTTTTACTCTAGTGCCATTCCATTTAATTGTGTTAAAAATCCAAAGTTTACAAAGATGCATGAGGTGATTAGTCGATATGGTTATGGGTTTAAGCCTCCTTATCATAAGCTTAGGGAAATATATTTGAGAAAAGAAGTTGCTCAAACAATGGAATTACTTAAGGAATATAAAGCTGAATAGAGAAAAATAAGTTGCTCTATTATGTCAAACTCATGGACTGATAGAAAACGGCATTCCATATGCAATTTCTTAGTAAATAGCCCTAAAGGAACAGTGTTCTTATAGTCTGTTGATACTTCTGATATTTTTAAGATAGCTAACAAAGTTTTTGATATGCTAGATGATATTGTAGACAACATTGGAGAGAAGAATGTTGTGCAAGTGATTAGAGATAATGCTGCAAATTACAAAGCAGTAGGAGAAAGATTGATGGAGAAAAGAAAAAGTTTATATTGGACACATTATGCAGCACACAACATTAATTTGATATCAGAGGATTTTAAGAAGCATTTGAAGATCCATCATCGAACAATTGCAAAAGGGAGGCGAATCACCTTCTATATTTACTTTAGGACTATACTTATCTCAATACTAAGGAATTACACTAAAGGGAGCACTTGATTAGGCCTGGTGCAACTCGCTTTACCACTTCTTATTTGACTTTGTGTTGCTTTAGTGAGTTGAATGGCACACTAATGACTATGTTCACTTTAAGTCATTGGAAATCTTATCAGTTTTCGAGCATACAAGATAGGAAATGGATTCAATAACTAGCCTTGGATAGTAGATTTTGGAAGAATGTTATTATTTGCTTAAAAGATGCATTTCCTCTGATTAAACTGCTTAAATTGGTGGATTCAGACGAATAACCAGCTATAGGCTTCATTTATCTAGATATGGATTATGCTAAGGAAAAGATATATATATATATATATGTAATGTTCATTATAGAGTTCAATTTGCTAAACAATCTCATTATCATTTTATATAGTTATGAACCTCTATTGAAAATCGTTGACAAGAAATGGGAGCTCCAACTACAAAGACCCTTACATGTTGCAGTATACTATTTAAACCCTCGTTACCATTATAATCCTGACTTTAAAGTTGATGCTGATGTTAAAATTAGACTATATAATTGTATAAAGCATATGGTATCTAATTCGGTTGAAAGGTGAAAGATAGATATACAACTTGAGCAATTTAAGGATGCTAAAGGACTATTTGGTATTGAAGCTAAAAAGCTAGCAAGGGATAAAAAAGTTGCAGCAAAATAGTGGGATTCATTTGGAGATGAATGCCTAAAACTATAAAAGTTTGTTATTTGCTTGACTTGTAGTTCTTCTGGTTATGAGCGCAATTGGAGTGCATTTGAAATGGTATGGTGCAAATAATTCTTTTATTATCTTTAATTATATGTATTAAAGGTATATCAATCTTATATATATCCTTTTCAATTTTTAGGTTTATACAAAAAAGAGGAACAAGTTGCACCAGAAAAAAGATAAACGACTTAGTATTTGTAATGCATAATTAGAAATTGAGAGATGGGAAAACTATAAAAATTGATGCCATGACTAGCTTTATAGTTGAAAATCTCTCATCTAATGACTGATGGGTTAACAACCACTAGCCCACTCACTCATGCACGTCTTAAAGGCCTTTAGTCCCTCACCCGAAGAATTCTCTCTCGCCAACCTGTCGATGAGGAGAAACAATACACAGAAGGTGGATGGTTAAATTTCTTAAGAGCTCAAGGTTGTCACACTATGTTTTGTTCTCTCTCTTGTGCCAATGCTGACTATCCTTTAGCCGAGGGCTTTATATCAAGTGATCTGAACTTCAGCTGCCAAGAGTTCCTACTAAGTAGTGAGAGTTAGCCTCCTATTAGCCAAGTACTTCTCTCTTGGCCTCCTTTTAACTCTCACAGCATTCTTCTCGTCTCGACCTCTTTGTTGCCGCAACATATTGATTTCCTCTTACCTGCTGTGATAAGAGAATCTTTGTACGGAACCAATATTGCACTGCTACTTATCTATTTCATCTGACACTATTATTTTTCCCTTTTGTCGTCTACCCTTTTGTCATTTACCCTTTTTGCCCTTTTTTCGTTTGTACTAGGAATCCTCTTTTTATGTATGCCTTTCTATAATTTCTTTATTTGTATTGCTGCCCTAAGAACTTACTATAAATAGTCCCTTCTCCTCGCAAGCCGAAATCATCTTACCTTACAAATAGATATTGAATATACTATTCTTGCGAAACAACTCTTTCTAAGTCCATTTCATACACTCTTATCTAATCTTACCGAACAGCTCAAGATTTGTGATGAGTGGACCTTGACATTAACTTATGTGTCATATTAGGTGAAGTGTCAAGTTGTGTTATGTTTGTAAGTAGGTCATATCCTCCAAGCAGCTTCATGTTAGCTGCTCAAGTCAGTTTTTCGTCCTACTCACTCTAAGTTTCTTTGATATTTCAAAGGACTCATTGGTTCTAATCTGCTATGGTAAGTCCTAATAATAATTGAGCTCTTAGGCATATCATATAATCCTAGTATTGAAGCTTGAGGTTGAGGCCGAGAGCTGTGTGGTGATAGTCCTAACTAGTTTGCTGTTCGAGATACTCTGTTTTCATTTGGAAGAACAAAGCAAGTTTTTAGTTCATAGTCATATGATATTTGTGTATGTGTAAGGATTTCTTATGTGAAGAGTATTTTCGGACGCTTTATTTTGAGAATGTTGAATCTTAGTGTTCAAGGAGAGATTAACGATGTTGAGAGTGATGCTTATGGTCGTAGTCAAGTTACTTAACAAACACCACGTACTACTAATGAGCAAATACAAGACCTTACTGTTATTGTGACTAATTTAGCTATTTCAATACAGAAAGTCTTAAAGATTAGGCCGTACAAGAGAGTTGTTGAACAAGGCAAGAAATAAGAGATAGGCTGAGAAGACAGGTAAATGAACAGTGTGGACTAGAACCCATTCTTGTGAACCAAGCACTATCCCGATGTGCCGAAAGAATGGTGAGGTGGAGGTTAGAATTTAATGAAGTAAAGGAGTATGAAGAGGAAGAATGGTATGTTGAAGTTGACAAGCATGAACTTAGGGCTCCTAGGAGCGCCGAACACCTCATAGTACAGATTTCAAGCTTCAATGGGTTTGGTAGTACTGACGATTACTTAAACTGGGAGGAGAAGATTGAAAAGATATTCAACTTTTGCGATTATGAAGATACTGTTCGTATTTGAGTGACTGCGTTGGAATTTTCTGGATATGTAGCAATGTGGTGGAAGAAGTTGCAGAATGTCCGCCTGAGAGCCCAACAAGAAGTCCAGACATGGAATGAAATCAAGAGAGTCCTAAGAAGTAGCTTCATTCCTGAACACTACCAGCTAGACACTTTTAAACATCTCCAAGACTTAAAACAAGGTAACAAATCGGTAGACGACTATGTACAAGAGTTTTAGTAGCTCATGATCCAATGTGATGTTGAAGAACCCGAGAACAAACTATAGTGCAGTTCATTTCTAGGCTAAGAATTGAGGTTGGTCACATAATGGAGCTATAGAGTCTTGCGACTCTAGATGAAGCCATTAAGGTAGCACAGAGAGTCGAAAGGCAAAGGCAGAACCAAGTTAGTTGAATACCGAGTAGTCGACCTATGCTACTGAATAGGAGCGGCATGCCGAGTTGACCAAGGAATGACTGAGTATCAAACAGTTCGAAGGTAGAACATCGAAGGTAAGTATTGACCCAACCAAAAGAAGGCTAAGGTAAGGGCAAGGCCGAGGAACTTAAGGTCTGAAGAGATCAAGGTCAGGGCTCAGGAAGGAAGACCCAAGAAATCAAATGCTTTAAATGTCTCAATTATGGGCACATAACTAGTCAATGTCCGAACTGCCAAGTCATGATTATAAAGGGAGACAAGCCCCAGTTTGAAGTAGAGAGTCTGAGCGAAGGGGGAGGAAGAGATGGGAGTTAAATAGATGCTAGAAGAGTTTCAGGAAGACCCCGATGCTGAGACACCTCTGAGGGCAGTATCAAGTATTATTTTCTCGTTCGACAGTCTCCTAATGCTTTTATAGCTGATGAGAATGAGTAAAGGGAGAACTTCTTCCATACAAATTGTCAAGTGAATAGCAAGCTATGCGCCTTGATCATTAACAGAGGGAGCTGTACCAATATCATAGCACAAGAGATAGTTAAAGCCATGAAATTACCAACCTTCCTACACTTTAAGTTGTACAAGATTCACCGGTTGAATGAGAAAGGAGGCTTACATGTTGCCGAGCAAGTTAGTGCACCGATTACCAGGTACAACGATGAGGTATTGTGTAATGTTCTTCCCATGTGTGCTTCTCACATCTGACTCAGCCGACCATAGCTATTTGACTTAAGAGTATTCCACGATGGGTATAGAAACACCTACATGTTCCAAAAGGACGAGAAGAAAATTATACTGATACCCATGATCTTAAGGAAGTGCAGGAAGCCCCAGAAAAGGTTACGAGGTCATTATAGTGGAAGTCCTTAGAAATTTCCCTAGCTCGATTTGCTCAAGAAGTCAAGGCCGAAGACTATGTGCTCTTTTTAGTCAGGAGACTCTTAAAAGCTTACTTGCCGAGGTGCAGCAACTACTTCAAGACTATATCGACCTATTTCCGATCGAGATGCCGAAAACTTTACCTCCCTTAATAGGAATTGAGCATTGCATCGACCTCTAGCCTGGAGTTTCCTTACTGAACCAACCTGCTTACAAGCTTAATCCTTAGCAGGCAGTTGAACTGAAGAAACAAGTAAATGAGATGGTTGACCATGGATATATCCAAGAGAGTATGAGCCCATGTGTTGTACTAGTGGTACTAGTACCTAAGAAAGATGGGTCATGAAGAATGTGTATTGATAGCTGTGCCATCAACAAAATTACCATTAAGTACCAATATCCAATCCCACAATTAGATCATATGCTTAATGAGTTGCATGGTGCCAATATTTTCGTAAAGATTAACTTAAAGAGTGGCTACCACAAAAAAGGAATGAGACCTGAGGACGAATGGAAGATAACCTTCAAGACAAGGGATGGTCTGTTCAAATGGATGGTAATGCTGTTTGGCTTAACTAATACGCTAAGTACATTTATGCGGCTAGTGAATCATGTGCTTAGAACATTGATCAGCAAATATGTTGTGGTTTATTTTGATGGCATTTTGGTTTGCAGTGTTGATCTCATCATTCATGTTGAGCATTTAAGATCGGTGTTTGACATCCTTTGTGCCGAAGATTATTCAACAACCTGAAGAAATGTGTGTTCTGTCAAGGCGAGGTTGTATTCTTAGGGTATGTTGTTTCAGAAGTAGGAGTTCGAGTGGATGATGAGAAATTCAGAGCTATTCTCGAGTGGTCTACGCCGACTAATGCTACTGAAGTCAAGAGCTTCCAGGGTCTAGCTTCGTTCAAAAGGAAATTCATTTAGAACTTCAGTTCCATAACAACTTCCTTAACTAAATTGACCAAGAAGAATTTTGAGTTTAGGTGGTCGAAGAAAGCTCAGAAAAGTTTTGAACATGTAAAATCTAAGTTGAAGTCTGCCCCAGTACTCACCTTACCAGATTTCAAGAAGGTTTTTGAGGTCAAATGTGACGTATCTAGGGTCGGCATTGGTGCTATCCTTATGTAGGAACGCCAACCAATTGTCTACTTCAGTAAGAAACTCAAAGGAGCTACCCTAAATTACTTGGCCTACGACAAGGAGTTCCACGTCCTTGTCCGAACACTACAAAACTAGCAGCGTTACCTCTTATCGAGAGAATTCATCATCAACTCCGATCGTAAGTCTTTTAAGCACTTCCGAAGACATCAAAAACTTTCTCGATGTCATTCCAAATGGGTTGAGTTCTTGGAGACCTTTTGTTACGTCATCAAATATAAGAAGGGAACTGCAAACACTGTAGCTAACACTCTTTCTCATCATCATACCCTCATCACAACATTGCAAGCCAAGGTACTTGGATTTGTCACTTCGCCTGATTAGTATGAGCATGATCCACATGTTGGGCCCCTAGTGGCCAAGTACAATGTTAGGAGAGCTGCAGATGGATTCTACTTGAATTAAGGGTTCCTAATGAAGGGTAAGCAAGTCTGTATGCTTAGTATTTCGACAAGAGAACTACTCGTCCAAAAAGCTCATGCTGGGGGTTTGGCCAATAGTTTTGGGGAAAAGAGGATGGCTAAGATATTGAAAGAACATTCTACTAACCTGGAATAATGAAGGATGTGCATTGAATTCTTAAGAGATATGGGGTGTGTAAACATGCCAAGGGAAAGAAAGAGCCGTATAGAGAGTACATACCCCTACTTATACCAGAGTAGTCATAGATCAACCTAGGCATAGATTTCATGCTCAGCCTTCTTGGAATGCCAAGAAGACGTGACTTAATCATGGTGGTGGTCAATCGGTTCAGCAAGATGAGTCACTTTATTCTCTACCATAGAACTAATGATGCTTTATTTATTACTAACCTCTTTTTGATGGAAATTGTGTGACTGCTTGGAGTACCAAGAAGTATCATGTCTAATCATGACTCAAAGTTCGTGAGTTTCTTTTAGAGGACTCTGTAGAAGAGGCTCAGCACTAAACTCATGTTTAGTACTTTTTTCCATCTCCAAACAAATGGCCAAATCGAAGTTGTAAATAGGACAGTCGGCAACCTCCTACGAGCCACTGGTAGGAAGAATTTGCATGATTAGGATTTATGCCTACCTGTCATAGAGTTTACCTACAATTACTCTACTCACAACTTGACAGGAAAATCTCCGTTTGAGGTCGTTTATGGACTTAACCTGAACTTACCCCTAAATTTAATTATCAATCCGACTATACAAGGGAAAATTCAACCTTGCCTACAACGAGCTGAGGAATTCTAGAAGTTGCATCAGAGAGTTGTCGAACCACTAGCCAAGACTATAGCCTGATGGAAGGAACAAGGAAGCCGAAGAAGGAGACAGGTCGTTTATAACCTTGGAGACCTTATTTGGATACATCTTAGTAAGGAACACTTCCTTAGTAGGAGGACGAACAAATTATCTCCAAGAGCGAATTGACCTTACAAGATCCTTAGGCGTATTAACGACAACGCCTATAAGGTTAAGCTACCTAAGGGGTACGGTGTATCAACCACATTCAACATTGTCGATCTGACTCCTTATATGCCAGATGACAGTAAATATCATGATTTGAGGGTAAATCTCCAACAACCTTGGGGAGCTGATGGGTTACTGACCATTGGCCCACTCACTTATGCACGTCTTAGAGGCCTACAGTCCTTCACTAGAAGAATTCTCTCTTGAAAACCTACCAATGACGAGAAAAAATAAAACAGAAGGTGGATGACTAAATTCCTTAAGAGCTCAAGGTTGTTATAGTATGCTTTATTCTCTCTCTTGTATCGATGCTAACTATCCTTTGGCTAAAGGCTCTATGCCAAGTGATCTGACCTTCAGCTGCCAAGAGTTCCTGCCAAGTAATGAAAGTTAGTCTCCTACTGGTTGAGTACTTCTCTCTCAACCTCCTTCCAACTCTCACGACATTCTTCTCATCTCGGCCTCTTTGTTGCCACAACATATTGATTTCCTCTTACTTGCTGTGATCAAAGAATCTTTGTATGGAACTAATGTTGCACTACCACCTATCTATTTCATCAAACACTATACTATTTTTCCCTTTTATCGTTTATCCTTTTTTCCATTTTTTCATTTATACTAGGAATCCCCTTTTTATGTATGTCTTTTTGTAATTTCTTTATTTGTATTGTTGCCATAAGCACTTACTATAAATAGTCCCTTCTCCTTGTAAGTTGGAATCATCTTACCTTACAGATAAATATTGAATATACTGTTCTTGTGAGACAATCCTCTCCAAGTCCATTTCATACACTTTTATCTAATCTTGCCAAGCAGCTCAAGATTAGTAGCGAATGAACCTTGACATTAACTTATGCGTCATATCAGGTGAAATGTCAAGTCTTGTTATGTTCTTAGGTAGGTCATATCCTCCGAACAGTGTCATATCCTCAACTACTCAAGTTAGTTCATTGACCTACTTACTCTAAGTTTCTTCAATAGTTTGAAGGACCCATCGATTCTAATCTGCTACGATAAGTCCTAGTAATAATTGAGCTCCTAGGCACATCAATGATGATTGGATAGTTGAGGAAGAAGGTTTAGTTCATTCATCGAATGCAAATTGGTTGGACATCCTTTCAAGTCCAAGTGGTAAGGAGAAAGATGGAGATGATGATGTTCAAGAAATTAGTGATTATGTGAATTTAAAGAGTCATGGAAGTAGGACGCTAAATAATTTGAAGATTCATGATATTGATGATAATGTTATTGAAATGAAGTAGGAATGGGTACTTTCAAGAGATTTAAAATTAGAAGATATGGAAATCATTGGTAATAATACCCATAATGAAGTTGACATTAATGATGAAGATGACTATGACGATGGTGGTGATGGTGATGGGAGAGATGGTGGTGATGGTTTTGATGATGATAGGATAGTAGATGATTTGTACTAGTTGGTTATTTTAGACTATTAAACTATAACTTTTACTTTAACTTATGTAGTTGATTGTTCATATTATGGTTAACTTATTTTCTCTTGATTAGGAGTTGTAGTTACTCCATTAGCACATTATGAGTAAAAGATTATTATAAGCAAAGTGTGTAGATACTTTAAGACATCATATGAACATCTACTATGTTTATCTCTTATATGGTTTTCCTGTCCATTATATGTTTGTAAAACTCATTTACTTCATCCTATATTCATATCATGATATTATTTGATATATTTGATTATTTGAGCAAAAGATGGAATTGGGTTTTAAAGAAATTTCCTTACGACTAAAATAAACTATAGATGTTGTAAAAACTTATATTTCTACGTTCCGAGTCTATGGACCCCCTGGTGATTCTACATAAAATCACAAGTTTGATAACCTTGAACAAAGCACAACACACGTAAAGCTACCTCAACCGAAACCTTAAGCTCTATTATTAGGTTTATATGATGTGCTAAGAACTAAGTATTCATTGGGGCTTACCACGAAGTTAATGGTCCCTTTAAAATATCGAATAAAAGGAACAAAAGAAGGTAAAAATGTAACAACCATTAGCAACACTGGTAGATATGACATACTATAAGAACTTAGCATGGCTTAACTCTTAACTTAATATGACTCACAAGCTATAGATTAAGGTCTATTGACCACAAAAGAGTGTAAAGATAATTAGAGGATTGAACTTGCAACCTAAAAGGAGAATATTCAATGTATTTATGATGATTTTGGCTACAGTAATTAGAAGCTATTTATAGTTAGCTTTTAGGGTAACAAAAAGTGCAAAAGGAAAACTACAAATTTGAAAACTTGAAAGCATTTTCCTAAGATAAAAGCGGTAAAAGTGCCAAAATACAAAAAGGATATCCTCTAGCGTATGTAAATTAGTAAGACGTATGGTAGAAGAATGTTAGTGAGGCACACTAGTAGGAATTTCTATAAAATTAGAGGGTAATCAAGGCCATTCAAGCTCTTAGAGGACAACAAAATGGTAAATAGGTCAAGTAAGGTGTAGGGGACCTTAGGATAAGTTAGAGAATGTTTTTTAAGCATTGGCCAAGCTATTTAAGGTAGTAACTAAGTTGTCAAAGGGCTTCATAAAAGAGTTTTAGTAGAAGTCAAAGTAGATCTTTACATTGTTTTAGATTGGATCATTCTCTAGCTTAGTGACTTGGATGAGAGTAAGGAGATCAAAGTAAGTTGGAATTGGTGCAAAAACGAGCCTTCTAAGTATTTGGACTCACCCTTA
Organism: Lumnitzera littorea; assembly: GCA_024138015.1. Taxonomy (NCBI): domain Eukaryota; kingdom Viridiplantae; phylum Streptophyta; class Magnoliopsida; order Myrtales; family Combretaceae; genus Lumnitzera; species Lumnitzera littorea. Next base: position 16,553,798 of record JAMXBB010000007.1, read on the forward strand.
ATTAGTTGTTTGGAGAGAATCCTCTTAGCTAAGCCTACAGGCCTTTGAGTCTAGCTTAAGTTATGGGACCAAAAGTTGAAGCAACAAGTTGGGAGGTTAACTTCTCATCATTTGCTTATCGACATTCACTAAGTAATCAAAGTACAAAAATAGTTCTATAGTTACTAACTTGCCGACATGTTAGCTTCTATTATCCTAAAGCTAATAATGTTAAATAGAACTCATTGTAACTTTGCAACTATTAAATAATCTCAATTTTAGCACTATTCCATTGAAGGACACACCAATAGTAACATTATGGAAACATTCAATGTCTCACTAACCATGTAAAAGAGTAAAAGATTTGTGAAATGGATAATCTCATTGTGGCCATATAATTAAAATTTTTATATAACTGCTCTATCTCATAACAATCGACCATTCATAGCTTTTAGCAGCTCTTCTTTGATATACCTTGGGCTAGTTTTTTACTTACCTTTGAAGAACTTATCTTATCATTGCCCTTCTACTTCTTCAGATCCTTCAATGACTCAACTGTTGCGTTGGTACCCATTAAATCACTATATACAATAGAAGTTCTTAAATATGATATGTTAATAAGCTTGTGCTACGATGGTTGGTTATTTCAATTAAAGTATGCCCTTGTAAATTCATTATATTGAGCATTAGACATGGTATCATAGGAATAGATGAAATCTGAACCACCATCTTTTACCCCTTCCCTCAATTCAAATGCTCATGGAATAAGCATTCGGTTTAGAGCATATTATACTTTGATTGCTTTTTCAATCCTATGGTTTATCTATTTTATGGGATTTCAATATGCGTTTTGTAGCTTTTAAGTGGTGTTTGGTATAAACAAGCATGTGGCTTTATAATGAAAGTGTGGGGACTTCGATTTAAATGGTTTACTTGATTTATAAGAATTTACTTTCAAAATACTTCCATTTCTGGGTGGTTGGCAATATGGATAAAATAGCAAATAAATCACTATCATGATTCTTGAAATATAAGGTATATGTTACCATATAAATACTTGTTGACAACCTCATGGATGGTTACCAATGAGTAGTTAATACCATTAAGCATATAGTCTAACAAAGTGATAACTACTTATTGAAAGTACACCTAAGGTTGTCAACAAATAATCCATAGCTTAATTTATATGGTCTACTTGTTAGCAACCACATGGTTGGCTATAGACAAGTTGGCCATAAGGAGCATTTTGGTTCAACTTATTGATAACTTCAAGGGTGGTAGTTAAGTAGTTCACAAATTGCTCTTTGGATTTTACCTATCAACAATTAGATGGGCAGTTTTTGACAAGTTCAACCTAGAATGATCCCTTATAAAAATTGTTGGCAACCATAAGGGTGGTTTTGGACAAGTAAACCATAAAGAGAAATTTATGATCTACTTGTCAACAATCACCTGTATGGTTCTTGTTAAGCATTACATAATGTAAGATATTTTGAACCTTTCCTCAAACCCATAAAATTAAAACCATCCACTCTCTAGCCTTAACAATGTCAACAAAAGTAATAATACTAATTTGAAAACAATGATGATGGTGGCATAGGGATATTTCAACGTGTCTTGCACCACTTGACCTTTATTTTACCTCTTATTGAAACATAGGACATTGGCATTCAACCCTAAGATCCTCTTCATGTCACCATCTACTATTACTATGTAGACACCCTCAATGAAAAAGAGTAAGATATTAGATCTAGTATGTCCAATATATGCTCAAACATATCGTACCTCAAGGAGTGGCACTAAATGTTTCACAAGCATCTAAATCCCAGATCTTCTAATATTGCAAGCTTCATATTGGCAAACTCCAAAATTTCAACATTCTATTTGGTGCATACTAAGTCTTCATTGACAATAGCATCCCATTTTAGTATATCAATACATTAGCAACATCTCTATGGATATCTTAACTTATGTCATCCACAATTCCATCGTAGAGATGATTTGTTTATCTATAACTAAGGTGGCATTGATATATAACTGTGATCTACCTTATCCGGAATATCTTACGCATATTTAGAATGATTATTGGCTTTAGTGTAAGTACAGTTACACTTATCAATTAAGAGTCCAATTTAAGTTACATTTATTTCCCTATTCGTAAGTACATAACCAACAAGCAATAATATTCCGTTAGTCTAAATTTTATTCACTAGACTTCCAAAATTCAACCAAGAAATTAAACTTTTCATCACACTCAAAAGGTTTAATAAAAACCTTATACATACTCAAGGATCTCAATCATAAACCTAAAAAACTGAAAATTGAAAACCGAAAACCTAACTACTAACAACATAGTCGACTAAAGTATTTCCTACTTGACATGGTTAGCTATCACAATATATAATCAATTGCCTTAGTAGCTAACCCTATAGATCAACCACTAGGGATTCAATTTGAGGTACCTCGGTAAAGACCCCAAATCAAGACTTTTGAAAATACAAAAAAAAAAAATTATACTATTCCATCTCTAAAACAAACTCCAAAACTAAAAGTAAACTCCCCTTCCTAAATATTTCATCCAATTCCATAAAACTTGAAATTTATAAAACATGTATTGGTAACTTCAACAATTTATCAACAACAATAAGAAGATATAATCTTATTTCACAAGATTTTAACTTTAACTATCAATCTTAATTATAATATTCAAACCTAATTTATGCTTCAATTAGGTTTTAAGGTGACTAACCTTTGACAAAATGAAACTGGAAATAGATATGTTAGTGGCATCCATTAATAACCTTAGTGTTTCCTTAGAAATAAACTCTACATAGAGATGCAAATTAAGAATCAAAATTGAAAAGAAAAAAAGAATAAAAGGAAATTGATTATTTTCTCACTTTGAACATTTGAGAAATTTACATGACAAACGCAAGGGGAAAGAGCTAACCTAGTGCCATTGATAAAGAAGAGATGGAGATTGACTAGCCGTCTCTTATCTATTAGGTACTATAGGAAGATATAATGTCTAGTTCTTTAGATAAAGGAAAAATATGTCTTTTTTAACCCTCTTTTTGTTTTATTCGAAGATATATCAATAATTATATAACACAAATCATCATCATCATCTCATTGTCGTTGCTACTATTGTTGCTATTATTGTTATAGATGCATGTTCTATATAGCTCTCTCTCTCTTTCTCTCTCTCTCTCTCTCTCTCTCTCTATATATATATATATATATATAATATACGTACATAAATATATATAGAAAATAAAGTATAATTTGTAAAATTATATGTGACATACGATATTCATAATAGCAACCTAATCATAATACAAAACTAAATACAAAATATATACAATTGTGCAACATGAGTCTATACAATTTTGTAACAATTTATATACAAATATAAAAAAGGACTATACATAAGTACTTATAATTGTTGTCAAATATAGTTTTTATGTCTTATATAATGTCATATTTGATTATTAAATATCCATGTACATAATTAACAATATATGTATTAATTTTTATCTACATTAAATATTTATTCAAAATGTACTACATATAAGAGCAAGTGAGAAATCCTCTATATAGAATACTTACCCATACCATACTCAATTAAATAGGTTTCAGATGGATATTAGGAATTACGAGGAGATTTTATGTATAAATCATTCAAAACTTGCTCCTACATAATAAAGTATAAGTACGAGTATAAATACAAGGTTTTTCTACTTATACCTACCTTATAACTTGTATGTATAAAGGATAAAGGTTATAAGATACTTAATATCTACCTATAGAAAATTATTAAATAATATCATATATCTTAGCCAATAAATATTTCAATGAAAACAAGAAAAAAAAAATAAAAAGGGTTGAAGACATCATAAATGATTAAATATAATGCTTTCTCTCTTAATTTATTGTTTTCACTCTTTCTCTATATTATTTCTTATTTGTTAAGTAAAAAGATAGGAAAAATTACCTTTTTTTTCTTTAATTTTGTTTCAAATTTTATAAGTTTTATATATTAAAAACTTATAATATTACATACAATTTACTTTTTAATATCATATAAACTTAAAATTTTATATGAAAAAATATCATATTTACAATAAAATCATTTAATAAGATTTTTCTACGATTTCATTTATATATGTTCTACGATATTCTATCTTTTAACTTAATACCTTTTAAATTTGACGATTTCATTCATATTTTTTATGATATTCTATCTTTAACTTAATCTCTTTTAAATTTGGTGTTAGTTTTTTCTTTTTCTTTTTTTCTTTTTTTTTTCCCTCCTCCCAACAACCAAACCACCAACCTTTCATCAAATCCGACAAACAAATTCCTATGCACATTCACCTACTAACAAAAGCCAGGGGAAAGTCTAAAATCAAGGGAGCGACGGCGAGAAGTAGAAGAAGATCAAAATGGGTTCTCGTTCCCTTACTACAACAGAGATCGTATCGAAACTGAAACTCCAGCCCCATCCAGAAGGTGGTTTTTATTCAGAAACATTCAGGGACGACTCCGTCATCCTCCGCACATCTCACCTACCTCCTGAATGTAAGCCTTTCTCCTACTGAACTATAAAGCTTTTTATCTTATTGCTTGAAGCGATCAAACTGGGTCTTGCTCAGTAATAGGGTTCAAATTTGCAAATTGAAATTTTCGATCCTAAGAAAAGTTACTGTCTTTTTTTTTTTTTACCACAATTATGTGTGGAAAGTTTGCGCATGAAACAGGAATTATCAATATCATATCCCATATGTTCATTCTGTGTTTGTAGAAGATGGATGAGGGTTGAGCTAGGACTGCATGATTATTTTCAGGGAAAATTGCAGATTGCCCGTTACATTTGCTCTGATGTGTTCTTTGCTTCGATTTGTAACGTGCATGTGGGAAATTCATGAACTTTACTGATTTTCCATTAAATCTTGTACTAGAGCTTTGTGCATTGCGCAAGTTATGTTTACTCAATACGCATATTACCTCTTTCCTTCAAATATGTACTTTATCAAACTGAAAATCAGTAATGTCTGTGAGAGTCGTACATTTTCGAAAGTTAGGGGTTTGTTGGTGCATTTTTTGAAGAAAAGGGGTATTGCACACATCAAAAGAAACATAAGAGGGTAATTTGCAATTAGTTTTTATTGTTACTTAATATTGCAGAGCAGAGTTGTTACTAGTGAGTGCTGGAAACTTGATGAAAGGCAGAAGTAATTTTTCATTTTTTCCAATTTGATTGAGTGTTCAATTACCAAAATGTTGATTCAACATTTTACAGAAAAACAAGAATGTACAAGGATGCAAAGTTTTTTCTTTTAACCTCCTGACAAGTGTCTAGTACCTTTGTCCTATTCTTAGAAAATATTACTCTGGCAAAAATTCACAAAAAGAGATCTATGAAGTAAGTTTTGGTTGGCAGGTGTATGACAGACTATGGTCCAATCTAATTTCATGTGTAACTCATGTGAGCAAGTTTTCTGAATCTAGGAATAAAATGAAGTCTTGTTTAGTTTGGATCAATTTGATTGATTATGTATTTCATTTCTCTAGTTCTTTTACAAATATGGGAAGAAGAGCATTATAGAAAGAAAAATTTTTATATGAATGTGGTACTTGTAAAGAGCCTGAAGAAATTTTTTCACCTTTCTATATACTTGTTTTTTCGTGAAAGTAAGAATCTCTTTCCTTTTGGACCTGTTCATTGTGCCTATGGCAACAGTCAATGGACCCTTGTAATAATAGGGGCGAGCTTTTTGAAAGGAGTGGAACTAGCTTTAGCTTTTGTATGCTTTAGCTTTAGTGTATGCTTATGCCTCTTCTTTCCCTTCATAAAGATACTTGCAACCTTTTAGCACTGATTACTCTTATTTTTCTTCTATGGGGTGTATTAGGTATCCCAATGTGCAATCTTAAACACATTCTAGTATTCACACAACTTTTGTAGGGGGAGCCACCAATAGTTTGATGAGCTGTTTCTTAGAAAATTGTAAGAACGCTAGATTTTTCATTTTGTTTACTAGAAAAATGATAATGAGACTGTCCATCGGTAAAGTACCCTGATATTATACTTGGAACTCCTTAGGCCATGTTGATGAATTCCTTAGAATCCAATTTAGTAAAACGTGGTGAGCTCTGCTACGATGAGGATGGAAAAACATGCTGTTCCTTTGAGTTCTCAATCGCTTGAAAGCCTGATACTTGGCAAAAGTGAGTAAGTAAATTCCAAAGAATTTTTGTGCCCCTGCCTCCAAAAAACAAGAAAAAAGAAATCAAATAATTAGAAGCAGCCCACAGAACCACATTTTATGGTTCCATCCTTGCATTCCAGCAACTTTAATGAGAATTCCATGACTTCAACCTAGTGTAGACACGTGTTCACAAGTATCAATTGTTTTGATCCTTCTGCTGCATTTTCCTCTTTTTCCCTCCTATATGCCAAGTAGGTTTTATATAAGCCTACATTCAAATATAAATGCTAGTATTTTTCTCTTGTTTGCCTATCTGGCAATGTAGGGCTCATTACTTCATGTATTCATGAAAATATTCATATTTTAGGATGTTTACTTGAATGCAGACAAGGTTGATCGCCCTGTTAGCACATCCATCTACTTCTTGCTGCCTTCTGGAAATGTCTCTCTCCTCCACCGTATTCCAATGGCTGAGACCTGGCATTATTACATGGGAGAGCCTCTCACGGTATGGGCCAGATTAGACTTTACTAACATAGACTGAGCCTTTTTCTTTTCAGTAGGCCTTTCCGTCTAGAAACCATTTATGAGGTTAGAAATGAATGAAATTTCTGGCACAAGTTTTTCTGTCAATGAAATTTATCAAGTTATGGAGTAATGCTATCAGTTTACAGTAGTTGTTATCTAGATGCAAGTTGAGTAATTCTTTTTGAGAAATGATGATTGTACTAGACAAATAGGCTTCTGCTATACAGAAACATGCAGATATATTAAATCATGGGTAATGGTAACTGTAGCTCACATACATCTGGTTTCATAATCGAACTCATATCTGCTTGAGTGATTGGGCATGAGATTAGAAGGAATCATAACTACTACATAAAAGTACCTGTCAGTATTTAGAATAATCGAGCATAGCCTAGTTTATAGGGGGATGACAGGGGAGCAAATCTCAAGCCCAACAACTCGAGCACAAATACAGTCATATGAACTCCCTCATCAATGCGATTTATGTTATAAAATCTGCTTATGATAGCCTCAGGGAACGACTACCAAAATTTCCATGTGCCATATGATTTGCTGCCGCTATTCCTAGGTGTGCTTATCCAATGGATGGCCTTCCAAAGTAACTTCTCAAAATGGATCGCCAATCCTCATTATTTTTTATCTTTATGAAGGTGATCCCAAGATCCGCCAGCATCTATTATTTAGATGCCCTTTTCCAGCAGAGATGTGGAAGCGAGTGGCTATGGAAATTCATTTTCCTAACCCCCATGCAGTTGGGACACAGTTGTTCAGACCCCACTGGTTTCTTCAAATCCCATTGGGGAAATTGTTCTGCAATGGACATTAGCTTTTGTAGCTAGTGTAACTAATTTGGGGAGAGAGAAGTTTGATGGGAGTTGGAAATACTTCTAATTTAGACAATTCTGTTCATAGAGTTTTGTACAGAAAGTGACAATGGGGAATTAGCTGGGTCTTCTGTAGATGTATGTCACAGCTAGACTTACAGTATGCTTCGTAACTCTTGAAGCTACAGGCTTTCCCCTCTGTAATTGAAACACCTGGTTGGCATTCAAATTTGAATATATGCATGTACACAATCATCCAAGAAAACAAGTCAAAAGGCATCTACTTAGTTTAGTTACTCATCTATCACCTATTGGTTTTCCTTGGAATTACCCCTTTCCAGAGTCTGACAATTTGTTATGTATGACATCTAACAATTCACATGCTTCACTTTCCAGGTAGTAGAGTTCAATGACAAAACTGGAGAAGTCAAAATAACCTGCATTGGACCTGATCTCAATAATAATCAGCAACCACAGTACACGGTTCCACCATATGTATGGTTTGGGTCCTTTCTAACGAAGGAATATGAAATTTCTCCAGATGGGGCATTGCACAGAGCTGCACCAAGGGATGCTGAGAAACATTTCTGTCTTGTTGGTTGTACCTGTGCACCAGCATTTCAGTTTGAGGAATTTGAGCTAGGAAACCGTTCTGAGCTTATTTCTCTCTTTCCGAACATGGAGCCCATCATCTCTTTGCTCACCTTGCCCAAATAAAATTCATTTCCTTGTTAAGCCTAGCGCACATCCCTGCAACGGGAGTTTTTTACCTTCATCAGGCAGCATGCGTTCACCCTTTGCACTGCTGCAGGAATGATAAATCCTATATATGGACATATCGTGATGCCTTTTTAGGACTCATCTTACCTGTGATTGTGGCATGTAAATCTACTAATAAGTTTCAAAAATAACTTTCTTCCTGTCTCCGGATGATTCTTGTGCATGCAAACATGAACTTTGTCCCAGTTGCTCTTATTTTGCAATTTGGAATCACAGTATGTATCAATTTGCAGCCAAGCTAATCTCTTCCTTTTGCTCCCTTTTATTGGAAATGAAGGTAAACTCTTGACAGGACGCAATAACACAATATCAAGTATGGAATGTTACACTAAATCTTGAAAGGCCAGGGCCATCAGCTGAATTTGTAAGTTTTTTGATACTATACCAAACACAAACAATAGCAAGGGTAGCTATCGGTGCCACCACAACTACTGACTTTTGAGCAGTTACTGAGTGCAGTTTATTTGAAAGTCAAGACAGAGCTCATGAATGAGATATGATCATCTGTTTTCATCTTCAATGTGCTAGAAAATGCTTTTCTAACTTGAGATTCTTTTATAATCTCGATCTTTATCTGTTTCTATCCCGCTCTTTTTTCTTTTTATTGTCAGCCTGTTATAAGCAAGTATGGTATTGTGTGTGTTGTTTTTTGCATCCACGGGGGCAAGGAGAGACTGGCACTTATGAGAGAACTAGCCAAAACTACCGGAGACTTGTAAAAGCTTTTCATGTATTGTAGGGCTGACAACTTTTCAACAAAGCATAATAACACAAACACGATACAATTAGGAACAGGACAATAGAGACAATCATAGATTTGATGTGACACACGACATGATTAACATGATTATAACGCAATAAATACACGATTATAATAAAAAAAAAAAAACAAGGAAAAAATACAAATACTCATAAACGTGAGAAATTCACCTGTTTAATATTAAAATAAATAAATATTAACAAATACCGATTATATCAAATTAATTATATGATTATTATAGCAATATCGCATGTATTAAATAGGATTTTGGATTTTGTATTGATGTCGTATTTATTAAATGCGACATTCATTAACTTATAAGCCTGCACAAAAAAAAAAAATCCACTAGGTACATCCATTGAGATTTAAACCTATGACTTAAAAGTTTTTCTCATATTTATCTACCACTAAACAATACTATTATATTTGTCATACTTTTAGTACAAATTATAAATAACTTAATAAAATTACATCTACCAAATACGATATAACAATAATACAAGAAATATGAAATTACATCTTAAAGATACGATTTCTTTATTAAATTGAATGTCACATTCCAAACATGTAATTTAAACTTTATGTTTTGGTAATTTTTTTCATATATAATTCATATTTATATAATTTTTTTTTTTTAAAAAAAGCAATAGACATATATTGAACCCTCCTAAACATTGACTTAGATGTAGATTAACTTATTGAACTTTTAAAGTATATTTTAAAATTCCTTAAACTTTGATAAATTAATAAATAACTCTCACAATTTGAAAATTAACTTCTTAAACTTTGATTTTAGTATACAAACACTTTCTAAACTTATAAAAATATATTTTAAGACATCTTAAATTTTGACGATAACGTGATTTTTTCTAACCAAAGAAAGAAATTTTCCTTATATAACCAATTTATTACGATAAGAAATTTTAAAATAACTTTAAAAGATTGATTAAATCTAATAGGGTTTATTTGCAATTTCAAATATAATATATATATTTGTGATTTTGACAACGGTTAAAAAATAAGAAATCGAGTGAGGTTAAGCATCACGGCGGTTTTGTACAAAACACATATTGGTAGTTATTAGTTGCTTATAACGTAGCATGCGTCTACCTGTTATCTCACAACACACGTGCCATCGCAGTAAGAGCTCAAGTGACAAAGCTGTACAGCATCAAACGTGTCAACTACACATTCAACATGCGACAATGTCTTGTCCTAGAAAAACATGCGACAGTGTCACGGGAGATATGTATTTCCCACATGGTCAGTCGGTTTTTCGGGTCCAAATCAATCCTAAACTTGCATTCAATTTTTCATGCAGGAATGGATTGCCAAGTCGTCTAAGAGGTGCTACTCCAACCTTAATTTTTACCTCTTTATTTATTTCCCCATCTAAATTATTTAATTTGAATTCAACGTAGGTTTTTCCTGGTAATTCAATTTGATCTTTTCAACGTAAAATATGAAAAAGGGTCTCGTCATATATAAATATAATTCAATTTCGTATTAAGTTTTATGTTAGTGTTACATACTGGCGGTTATTTATAGTATGAATACTGTTTCATGTAATGTTTTTGTATGAAGTCGTGTAGTGAAATCCCACCATGGCTATACCACTATCAACATAGCCTGAGTTATACTTTAACTGATGTTCTAGTGGAGTTCATGCATTCTAACTGATGTTTTAGTGTAGTTCATGCATTCAGAGGTAGCCGGTCCAGTTACTGCTATGCCTCTCTGTTAAACGAAATGTTAATAGTTGAAGATTTGATGACACTTTAGTTTATTGGTTCTCGGATTTAGCTGCAATGGCAATGAATTATAACAGGAGATAGCTCAAAGTTTCAAGGGGAGGATGTTTAGGGAATGGAATCGAGAAATTACCTGGAATCGGATGAAGTGTACAGAGACCTCCATAATCCAGCAATTGTTATTGCAGGATGCTTTGTGCTTGTAGCATTAGCTCTGTCTTTGTTCCTCATATTCCAACATCTGCGATATTACACAAATCCCGCTGTTAGTCTCTTCCCTCAATTCTTATAGTAAAAATTGGTCTGATTAAGTTATAGTGCCATTTGAAAATTTAGAATATTAATTGCAGGACTTGATTATAATTTTTGAAATGATGATATTCTAAATATCACTCTGGTCAATTCCAGGAACAAAAATGGATTGTCGCCATACTTTTCATGGTTCCAGTGTATGCTACTGAATCTGTGAGTACTCATCTCTAGGAAGAAGGACTTAAATGCTATCTCCATCCATAGTTCATCAATCACAAACTGCCACTATGTATATTTTATGTGTATCCCACTTTCTGTGTTCTCTTCTATACATGATGAGACATATAATTGCAAGAGTAACAAACTCAGACATTATTTAGAAATAAGGAGACTTTGTCTTTGTCTGGATGATACATTAACTAGCCTTGCCTAGTTGGTGCTTTCGAATTTAGATCCAGGAAGATATACTTTATTGGAATAAAGCAAAATGAGGTGTAAAAAGACCTTCATTGTTTATCATATTCCATTACTTTTACCTTTATCCTCTTATAGTTTCTTTGTTTGATTTTTCAGATTATTTCCCTATCAAGTCCAAAACTGTCACTTGCATGTGACATTTTGAGGAACTGTTATGAAGCGTTTGCCTTGTATTCTTTTGGAAGATATTTGATTGCCTGTCTAGGTAAGCTCTTTGTGCTGCTAATTCTATTTGTTCTGATAAAATTCTATACTTGCAAGAGAACAGGCTTCTAATTGGATATAGATATTTAATTATGGACAATCATTTGGCCCTGGACAATTAGGTAGAGATTGTGCTAATAAATTTATGAAACTTTTGTTGATGCTAATATAGTCTCCTTGTGATTTAATCAATTGGTTAGAGATTATGCAGAGACTTGTTGCGTTACAAGTATATAATATAGCTTATGTGGAAAATATGACAGGTGGTGAAAGAAGAGTAATAGAATTACTGGAAGATGAATCAAAAAAATTGCTGGAGAAACCACTATTAGATAGCCCTAATATGAAGACTCCAGATGAACAGAGGTCATTTTGGAAATTCTTCTTTCGACCATGTGTGCTGGGAGAAGATTTGCTTACTATTGGAAAATTTGGCATCGTGCAGTATGTGAGTCACTTACTTTGAACCATAAAAATTTGTTCCTGACCTTATCTGATAACAATTTTCTGACGTAATCAGATGATTTTGAAGACTCTCTGTGCATTTTTGGCACTCATATTGGAGCTTTTTGGCATTTATGGAGATGGAGAATTCAAATGGAATTATGGGTATGCATTTTTGGTATCATGATGGAACTGACACATCATTGTATGCTCTTGTATTTTCATTTTCTGGTTAAATACAATCAAATATAAACCATATTGTATGAAGTAACGCATATTTGGTATATTGTGATATGTTTTCTCTAAGGATGCTGCAAGTTTGAACCCCACTATATTGTATAATTGATATTTTTCTTTACCATCTAAATAGAATTTTAACTCATCTTGCAGTTATCCCTACATTGCAGTCGTTATGAACTTCAGCCAAATGTGGGCACTATTTTGCCTTGTTCAGATCTATAACGCAACCCATGAGAGACTTAAAGCAATAAAGCCACTTGCAAAGTTCATCAGCTTCAAGGCCATTGTCTTTGCTACCTGGTGGCAAGGTGTGGGAATCGCTCTTTTGTGTGCTTTCCAAGTTCTCCCAAGCGAAGGAAAGCTACAGACCGCATTGCAAGATTTTTTGATCTGTATAGAAGTAAGTTCATCTTGCTTCATTAAATTTTAAGTTACATCACAGCAGGACTGTGAAAAAATGTTTTCAAGATCACCTTGCTTTATGAAAGTACATTGTACTGGCCTTCCTTGCCCTAACCTTGATGCATTGAGTGTTTATCATCCATTTAGGTTTATTTCTTATATGAATGATTGCTGCAGGCGGACATCATATGTCTGTAAAATTTGTATGCTGTATGCATTGGTATGCAATATCAAGTCAATAGTATGAAAAAACCGTTAAACTAAATACAGAAAGAAGTTCGACCCGCAACCAGTATTTCTCTTCTAAAATCTAGGAATAATGAAGATATGCAATAAAGAAAGAAGAAGATGATAACACTCACTTTCCATCGCAAAAATTAGGACTGCCGAATTGTAGGCACTTTTCAATACAAGCGAAGTTTGACTAATGTATTTATAAACATGAGTTATTCATGAAATGCAAAATATGTTGTTTGTGATGGCCCTTGACTTGTCAAAGAGTCTTAATTTCATATTTCCATATATGAAAAAGAAGATAAATATCTTGAAGCTTGCCAATAAGGACTCCATCTTTAAAATTATAACCTTCCTAACACCTAGTTCTGCCGTTAATTTCAGCTAATAGAACTTGTATTTCCAATCGTGACAAAATTTTTTATGCTTCTGCAGATGTCCATTGCAGCTATTGCTCATATTTTCGTCTTTCCTGTGGAGCCCTTCCGCTTTGTGCATATTCCACGGAGCGAAAAAGTCACTGCTGAAACCACAACTGAACTAACGTTAGAGGAGGGCGATAACAGGAAACCATCGGTTGTTGAGAAGATAGAAACTAAGGTGGAGGTTCCAGGGACTAGTGTCACCGAGAGCGTTCAGGATATTGTTGTCGAGGGTGGACAACGTGTAAGTTTGCAATATACTTGTGTTTGTCAGATCTTGTGGCTTAAGTTCACCCTGTCGATAGCTGAAACAGAAGTAAATTCTTTTTGAACAGGTTGTAAAGGATGTTGTGCTGACGATAAATCAAGCAATAGAGCCAGTGGAGAAAGGAGTAACAAAGATCCAGGAAAGCCTTCATCAGAAAACAGTTGACTCAAAAGGTGAAAATGAGGAACAGGAGATTGAAGCAAGGGAAGAGTTTACTGTGGAGGGTACGGATGGCAAAACAGTGGTAGATTTTGTAGAGAAAGTAGTTGAGTAAAAAAATTTTATGGTATGGTTGATCTGCAAATCAAGAAATAATCCAGAGCTGTAGGAAATTCGCACATGGTTTTCTGTATGTTCCTAGTTTGGATGGTAGGATTTTGTACTATTCGGTAGCTCGGACGCTTTTATTCAGGTTAGTAGGGTTCATAATTTGCAGATTGTTCATTAATTCACTGCCTATGTTGAAAATTCAGGTTATTTGTTGACACTATTTATCAATACTCAATTCCATGTTTAACTGCGTATACATGAAGCCATGAATTATATCTCTTTAGAAAGTGCGACCCGCACTGATAATCCAATTAATTGTGGATCTAAATTCTAGAAGGTATCTTCCGCTAATCGCTTTCTCTTCATAGTACAACAGAGTTGTAGCATGTTAGTTTCATAACTGCCATGAAAGAGATATGATTCCTAGAAAGCCCATAAAGGTAAAAGAAATGGTCATACAAATAAATTCCGTGTAACTTTTCTTCTGGCGCAGTGAAATAATAAAAACACGTTTTGTATCAACCAATGCGTTCTTATAGCAGCCTAGACATGCAAATACAACCTAACTATATCAAATACTATCCACTGCTGCCCCTCATCAATTTGCTGTGCTTATTCCAAAAGCATATCTGCTTCAATGAATACAAATTGTATCGGCAGATCGTCTTGCCACCAACACTTGTTTCAGAACCCATGCACAAAATCACTTCAGTAACGATGAGTATTCCCAGCCGGATATGTGATCCTTGCTAGAAAAAAATATAGAAGATCACACATCTGTAACACTCTGTATACTACAGGAATCTGAACATTTGCAAGAAGAGTAACTTGGCGCCCGGGTTTGTGAAACTTCCACCTATACGCAGAACCACGTCATATCCTCATGGAGACCTTGATCTCGATCTCATCCATGTCATATCAACTCACCAACCCTCACCGTCGAACGTTAAGATTCCTCTTTTAACTCAACGATTAAATCTGTGCAATTAGAATCTCATTCCATGTGTCAGGAACACCAGGCAAGCACCAGTGCAAGCAATCTTGAACTCCTGGTGTACCTTTTATACTGAACTGCGAAATATGACCTTCATCTCTCAATTGCGAGAGAGCTGTTATATCCAAAAGCGTGATGTTTGTACCCTTGACCGCATGTGCAGCATCAAGATCAGTGGACTCTTCCTGTAATAGTTCTTTGCCTACAGCTGAAGGAACCTCATTATTGCAGCTCCCTCCTGTGTTCCAATCCCCATTGACAAAATGCCTTGGAGAGATGGTGCGATAAAATGCTTTCAAGCCAGGATACCTAGGGAGCTGATCGTTAACCCACTTGATAATACTGTGGATAGTAAAGTTCTTAGCATGCCCAATATCTGCTATCTTCTTGTTGGTATTCAGCTTACCCCCAACATGCATGATCCAACGGTTTCCATTAAGCTTCCCTCGATTCCAGTGATGCCCTGTATTGAGAACCAGAACATCAAATTTGTGAATGTTCCATTGCAGGAAAGATGGTGGTCGATCGAGGTGCATAGCATAGTAAGTAGCTGGATCTGAGACATTGAGAGGCTCCAAATTGCACAAGCTTGCTGACCAGTAATATAGAATAGTGGTATTGGTGCTAGGAAATCGATAGACCCAACCATCCGGGCGAACAGCTCCTTTAGGTTTGACAAGTCCATACTCTTTTCCCACATTCTGGATATCAGGCCTGTCAAGACCACCAGTTAACATGCACATCAAAGACTGAAACTGCTGCCTACCCAGTGAATCTCCAACAAAAGCCAGAGTTTTGTGCTGCATCCTGCAATGAATAAGCATATTATCACATGAACATTGATGATTTCATTCCAAATTATAGTAGTACATATATTGGCCCCGCTTAATAAAATGAAAGTTTATTTCATAGGGAGTTACTCTCGTTTCATTTGTAACTCAATCAGAACTCCTGTGTTATATACAAAGAAAGAAAGTATTGGAACTGCAGACATAAGATCTATCAACCACAATTCCCTTATATCAAATACCGTATCAACCATGAGATTCATGCATAACAGGTTCCAAAAAGAAATGCTGTTTATCAAAAGAGAGATTTTTCTCCTTATTCTGAGACTGTAAAAAGCTCAATCTAATCCCATATTCTATCCAAAAGAATACAGCTGAAAATTGCAACAGCATTCCAACTAAATGAGCATATGGCAAAGTAGAGCTGAGAGCTGACAGGAAAGACAAAAACACTAGCAGAACTTGCCTATTGCAAAAATAAAGATTTAGTCTCAGCTGCAGCAAAATTGTTCTGCCTAGCAATACAATGAACGTATGAATGCTACATGTTTGTCAAGAGAAAAACTACCTTTTTAAGAACTTAGATGCTTCAAAACTTTCCATTTGACAATTTTTAGGCTGCCATTGGAGCTTTTCATAATCAAAATTCATGCGTTGTGTCAACCGGCAAGCCCACATTCCTGAAAGCCACTGCTTGCAGCCAAACCCAGAATACAGAGGGTGATTATCATCTACTACCCATTTTCCCTTTGCATAATTGCAGGCTGAGAAGGGTCACATTTATTATGTTAGAAAGTAGTAGGCCACAAAAAACATTATTATGTCAGAAAGTAATCACTTCCGCAAAATGTACATAATAACAAGAGGTGATATAAGAATGAGAAATGTTAAAAGGGGCAACACAGACGGTTTCCCTCTTGAAAAACCACATATTCTAGAAAGCATAAAAACTGAATCATACAAAGTAGGCTTGCCTTCAGTCTTTTTTGATGAAGATTGTTGTTCATTAGCTCTCTCTGATGAAAACTGTTGCTTGTCATCTCTCTCCTCCTTCAAAGAATTAAAACCTGCAGCAACTGACTGCAATCTAGTCTCAGCTGTCTCTTCTTTATCAGACTTTTTTCCTCCTGAATCTTCTGAATTTTCTCTTTTCAATTCAATTGTACTAGGAGCAACTTCCATATTGCTAGAATTTCCAGGTTCCTTAGTATCACTAGCATTTCCATGCTCCTTAGTACTGCTAGAATTTACAGGTTCCTTGGTCTCTTCTTCTTTAGCATCACTTTCTGCTAAAAGGAGAAAGTTTACTTCAGTACACTGTAGGGCGAAAGGTCAAACCCCAAAATGCAGCAGGGACCAACATTATATTTAATAATCAACAGTGAGAGCATAGTTATTACAGCTGCAAATCAATCAGCAAGATTGATTCACTTTGAACTAGACAAGTATCAACAATGCTTAAAACAAATTGTCAAAGATATGTGAAAAGATTGAACTAGACAGCAATTTTTACCTTTGTCTTTTGCAGAGAGGCTTGCTGTTGTGTTTTTGTCAACTGTAACCATCTCTATTGGGCTTTTCAAAGAGTCATTCTGAGAAAAATCAAGATCACCTTTCTCTTCATCAGTCTTCTTTGAAATTTCAACTTTATCTTTGCCACTAGATATGGGAGGCTCTCCAGAAACAGAACTTCCCACATCTGTCCAGATATCTACACACAAAATTTAGGGAAAAAGATGCAGAACCCGTCAATAATTTAATCAACCCAGTTAGTTAGCATTTAGTAAAAATATTTTTCAGTAAAAGGTTTAACTATAGCTTGTCTAAGGATCAGGCATCAGCAAAACACTTTTCAGCATCCATTGTGTTATTCTCTGGAGAGGTACCTTTACAAAATTATAGAACAATCCCTTCCTTAAGCTCTAGAATCTTTTTTAAAAATAATATTACCATTACATTGCAAGAATATCCTTGCATTCCGTTGCAACTTTCAAAAAAGTGCAGCTAGGATTCAATTTTATATTTCTTTATCTAAGTCTAAAATATTACCTTCAATTTTCACAAGACCTTAAAAGATACTGACAATCACAAGGTTACAGGAAATGTATTAAATCATTGAACTTAAATACAGCGCAAAGTTACAAAGTCAAACAATAGAACAAGTCTATCCCGATCAGAAAAGATGGTGATGCTATGTTCTTAGAACTCATCAAATTTCTCATCGACTAAAAGCCAAAAAGACGATCATTTGCACTGGGGAGATGAGATTCAAGTTTTGCAGACTCAGAAGAATTCCATCCACAAGCCAAAAATAACTTAAAATGACGAAATTAAATGCTTATTTAGACCAAACAACAAACAAAATGGTAGAAATAAACCTGTATATATTGGTAACAGCTTGTTTTGATAAGGAAGAAAAGCAGTAAGAAGAGGATTTTTCTCCCATGCCCAGACAAAGATTGTTGTGCAGACAAGAGCAAGTAAGACAAGAGAGAGCTGCTTTCCTCTTAAACCGTAAAAGCTTCCTTTCATCCTGAAAATATACAGGAAGCAAAAAGAAAGCCTTTACAAGGAAAAAGGAAACTATTTCCTTCCAATTCTTATCCTATCAGTTCGATATCAAAAGCGAGATTAGCTCATGAAACCAAGGACCAGAGAGGCTGTGAAGATCAATCCAATTTAAGCTTCTCTCTGCCTACTTGCAGGCCATGCTAAGACTGGATCTGCAGGAAACAACATGGTCAAGCCGCATGAAAATAACAAGATATCATGCTAAACTGCTGATCTCTATGCTTGAATTTACACTGTTATGTCACTAGACCTCAGTTTCACAGAGCAGCAAGTCAGTTAAGATCTTCATCACCTACAAAACTATTACCAGATTTTTCCATGTACACACATCCTTCCAACGAACTTTGACCGACAATCATAAAAAAATTTATTGAGAATGAACTACAATTCATCCCCTACTTATAAAATTTCAATAATGAATCAACCTACTTCTCACATTTTCCCCACTGTGCCAAATCAAATCAACGTTATTTCTTTTCATTTTTAATAACCTTTCTCTACCCCACATCATATCTTCCCAAATGATTTAATCTTTACCTCATTAATTTGCCAACAAACCACCGTTAAATTTGCTTCAAACACAAACCAACGTACCTACTTTATATAGCAACAACAAGTTCCAAAATCCATAAATTGGGTTTCATTAAGACACCGTTTACTTACGAAAGGGACATAACAAAGATTCGATTCCATTTATTCCTTCCTTAATGGAATCGAATCATAAAAACAAGAACAAGAAGCAAGCTTTTCTCCATCAATTCAAAAGTAAATGAAATTTTAACCACCTGATTCAGTTACCATAAATTTGCCATAAAGAAAGCTCAAGATTGCTTTTTGCTGATGCAAATAGTACTTAAGAATATATCCAGAAAAAGGAAACATGAAAAGGTACGAAATATAAATGTAAAGTTGCATCTTGGTATGTAGAGAAACAATATACCTGCCAGAGACACAAGCCCAATGAGAAGCACAACAGAGAGAGAGAGAGAGAGGAGAGCGAGAGAGGAAAGGACATCAACAATCAAAATGGTTGCAAGTAAAATAAAAGTAATAATTATAATAATAAGATTTAGAAATTAAATTGATCAACATTTTGACGGGATTTTTCGGTGTTAGAAGGAGAGAGTGTGTGTGATTGTGTACGCAACACGGGAAGTATGGAATCAGAGCGAATATCACGGGACTTCTATTAATTAATCACTTCCGTAATTATAATTACATACATCCGATATACATACTTGTTCATTGAAGGATGTGATATTTATATACCAGGTTTAATACTTGCATATTTAAATATATTTATTTTTCTTTGTGATTAAGTGTGTATTCATATCGTTTATAAATTTACAAGATAATATCTCACTTTATTTATTGAAAGTGTGTTTGTATTATAAAATTTTACCTGGATTCAATTAAATCCTACCCTTTTTTATGGTTTCAAAAAATAGTGATAGTTGTAAATTTTTGAAATCTGTTTCTATATTGCATATAATGGAACTTGTACCAATCATTTAAATTGTTTATAACAAATAATATTTAGCATAACAAAATATTGTATTTGACTAATCATATAGCCTAAGCCCATTTTGTACATTAAAAATCTTACGGTAGTGTTTAGTTATCAAAATTGGATTTAATAAAAAAAACCGAACAAAATAAGTATAAGAAAGACCAGACAATATAAGCTTATGGTACTATATTTAGTTTACACAGTACTAGACATGAAATTTATATTAAAAAATTAATTATTTAAATTATAAAATAAATAATTCCTTATAATATTTAATAAAAATAATATTTATTAACTTCATATTATAATATGAAAGAGTATTTTTGAGAATATAAAATATTTTTTGTTTTTATCTAATAAATTTCATTTTTATACCATAGTACAGATAGAACAAAATTCAGACATTTTATCTAGTCTGTTAATCAAATTTTTGTTCAGTCCCTAAGCAAATTTACAAATCAAACATAAGACAAAATTTATTATAAAATCTAATACCACGAAAATTGTACAACCAAACCTTACCTAAAGTATATTTTAACTACTATATCATTTGCCTTTCATTTCATTCCAAATACTGTTGTAGTGTTACCAAACTACTTTTGAGAAAACCCATCTTCGTTTCCTATGCTACTGCTCAATTTCAACTCATAATCCATGAATGTCTTATTTTCCTCTTGTGAAAGCTTTATTATTATTGGTGAAACCATAGAACATCCTCATTCATCAGAATTCAGTTTAAAATTTTTAAATATTATATCAATAATTTAAAAACCCTTTTTTCCTAAAAATCATTCGACATAATCCATATATTTCTTTAAAAAAGTTGTTAACATTTATTTATATTATTTACAAGAGGCACAATACATAAATTTAAATTAATATAACATACTTCAAAAATAAGTACCTATTATTGCAAAAAAAAAAATTGCAAGAATAGGTTTTTTTTTTTTATGAGAGCCAAATTGCAAAATTATTTCCTTGTAAATAGTCGCCACAAAAGATATACTCATTAGAGCTTACCTACAAGTTTTTTTCCCTAGAAAAAGTGGTCTAGTGAACTAAGTTTGTCATTATGTTCGTCGCATAAAAATTCACAAATTTCTCAACAAATGAATTTAGTTTGCCGTTTAAAAAGTTATTGGAAAACTTTCTTTACAACTAAGTTGGTTACTACAAATTTATCAAATCCTTCTTCTGGTAAATTTAGTTCGTCGATATATATATATTAGCATTTTTTAATTAATTTTTGTGATTAATAAAAATATATTATTATTTATTTTGAAATTTAGGAGTATTGTAGCTAATATAATGGAAATTAATATGATTGCAAATATTTAATATTTAATGTAATTTAAAAATAAACAAAATAATAATAAAAGCTAAATAATACAATTGAATTAAGACATATTTTTCAACAACATATCACAAACATGAAATAACATATACATTTAGTCAAAAAAGAAACACGAGTTTGATTCGATTGGATTGATACGTATTGTTCAACAACATATCACAAAATGAAATAACATATCTATTTAATATAAAAAGAAACATAAGTCTAAATATAATATAATAACAATAACAACTATAAAAGTACAAAACAATCAAAAAATACTATCTAAATAGAGGACCTCACACTTGCATCTACATCTAGCCGTGCTGTCCCTTACTCTCCACCGTGAATTACCATAGAAGACGAATTGGAGTTAGAATTAATTTACACAAGTATATTCATATACTATCTCTACGAACCATAAAACGGATTTATAGTAAACTGCTAAGAAAAAAACACACTAAGTAAATATACATGTAGATCGAGCCAATGCAAAAAACCAGATGGAGGAGACTACTAAAATAGAGGAAGCTACTGGGATGTGCCTCTTAGGAATGATGTAGAAGGTGGCTAAGTATAAAGTAGGCATTAATAGGGCATTTGAGGCCGAGCATTTAGCTATTATATTATTTCATCATATTTATTTTTTAAATCATTAAACTCTTGACGAAGATTATCTTGTCCAATAAGCTCATTAGATGTCTGCAAAGATGATCTAAACTACTCCCTATACACTGATGTTCGTGCTGGAGGCAGGATTGGCCCACCATATCCCGGCCCATCTTACAACCTAAGACCTCCTGCATAATGATGGCATCGGACTTATGTTTGCCCCCTTTCTCTCATACTCTAGCTTCATCTTTTACCTTCTTTTTCAACATTATCTCTTATATAAAAAAGTTAAATTGCTATCAAAATTTACTTAAAGTGTTAAAGAGAGGCAAACAACACTATAATAAGGTGTATTTACACAATCTCGTGCTGCATGAGGATGAATCCATTCTCCTGTATTTTACCCTTTCCTTCTATAATGTAAATATGCCCAAACTTCAATGCCTGTCATTTTCTACAAAATTAAGAATGAAATTAATATATATGATCAAGTGTAGGAAATTCAATAACAAATAGTAACGTTATGAAGTTTTAGTCAAAACTTTAAAAAAAATGAAAATACACTTGCGAAATATAGTAAGATTTGCTTACAAATAAAAATAAATAAATTTATAACAATAAAAGCAATCACAAATAGGTGAAAATGCCTATCAACATGCACTTTACAAGTTTTCTATGATACCAAATTCTACACTCGCAAATCCTCATCTCATTACTCTAATCTTAACTCATCTCCAACACTACCCTTACTTGACTTTAAAAATTCAACAACTCACACCTACAACTTCATCTACTTCCTTTTCCATATACGATCACACAACATGAGATTAAAAAGAAGAAAAAAGAAAAATCCATACAAATAGAAAACATAAAATTATGTTTGTAAAATTACATAAAATGTAATATTTTTTAAAACTTACCTTTTTCTCTTTATGGCTTCGAAAAGAACATATTCTAGCGATATGTGAATATCTCAATTTAGTTCTATTCAGGGAGTTTACTAATCATATGCCCTACAAATAGAAAACATGAAATTATGTTTGTAAAATGTAATATTTTTTATATATCAATTTTTGTACTCTTACCTTATAGGGATGGATCATTATTAAAAAAATCACAAAGTTCTCTCTAATGATTTGCCTAATATTCTAATCCACAACATGGTTTATTTCGCGCATTCACCCCTTCCTTCTCATAATATTTTCGAAAATCCTTGCACAAGTCACTATAAGATTTGGAAGCTATTTGTTTGATATTTCTCACCCATAATGGACTTTTCTCCCATTCAACTTGACTTACATTAAACTTATCCTATAAAAACGAATAAAATAAATTAATCCAACATGAGGTGTTTTAAGTATAGTATGGAAACAAATCACATGTACCATAATCTTTTTGATAATGACATTACAATGTTCCTCATCGATAGCTGTCCAAGCATTCCTACCAACGCTCGGTATAAACAGTATACTTTCATCCATATGCCTCAATCGAAACTCTATACGTAACAAATTCAAATAGTCCCTTGTTATCTTACCACATAAAGGTGGAATCTATAACTTTGGTTTTTGGCTAGTTAACCTCACTACCTGCTCATAAGTTAAATCTTTATAATTTCCCCTCCATCTAGGTTGGTCATCACCATCAACGTCATTTATAACACTATTATCTCTTGTACTTCTCTCGTTAACACCACCTTCTCCTTATTTAGTGTTATTCTCCTCTTCAGTATTATCATCGTCACCTCCAATACTATCTCCCCCATTCATACCCTAACTCTATTCAACATGTACATGCTGAAGATATGAAAGGAGTGAAGCATAAAACTCACCTGCAGTTTGTAAAAATAAAATTAGGACGAATTAGAAAAAAAAAACGTAAAAAATATATAAGAAGGACAATATTTAAAATATAAATTTTACCTCTACCTAAGGGCCTTTGATGCTAAAGTTCTCTTATAGCAGCCTTTAGGAAGTCATTATTCATGCTGCAAAAAAGAAAACATTAAACTATTAGCAGTACAAATGAAGTAAGATTTTAGTCTCAAACCAAAACTATTAAATAAACTAACAGACACTAAGTTGTTACTTATTCACCATCACTACTATCAAAATTGGACTCCTTGTTAAGTCCTACATCACCTTTTATGTTTTCCCCTAGAATGGGTATGCATGTTAGTGTCCCAAGGTCTATGAAAATTCTTTCCACTAAAATCAATCAGGGTTTACTTATTTCTCATTGGAGTGGCTTGTTGTTTATAGGCTTATCATTAATCTCATCACAATTAGAATCTTATTAAATAAGGCCCGATCAAATAGATGTCGATGTCAGACCTTTTGGACCACTCTCTGATCCCCTAAGTGCTTCTTTCGATCTCTCAAATAGAAAACTTGTTGACAATAGTCAATAAGTATATATGGATCATTATCATACCATGTATAGTGTGTATTAATGGACAACATATCCCCATCAATACTCTCAGGTTTACTATGCTATATATTGTACCATTTGCATTTGAACAAGAATACGTGATAGTTCCCATAGTAGTTCACATGTACTTTGGTAGATAATGTCCCATAAAATGTAATAAGATTACTGTTATGACCAACCAAGATACTTACACTACTATTATGTGTTTTAAGCCTTGCCTCTTTGGATTCAGTTATAAATCTAATTTTATTCACCACGCAACTATTATAGAGGTGGACATTCGTTTCTAGACCCCCTAATAAGGCTGCTAAGTCATCAAATATTTGTACAATAGATCTCGCCTTAAGTTCTAACATCTACACAAAACATTAGACATTTACAATTATTTATTTTGTCAAAACTAGTATATTAATCTGTTTTCTTAAATTATTTCCAAACCACAAATGAAACTATATTGGTGCCAACAAGTGTGCACTATGAAAACCACATGCATATAATTCTTGCTCAAATTCCCTATTTAAGAAAGCAATTGTTAAATGTAAACATAAGTAAAGCTTTAACTTTAGGATACCAATAATTAAAAGGCACATACTTAACGTATGGTCTTACATCCTTACAGTTACTTAGTATGGTCCAGTGCATCTTATTTATTTTATCACTAACAGAAACATTTTTAGATGCACCAATAAGATGCACTAGCATTGCAAACAACTAAAGACAATTACTTTGCATGGGGTTAGGCCCATCCCGTTACCAATAGGGCTTATTAATCCTAGACTCCATGTTCTCAAAGTACATCCAGCAGAACAAGATACTCTCTCGTATTATATATGCCTCCGTAATAAAACCTTCCAGTTTAGCCTTATTCTTTACATCACCTTTAAGTATAACCAAGTACCTTTCTGCTAGATACATCTACCTATACTAAACAGAACCACATATACATGCCTCTCCTTGGGAAGATGCCCAACAAGATGGATCATAATATCGAAAAAAGCAAGTGGAAAGATCGTTTCAACAAACCAATCTTCAAGTTAGCGAAAAAGGAAATATGAATCGTATGGAGAACCAGCAACAAAAAGATGGAATGTGTCTAACATAGGAGGATTTATGGGTAGTAGTTTCAAAAGGAAAAAAAAGGGGTGTAAACCAATTCATTAAAGGCTAAATGGTTAGGGCTAAAACAGAACTTTTGGCTATAATGGGCCCTCTTTCTATCTACTAGCTATATCTTACTCACGCAAATCCATAATTGTTAAAATGTTTCTTCACTATTAAATTACACGACTATTTAGACATGCTTTAAGATAAAAAGCATCCATATAAATTCTAAATTATCCAAATGCCTTACTTTGAAAATTCATCTTCAAGATAAAATTATCTCTTTCTTGCATATATACATAAATAAAAAGTCCATCGACCCAACAAAATCACTACAAATGTCTCAACTTTCTACAACTAATGCTATCTACTTCCATGGAAAAAGCTATCAATATCAACAATAATCCTCAAGTTAATAATAGGTTGTGGGAAACATCTAATTACAAAATGAGACCTTAAACTAGCACAAAAAGAAGAAGACAAACAAAAATATGAGAACAAACAAAGGCTGCACTTATAAATTAGTACAAAAAACCCAAATATGATAGTGGAAATTGAAATTGGATATGCTAGAATATAACACGATATCATCAAAAATACATGTATAGTTTCTGCTTTTACTCTTCAAATATGCCTTAGCTATCCGATTATCCCAATCTCACAAACATGGTAAAAAAGTCCCATTTTGGCTTATTATATCTCAATTCATTCTCCAGTATGTTCCATGCAAAGGTATACACCAAAAACCAAAAAGAAATATATTGTAACTACTATATGATACAATCAAATAGATGTTAAAAAAAAAAAAAACATATACACACACATAACTACCTAAAATTAGTAATAATTTGCTCTTGATCTTTAATCTTCTACCTACAAAGAAGGGAAAAAAAATGTAAGAATCCATTTATGTATCCAATGATGACATACGAACTATTAGAAGACAACAAAAATTAATATTTAGTGGTAATAACTATTAATTACTATATATGATAATCCTAAAGATGGTAAAATATAACATGATAACATCTGATACATAGTTAGTTGAATTTGTTAATTGTTGAGAGCAATTAGTAAATAGAAGATACCCAATGAAAGAGGCAGATGGTACAAATCAACGTAATTATCAAACAAAAAGATCTTTAACTTCAAACATGAGAAAAACAATGGAAATAACTATTCTAAGAATCTCACATAGAACATTTCCGTGTCACTTATTAAAAATATCCTTTAGAGTTGTAGTGAAGTTTGAATAAAATTTCATTACAAGAACAAAAAAGATATGCTCATTTTTGTCAAATCCTAGCTTAAATTAATAAGATGATTATTACTGACTTGAATGGTTAGCTAAGCAATGTCTTATCTTGAAAGGATGAAGCAAAATGATACTAATTTAAAATATTGACTTAAAAAGACAATGTAAGGAATAAGGGGGCCAACTTAAAAGGTCGGGGTGAAATGTATAAAGGGGTTCATCTTAAAATGATGAGATAAAAGGATAAAGGGTCTTGACTTGAAATGTAGGGGCAAAACATATAAAAATAAGTACTATGCCAAAAAAAAAAAAATGAATGTTCATAGGGGCCCATCTTAAAAGAACGAGACAAAAGGATAAAGGGTCCTAACTTGAAATGTAGGGGCAAAACGTATAAAAATAGGTGTAAGCCCTACAACCAATCACTCAAGGTTTTGATCAGCTAAAAGATCCGATCAAGCATAAATTATAAACTATTGAGAGAAATATTAGTAAAAATGACCTCGTAAACGTGAATTTAAGAAAATAAGTAATAAAATAGGAGACTATAAAATTTTCAAATTTTAAGCATAATAATTACTAATTACTGAAAAAGCAAAAAGTGTAATCTAATAACAAATAAATTACTAGAGATAGATTATATGTATACTAAAAATAATAGAATGACCTAAATAATATTTAAGAATATTTATTTATATTATATATGAATTTACATGTAAGTATAAATACGCGTAATTTCTTAAAATACGCGAAATGTGCTAAAATAATACAAAATACTTAAATAAAATTCATAATTAAATAAGGAAAAATCAAGAAAAATTAGTAAAAATCATGAATGATCCAGAATTGGGTCGTGGTAGCTGGGAAAAATAAGAAAAAATTCGGCCAATTAAATTAAGACAACATAAAAGCCAAAAATCAAGGGATAAGGCAATTGTCTTGTCCAATTTAATACACAATAATTACACTAAAGCTCTATAAATAGCAAGAAAAATTCAGAAGCTCATTCGGATAGATACAAATCAGAGAAAATTAGGGAGAGGTGAAAATTGAGAGAAAAATTTGATTTAGAAAAAAAAATTAGAAAAAACTATGCAATTAGGGCTTTCAAAGGGAACCCACACCAAACGAGTAGCTGGGAGTGGATGGCCACCACCACCACATGGTGGTGGCAGTGCTCAGGCCGGCCGACAAGGTCACGGTGGCCGGAGCCACCCAAATCGATGAGTCCAATTTCTAGCCCGATTCTTATGTAATTTTGTAAAAATAGTAAATATTATTGAAAATTATGCATTTTTTTATTCTAGAATATTTTTGTATATAGTTTGTAGGAAAAATATTATTTTGATGAAAATATGTCTCGTGATATAGGGTCCTTAAGAAATCATGCAAAACCGAGCATGTTTCAATTTAGAAATAAATGACCTTAGGAGTGTAGTTTCGAGCCCAAAATTTTTGTGTAGATTACTTAGATGATATAGAACAGTGCTATGAAGCCCGTTTTCAAAAATTAATTTTTGAAATTTTTAGATAATTTTTAGGCCTTAAAATGAGGCATAAAATGAGTAATTTAAGGTTAATTAAGTAATTAAATTATTAATTACTAACTTAGTGAATAAGTAGATGTTTTAGGATGTGGAAATCTGATGGAGTGTGATACTTGTAGCATTTAGGGTGTTAAATGTAATTATTAGGTTAATTATGTAGTAAATGAGTAATAGGGAAAAATAGTTAATTTTGTAAATTAGGGAAATTTGGAGTAAAATCTGATTTAGGATGGATTTAAACATTTTGAAATAATAATTGATGTTTAGAGATGGTAATTAAAGTGATAGAAATATTAGAAGTGCATTATATACATTATAGGCAATAATGCATAAAATGTAATATTTGAAAATATAATAAATAGAAAATATTAGGATAAAAATTGATATTATATAAATAATAGGGATATATAATAAATCTGATAAAAAATTTGAATTTATGTAATTACATGAAAAATGTAAAAATTTCTCACATTAGGAGTGAATTCGGTACACTAATATGGATTTAAGCGTACCGAGTAAAATAACTACTGACTAGGGGTAATGATGGTATTTAGGAGATCGGGAAGTAATGTGATTAATTTCATATTATGGGTTGAAATGGATTTCTAAGGTTGGAATCTAAAACATTACTTATAAATCGAACTAAAACCTAATTTAGAAATCGATGCGAAAACCGAACCTGAACCTAACCCCAAACCTAGAATAATTGTAAAAGACTTAATACCTAGATAATTAGGAATATTAAACCTTAAACAAAACCTAACAATAAGTGTTATAGGATAAAACGAACCTATAATAGTTATATAAAAAGCTGAAACCACATTTGTGTTATAGGGATGATCGGTGATGGTCTGAGCAAATCGGACCTCGAGTGAGTGAACGAAGAGTCGAGGTAAGTTGGGATTAATACAATGCTGTATTTTAGAGGCTTAAGATTATGCTTGGTTGTGCTTGTTAGATAGTTGAATGTGTGCATGTGCTTGATTATGGGTAATACTATGATTCTATTTGTTGTTCTGGCATATATTGTATGATTTGTATGTAATGATTGATCACCCTAAACTGAACTTAATCAAATATACGACCAGTAATTATAATCGGACATGCATGGCAACCCGTTAGGGGAACTTAGGACTCTCCGGCCAAATACCGACCCCTTCGGAAGGGATAGCACAAGATTGCAAAATGGTCCCTTCTTCATCCTCAGTCGAACTAAGTGATAGGAGAGGAGGTCGCGGTGAGGGTAAAGACAGTGGTTCGAAGGTAGTCGCGGGAGGAGCAAGGTCTTCATTACACAAGCCTGGGTTTGGTCGTGAGCTGTTGCATTAACGGCAATTCCTTAACCCGGATTAGAGCAGGCATAATTTCTCTAATCTCACGACGGGCCGGACAACGTCGTACGATAGCATTTGCTTGCATATGCATTGCACCTAATAAATGATTGAAAACCTTGTTATGTGTATGGTATAGTTTTAAGTCCTCCATCCTAACTTACTGAGCTATGGTTGCTCACATCCCTATAGACGTCGTGCAGGTGCTGACTAAGAAGCGGCAACAACTACTCTGAAGCTAGCAACTGTTGGATCCTGGGGAGTGAGGAAAAACATGTGAAGAATTAACATATATTTTTAAGGTTTAAGCTTTTACTTTAGAATTTTTCATTTCCGAATACTGTAATAACTAGGAAATATATTACAGAGAAATATTCTAAACTTTAATTACAATAGCTGAATTATAGTATATATATATATATATTTCCTCACTTTCTTAGATAAACAATTTATTTAAATTACAAACTGTTTACTTCAAAGCGGGTTAGTCGTGGACGCCTTGTGTAGATCAGGTCTAAGATAGCGGTTGTAAGGCCAACTTCTATCTTAGAATAGTTTACACGGTGGGGCTGTTACGACTCTGCCGCTTCGGGGCGTGACAATAGGCACCATGCAAAAAAAAAATTAACATTCATAAAAGAAAAATTAGCTTCTCAAAAGGATGGATTTTTTAAAGAAAAAAACTTAACAAAAGGGTTTGAAGGCATATCTAATTGTTTTTTATCCCTAAATAACTGATATTCCTTGATGTAGGATAATAAAAGTTCTTATAGTGAAACTTTCTAAATTCTAAACACTGGATAACTAAAGTTTTCAAAATTCTTAGGATAGCCTAAGCTCTTAGGATGATGACAAATGCTCCTAAATAATTTTTTCATAGGATAGCCAAAGCTCTTAAATGTTTTCACATCATAAGATAATCAAAGTTCCTGAATCAACTTAACTAAGATGACTAAAACTCCTGAATTATAAGATAACCACATTCTTTAAATTTATGAGATTACCAAAATTCCTAAGATAAGGATAACCAAGATTCCTAAGTAATAAGGTAATCAAAGCTCCATAAAGATAACCAAGATTGTTGAAATGTCATAAGATGATCAAAGCTTCTTAAGGACAACTAAGATTCCTAAGATGTTATGAGATCACCGAAGTTGCTAGCTTAGGGATGACTAATGTTCATGTTGCAAATTCTCAAATTTTCACTTTTTGAAACCCAAAGGAAAAAAAAAAGTACTTTTATTGAAAAATGGTTTATGTCTTTCTTACTAACAAGTAAGGAAACTATATTGGCTCTAGATGTTATAAGCAAGCGATGTACTCGTCCTTTTAACCTATGGGCCATTCATTATATATCTTGGATTGTCCATTTGCAATGATGTGGGATAGGAAAAAGCTTCCACTTAACAACTTGTTCTTTTTGCTGTAGGGAATCCCATTCGATTGTAATGTGAAGTGCTTCTCATGCCCATGCTTGACTTTTGCATTTATAAGTTTTATACCAGGAAAAATATCTCAATTATCTAAATTATTTAGTCTAAGAAGACTTCCTCACACTCTCAAATGGTTTGATTTTACTTTCAAGTACGATTCCAAAAATTATGATCAATCTTGTAAGTAATACATGATTAATCTAATAGGTCTTTTTCTTAGGGTTGTAACGTAGACTTTTGGTCATTACTTAAACAAAAGGGGATATTAATGTGTTGGCCAATTTTCAAAAAATTAATATCTCAACTTGGGTTTACAAATCAAGAATCATAGTAAGAAAATGCTAAGATGGGCTTGCTCTAATTTCATGAGCAATTATTACTTAAGATAAATCGAATTCTTTGGTTCAAAGAGTTTCGTTAAGGGTGGTATAGTGGATGAGATTATAGACTCAAACCTTTTATCTCGAAATTAGTAGGCTCAGCCTTTTTAAGATACTCAATCCTTAAGCCCTTAAGGGTTTTAAGCTAACTTTTGAGATATGATCACCTTATTTTTATTTCTTCTTTCTTTTTTCCTTCTTTTTTCTCTTTTTCTCTTTACCTTTTTCTTTTCTTTTCTTTTTTCTTTTATTAAGGTGATTGATCTCCATATGTCTGGGATTCAAGGCTTTAAAACCATGAGTTCAAAGTGTTTAAGCTTGGTTAAATGGATATGGCTTTTAAGTATTTGAAAAAAATCCTTAGGCTTGAGTTGTTTAAATGAGTATATGGGCTCAAATGAAGTGTATATGGTTTGAAAATCTTCATTCTAAAGAAATTGAGTTATCTATGTCATATATTGCTCGTGAATTGACATTACTAAAATAAGCACAAATTAGTATATCCTTTTTCTCCAAAGTCAATGTCCTTAACCCTTCAATTACTTCAACATGGCGTAGTTATTGACAAGGTTTATTTTGAAAAACTTTCCTCAAAGGCTCAAACAAGGTAATAAGGGATGAAAGTGTTTAAGGTAGTGAAATAAATGCGTATCATCCTTTTAATTTGTATATCACATGCAAGCTCTTTTAAGGAATGAGTCTTATCTTTGCTTTCATATATCTCAGCTCTTACGAGTGTTTTAAGGTCAGTGTTTGGGGTCAAGGCTTGCATCTTATTATTCTAAATTCTTCAAAGACTGAGATAGTTTCATTAATTCAAGAATGAAACATCTTATGCCTTTACGTTTACCCTTATCTGCCCTAGTCTCATCTTATAAGACCGAATATTCTGTAATGCCCTAGCTAGTCACATGTCACCTTGCCTTTAAACTAGTCCAAACTCATTAGGATTATTGATGGAATGATTCTAAGCGGAGATAAACTTTGTGTTTAGTTCTAGGGAACAAGTGAACCAGTTTTTGTGAAGTGAATGTTTAAGACCTTTTAAACTTGGAGAGAATCGGTGTAGATGAATAGGCCACGTGTTTAGGTCTTTTCTAGCTAGAAGTGGGTTGAAAAAGGTAAGGACGTCTGTTATTTGTGTTTAGGTTTTTGTGTCTAAGTTTTCTGAAAAGGTTTAGTAATGGGCTTCTCTTCAAGGATTATGTTTAGCTTAGGCTTTTTCTAGGGATGGGTTATATCTCTACCATTTTCATTGATCAATTTCTAATATGCTTTCCCTTTTTACCCCTTAATATCAGGTTTAACTCATAGGCCATACAACGCTTTAGGTTTAGAATGAGTGATTGTCAGGATTAATCTTAGGCCGGAGTCATTGTTATTAGTTGTCTTAGCTTAAAAAATGAATGGCTATGTGCTTCAACAATGGGCTTAGCCGCACAAAAGTAGTAACTCAAAAGTAATAACTCAAGGTTTATAAAACTTATACTCATTAGTAGATTTTTCCTTTGAAAACTTCATGATTTTTTTTAAGAACTTTATTCCAAAGACATTTGAAAACATTTATTTTACAAAAACATATGTGACAAATATGATTACTAATATTTCCTAATTGATTGGAAGAATAGAAAAAGTTACAAAGTTGATGAAAATGAATAACTATTTTACCAAGTCAACAACTAATGATAATAACTTATTTACATATAAAAGTATTTTTTTTTTTTGTGAAAAACTCTTAAAAGCTTCCTTATTAATGGAAACTGAAGAGAACTTATACTATAGAAAACTGGATTGCTAACATTACATAAGGAATAAAAAAAGTCAAAAGTGACATGATTAAGACAACAAAGCTACAAAGAGAACAACCAACAACTAGGGGATGATAATTTCATAATAGGAGTGTCTAATATTACAAAAAGATGATTAGGAGAAGTCCAGGGATGATAGTTATTCACAAATCAAAAGTAATGAATTTTTACAAGTTAAAGGATCTTTTACTTATCTTTTTTTTCTTTTGTATACATGGGTTATTGAACAAATTTCTAATACAATAAATATAAAAATAAAATAAATATACAAATAGCATACAAATAAAGCATACCCATGTAGATGTAAGATTGATAATTAGATAATAGTGCAATAATTTATTACCGTAAAAATTTTTTAGTTGCAACTTAATTATAATGTAATGATTACATTAATTAGAGTATAAATGCACTAGGCCCTTGTTAGGTATAGAATTTTTCTATAAGTACAAATGTGAATAATGTAAGGGGAAAATTTTACAAAAACAAACATCATTTAATAAGTTATAGGGAAATTTTTTTGTACATGAAAAAAAAATGCATGGAAATATTGTACGAACATTGTATCGCATAGGAAAATAATAAAATTACAACTCCTTACTCATGATATAATTTTTGAAAATGTTTCAGTAATATTCATTTGCTTACCTATGAAAAATTTAATGCAATTTAGTGGGTTCAAACTTAAATCTTGTTGTGCCATCTATTATTTGTAAAATGAATAGAAAAAGAAAAATAGTACATAATATCTATATTACAGAATAATACTTTGGCAATCAGATAGTACAAAAGAAAAAAAAAACATATCCAAAATAACAATATATATACAACAAAGTATAGTATAAACTTGATGCAATATGCTACAAATGTATACAATGCACTAAGATCGATAATTAATAAATTATAGAAGTAATATTATTATAAACTCGCAGTCAATATTCATACGCACTTACATATATAAGTGTATAAATTTCTAAAATAATTTTTTTAAATGAAGTTCCTTCATACTTATATATATAAGCATGATAAATAATTTATTTTTATGAAAATAACAGCTCAATTGGCCATGGGTATTATAATTCTCTTATAATCCCTATGGTTTAAAAATTATTAACCCCTTTTTGTTTAAAATGATGTAGGAGGATGGGATTTATGAATCTCAAACTTTGTAACCTTAAGCATTTTTAAAGAAAAGCCTAGTGGGCTACATTGAAGCATAAATTAGATCATCTATCATTGCTAGATAGAGAAAAAGATCCTAGCAACTTGAGGGTTACAAAATAGTAGCTCGTCTTAGATTTCTAAGATAATCCAAGTTCGACTACATGTAAACATACATGTATATTATTTAAAAAATAAAATAAAATCCCTAAATTCCCTATACTTAAGCCCACTATATTAGGTTCTTTCTAGTAGGTCTACATCACAAAAAGACTTATTAGTACAACTATATATAATAATATACAAATTAAAATTAAAATAGGAAGAGTAAAGACCTATCAATTTTTTTTTTAAATTCTTACATGGCTAGCTTACTAACAATTCCTAGTAGAGTCGCCAATTCTATCAAACCTTATTCTGTTTTTCTTTAATTTAACTTATATTAGGCTCAACCCACTTAATATAAGTGGGAGATTCTATGGTTCCATCTTTTATTTTGATAAGTTTGGCTCCACTTATCATCTCACCATTCATTTTTATATTTTTAAATTTGAACTACTGAATTCACAGTTTATTCAATAGTTAAGATTTAAAAGTAATTAAATTTTACAATTTATTCCATGGTTTAGATTTAAAGTCCAATATAAGTTACTTGATATAAAATTAAGGAAAAATACTTTTTTTTTTAAATTGTTTAAAAAAAACATTTTGAAAAATAAGTCAAGTTGCCGACTAATTAAACTGGTAAAAAGTTAAATTAGGGTTTTTTGGTGAGGAAAACCCTAATTTAGCTATTAGCCCATTAAAAAAATAATTTTACTGAAAATTTAACTAGAAAAATGGGATGAGAGGCTAACTTGTTAAAACAAAAGTTACCATGTAAAAATTTAAGAAACTAATTAATAGGCTTTTATTTTTTGGAATTTTTCTAAAAATAAAACTTGTAAAAATGCATAAAAGTGAATTTTTTATTACAAATTTTCCTTAAAATGAAAAGAAAAAAAATTTATAAATTTTACGGTTATCTCAGATGTGCGTATTACTTACTAATTAGGATCAATCCGACCTTAGTTTTTATCTTTTCAAAAAAGTTTTAGTAAGTTGATAAATTTTATTCATAAAAACAAGCTTAGATTTACATTTTTAGCCATTTTATTTTTATTAAAAAAGAGACCCCAATTTTTATTGTTCAATTTTGAAAAACCATAACTTAAAAAGAAAAAACAAAATTCAGATTTTATTTAGAGAAAAACATTTCCCATGTGATAAAAATTTTTAGAAAAAAAAAATAAAAAAACCTAAAGTGCCTAAATGCAATTTTCCATAAAATATGCAATTAAGATGAAAAACATGTCCTAGATGTCTAAACCATGAAAAAGATATCTAAATCATAAAAATGATGTCTAACTATAAAAAAGATGTCTAAATCATAAAAAATATACCTAATTATGAAAAAGATGCATAAATTATAGAAAATATGTTTAACTACGAAAAATATGTCTAAATCATGAAAAAATGTTTAAATAATGGAAAAAATATCTAATTATAGAAAATATAAAAGATACAATTTTATCTTTTAAAATACGCAATATAGATATAAATTTTATTTTAAAGATATGAATCATGATAAAAATATGCAATTTTTCTAAAAAGATGTAATTTTATCTAAAAAATGTAATTTTTGTGCAAGACGCATTTTTGTGCCAATTTTTTTTTGGGAAAATATGTAATGTATAATAAATATGAAAAATATGCAATTTATTTTAAAGAATATAGTAAAAATGCAATTCTAATAATAAATATGCGAGAATAAAATAAAAAAACAATTATTCACATAAGGACCTATAAAAAACTCTTATTAATGTAACTAGTTCTCGTAAGATTCTAAGAATGCAATTTCAAGCAAGAAAAACCCATATTACACATATTCATTATATTCTCATGTTGAAATTCAAAAAAAGAAATCACTAGGAATAAATGACTAAGGGATAATAAAAACTAAAATACCTGCGCAAGAAAACCAACCAAGTTAGTGAAGATCCCTAATAATTTTAATTGTTCGCAATAATAATAATAATAAAAAAGAAGCTAACATGAAACGAAAAAAGTAAAATATAAAAAGAGAGAAACTCACCTATTTAGTCACACGTGGGTCGGACTGGAGTGGTCGCGGAGCTCCAAAGGAATTCGGGCCGGTTCTTCTGTGGCAAACAACAATTCCAACTTCCCTCAGTGGCTTCCAAACAACGAATAAAGCGGGAACACGGAGAATCATGTACATGTCATTGAGGGAACTTGGATCGGTGTACTTGCGTTGGCTTGTAGTGGTTGTTTAGAAGGTGACAGGGTGGTCGGGTGGGTCAGTATCGGGCTTGCTGTTCGCGTGTGGTGGAACGAGGATGGTGATGCGTGGCCGTGAGTGGTGTTGGGCAGTCACGCATCGGGGTTTGAGAGGGTTTGCTCGGTGATTCTGGGTGCGGCTGGCGTTTGGGTCGCCGCAGTGACAGCGTTGGTCGTGCGGTGGGTGTGATGGTGTGGGCGCGCGCTTGGTTGACGTGAAGATGAAGTCGGGTTGGGGCTGTTCGTGAGGGTGTGACTGGGGCTGATTGCGCGGTCGAGGATGTGCTGTGTAATGAACAGTGGGTTGGCTTTGTGGGGGTCTCGTGTGGATGGGGTGGTCGAAGTCGTACGTGCGGTGGCTGTGTGAGAAAGAAGACAGTGACTGTGATCACGTTGATTGATGTTGGGGTTCGGTTCTGTGTGTTATTATGTTGAAGTCGGGGGATTGGGATCGGAAGAAGGTCGACGTTGGATTGCGAATTAGGTCAGTGTGTGGTTGCTTCTGGGCACGGTCGATGGTGGAACTGCGGTGGTCGTCGACGTTGTTCGATGTGTTGCGTGGAGGATGAAGATGAAGAAGGATGGGGACGGCCTGGTGTTGTTGTCGAAGATGGTGGCTGCCGACTTTGTTCATCGGTTTAGATGCTATTCGGGGATGAAAGCAGTGGCCAAATGAGGATCTTCCTTTTTGTTCTTGTTCTTGTGTGATGAACTATGTTTATAAGATCAAAAATTAAATCTTTTTGTCCATTTCCGATTGAGTGAATGATCGGTGTATAATACTTGAAACCCGCTTAAGTTTATCAAATCTTCATTAAAAGGATTTAATCATAAATCTTTATTAAATTTAGTTGTTTTAATAATAACCTAGTATAATTTCCATTAAATCCATAAAGATCCATCGAAGATTTAGTAATATCGGTTGAAGAATCGGGTTCTAGATGTTTGTAGGCATTTTCGGGAAATATCGAGGACGGGGAAGGACATGACCATGGTTTTAAAAATAAAAAGAAAAAAGAATTGTGCCTGTTTCACTTTAGGTATATTGAACCCCTGACCTGAAGAGTATGTAGGGTCGCCCAAACCAGCTATGTTGGCAATTATCCTCAACATAGGGTGCACTTAATAAATATTTAGCCTGTCTCATCTAGGCTAAACTTAGATTAGACCCTTAAGCCTAAGCTTAATTTAATCCAACCTTTTGAAATTGATCCACACCTACTTTACTCATAATATATATATATGCTAAAGGATTTTTAATATGATTTTGATCTAATAAATCTCAAGTCCTAATTTTAATTAGTTTATTCAAATTTAAATTTTTAAATTGAATAAAATCCACTTTATGAACTTAAATTTCACTAAACATTTCTCAAAAATATTTTAAAGACTCTAAATTTATTAAATTACATGTATGTTTTTGTTATTACCTGATCTAACTCTAAAAAACTAATTGGCTCGACTTAGATATTTTCAACACTTATTTTCTTTTTATAATATTTTAATATTTTGGGTTTTTTCAATTTTTTTTTTTTATTTTTGGTAAATCTAGCTTAAAATAAAAAACTAGTGGATAAAAATAAAGTATCTATACAAGTAAGACAAGATGGAGACTCCAATTTCTTGTATAGCTTTATAGACACCTATCTAACAAAAATAGTAATTGTTTCTCTGTCTTCATTATAGGTGCACATTTCTTTATGAAAGAAAGATATGGAGAGAGAGGCTTTTGTTCGGTTACTCACGAATTGAAAGAGAAAGGAGACATAGAAAGAGCAGACATCATTGCTATATGTAGTAAACAGTAGGATGCAATGAATTTCTTCTTTTGTCCAGGAACACTCATCAAGGGACCCCATTAAAACATAGAAAGAGCAGACACCATTGCTATATGTAGTAAACAGCACAATCTCATGAATTACTTAAATAATTTACTAGTTGACAGCTAATTTGCTTCTTCGAAATAGTCCTCCCTACAATTCATAATCACCACAAACACCTTTACTTTTAAGAAATTTTAATAGGGTTATATTGATGAGTATTCCTGATCACTTGTTATAGGACGTATAAAGAAACTATCAACAACCATTTAAGGTATTTTTTGTGAAAAAGCAAGTATATAGGAAAGAGGAAAAAAGAAAGAATAAGATTGTTACCTATGTAAACTATTCGATGAAGTGGTCCGTATGTCCTTCAACATGGATAGAAATAAAATCCAATATGTAGTGTTCGAATTTTAATAAAATTACAACAACATTGAATTGATTCCATTTAGTGAATATTTTAATCAATAAGAATTGGTCATATTGCATAAAAATCAACAATTGCCAATATGCATGCAAAATCAACTTAAATAAAGATTGTTCAATAACTCTCTACTCTAAAGTATATGAAATTAGATAGAGTCACAAACATAAGACTTCATAAACAATACATAAGGGATATCTCAAGCTGCAGAGGAACAAATCAATTGCCTTAGCATTGCATGATTCTCTAGAGCATCAAACGTATCACTGCTTCAAACGATCCATATTCCACTCTAAATATTAAACATGCTCCTTATGAAAAAAAAAAAAAAAATAGAAACTGTTATATGTTAAATATTTTTCACCTATAAAAACAATTAAGAAAAAAATTATCTAGGGTCTTGATATAATTGAAATTAGTATTTTACTGCTATATGTTGGAAAAGAAAAGAAAAAAAAAATAGAATAGGTATTAGGGTTTTAGAAAATTGAATTTCTTAATGGAAGATAAGAAAACCAATACCGCAATTGTAGAAATGGTTTTACTAGAAATTAGGAAGTGAAGAATGGAAGTAGAGAGAATTTGGTTTTACTGTAACATGAGATTGGAGAAGGGAAAGTGTAAAGTGAGGTGATACGATGGCAAATACAATCGATGAACCTTTTTATCTATATTTGTTGCCACTTGGCAATATTTAGGCAGATAAATCACTCGTATATGCCAGTGGCAAAATTTTTTTATTTTGGTAAATAAAGTTTGCCATAAGAAATTTTCTAAATTAAAAAAATAAAAAATAGTTACCACATTGGAAAAGAAAGCTCTAGCAATTTGCTAGAGTGATTGCAACAGTAGGCCGAATTTGTACTAATGACATTAAAAGTAAAATGAAATAAATAAAATTTACTTTCTAAAATCCTTGATAAGAATTTCTCCCCATCATCAGTCAAGAATCTCAAAAAGAAGGTTATTGATATTGGTTTTTCTAATAAGAATCTCTAATGGGAATGTTCTTAGAAGAAAGATTATAGAGATCCAAACTTTAATTTATGACGATACAAGAAAAAAGAATTTAATTGAATTTTTTTCCACAAATCACTTTATTATAAACATGCAATAAAAGTTTTCATAAATTCCATGTGATTACTTATATTCTGGAGGTTTTACAAATTAGCAAACTGTAGGCCATAGAGGGTCCCTACATATTAGAGGATAGGTTGTGCTTTTAAAACTAATGCCAATTTTCATCAGATAGGATGCGAATTGCATCTCTTATTTTATTTACTCTATACTCACTAAACTTAATCAGATCATTAATCTTAAATTTGAAAAGATTTCTTGATATATTCCTTTAGAATTGCTTGTTTCTTAGATTACTTCCCAATATTGAAAAATAATCATAATATCCTATAAATGTCTAAAATAAAATAATAAAATGAGATGAGTAATGGAGAAAAAATAAATATAAAAAGCAATAGGATGCACCATAAGTTTATTGGTCATTGGGGATGAGTATATCTATCAATTATAATTAGAGCATATATATTTTTAAATCAAGAATAGATTTTACTTATAAATGTGATTCGTGTCAAAATGTTATTAACTCTTGATAATAACTGTATCATCTCTTTATAGATATTTTTATCTCCACAATATTTGGAGGTAAGTATATTTAGATGTTAAGCACCACCGGTAATATTTATCCTCTAGCATGTCCATATTCAATTTATCCTTAACCGACTTCTTGTTGTAATTATCCCAACGTTTATTGCATTACGTGACATCAAGGATGAAAATAGCCGAAAATAATTTATACTGGTATGTCATGTCAGTTGTCACCGAATAGTGGGCTTATCAGAAATTAACATGTTAAATCATTTCTGATTGTTGGTGTTTGTGGGTTATTTATAGAGAGTTGTTTCCACTTTTTTTTTACGTATAGAAAAGTCAATGCAATTACTCAGTTAATTCCTCTGAAGTATTTTTCATTTACCTTCTTAAAATATTATTTCGTATAATGAAAAGTTAAAATTATAAGAAAAAAAAGCATCATGATAATTGATAAACATCACAAGGTATTTTTAGGGGTAAGCATAATTCGATTGATACTTTTTACCTCCTTACAAAATCAAGCCTAATATAATGGTTTGGTTTTTTTTTTCGAAATTAAATTTAATTATACGATTCGGCTCGTAAATTTTTTAAATCTAAATAAAACTATTCCGATCCAATTCTAACTGTTTATATCAAAATTTTTATAAACATTTTTATTTTCAAAATAACATATTTTCCTATCTATTAAAATTTCATATATTTCTAACTAATTTTTCATATATTTATCATATTTAACGACATTTAGCAAAACATTGTATAAAATCTTAATAAATATAACTTGATTGGATGATGATAAGAGACTCAATTTCAATGAACAATAATGAGAGAGAGAAATAGAGCTATCCATCCAAAAGCGATATAAAGAAAACAAAAAAGATATGCTAAGTATTAGAAAAAAAATGAGAGACACATAAAAGGTTTAAGGTTAGACTCTTGATTTAAAAAAACATAAGAAAAGAACAATTTATAATAGGAAAATTTTTAAATGTCAAATTTCAAATGAAACTTACCAAACTTAGTCTTATTAGTTAACTCAAAAATAAGATAAAGAAGAATAACATATAAAAAATTTGATGAAATTCATGATAATTGATGAAAAAAAAAAGTAAAAAAAGTATAAAACAATTACATAATTTTTTTTTATTTAATTAAACAGTTAGATTATGTTCAAAACAGTTTGGTTTGGTTCGTTTTCTTAAACTGAACTGCAAACCATTTATGTATAATTGAACCGAACCGAACCGAACATAGATCAATCAGTTTATACAAAATTGTTTTTTTTTTGTTTGGTTATGTTTGATTTTTTGTTTGGTTATGTTTAATTCACGGTTTAATCTACATTTCGCAGTTTTTTTTAACTCTAATTATTTCAAAAGTTTAGACAACCTTAATTTATAAATAGAGAAAAATTATTAGATGAAAAATTGAAAGGATACAAATGTTCAAAATACACATAAGATTCTATGAAAAATCCTTTTTTGAAGCTCTTTATTCTTAAACTTGCTTTTATGATCTTTTATAAAACATCGACATCTTCTATGGTAGCTTCTTAGATCAAATTGTACATCTAAATAACATGATTAGCAATTAAAATCAGCTTTGCTATCACTACAACATAAGGAAGATCTATCAATTGTATTTGACATATGTTGCCATAAGTAACTTTAGACTCATACCATTTAATCCACTCGAGAGAAATAGTATTACGTTTGTCTATTATCTGTTGAACACAATTCACCTGAAAATTATATAAGAACTAGATCATAGATTCCTTCGATGTAGTGAGACAGGAAAGCAATTTTATGAAGAGTGGTAGGATTTAGGACTTAGATTTAGTGTGTTTTTATCTTCTTTTTTTTTTTGGAAAAGTATATTTTTAGATCATAATATTTATCTATATTTCTATTTTAGTTCTCAATCTTTTTTCTTCCCTTTTATTTGAGTCTCAAAGTTTTTAATACCTTACAAAAATAGGATGTCCTTAAATTTATTAAGTTTTGTACTTATCCATGACATGTATCAACTTCAAAATAGTTCATAATAATTAATTTAAAAAAATTATAATATTAAATATATTTATTTACATAATATAAAAAATAGAACGAAACAAAATTAATGATATAATATAAATAAAAAAATTAAAAATAGGTAAAGGGGTTAAAAAAATTATATATCCTATCATTTTGACGAACTAATCAAAAGGCAGTTGAAAGTTAATACATATCTAAAATAGATAAACAGAGCTAACCTCAACCCATTGAGTCCCCAATCCAAGAAATATAGATTACGACCTCGCCTAATTGGTTCATAGGTCTAGTTCTTGCACTTGTAAACCAAAAAACCCTCAAATTTTCTATAAAACTTAAATTTAAAACTAAAACAAATTAAATTATATAAACTAAGAAACATAGAGCACAAGAGATATGTGGCTTTTAGCCCTCTGTAGCGCATTGGAACCCACGACATCTTGTTTTGAGAAGGAACAAAAGTGTTAGATCTAGTATAACTCAGTTGATTTGGAAAAATATCAATTCAGTAAAGAAATTCTTCTATTCAAGAACAAAGTAGTCTTCTAAATTTACCCTACTTAACACGAGGACAATCTTTACAAAAGAGTTAAAAAAAAAAAAGAAAAATTCTTGAGTTTTAATAAATATGAGTAAATGATCTTATTACAATAATATTGAAACTATTAACATTCTCATATAAAATTTAATATGAAACTAATTATTACTAATATCAAATTATTATCAACTAATATTTAACTAGAATTATTAAAAGAAAATTAAATTATTAAACTACTATTTTTTTAGTTCTAATTTTTGGGTCAAAACAAAAGGCACTAAGAAGAGGATTTTTCTCCCATGCCCAGACATGGATGGTGGTGCAAACAAGAGCAATGAGGATACGAGAGAGCTATTTTCTTCTTCAACTGTAATAGCTTTCTTTTTGTACCGAAAATATACAGGAAGCCAAAAGAAAGCCTTTACGAGGAGAAAAATGAGGAAACTAATTCCTTTCAATTCAATTAAGCTTCACTCAGCCTACTCGCGGGCGCTGCTAAGACTGGATCTGCAGGAAACAGCATGGTCAAGCTGCATAAAAATAACAAGATAATGTCTAAGCTTGAATTTACACTGTTATGTCACTAGATCTCAGTTTCACAGAGCAGCAAGTCGGTTAAGGTCTTCATTGCCTACAAAATGAGTACCAGATTCTCCATGCACGCACGTCGTTCCGACCAACTTTGTCTTACAATCATAAAAATCATAGAGAGAATGAACTATACTTCACCTCCTACTTATAAAATTTCAATAATTAATCAACCAGCTTCTCACGTTTTCCACATAGTACCAAATCAAATCAACATTGTTTCTCTTTTTAAATAAATTTTCTCTAACCCACATCATATCTTCCAAAAAGATTTAATCTTTACCTCACAATTAATTTGCCGATAACAGCCGTTGAATATGCTTCAAACACATACCAACATATATACCTTATTTCATAAAGCAACAACAAATTCCAAGATCCACAAATTGGGTTTCATTAAGACATTGTTTGATTGCAGAAAGAACATAAGAAAAGATTCTGTTCCCTTTATTCCTTCCTTAATGGAATGGAATCGAAAACAATAGGAACAAGTAGCAAGCTTCTCTCCAACAATTCACAAGTCATGGTGACATTTCAACCACCTGATTCGGTTACCATAAAGAAAGCTCAAGATTGCTTTTTGGCTAATGCAAATCGTACTTAAGAATATATCCAGAAAAAGGAAACATGAAAAGGTACGAAATATAAATGTA
The DNA here is from genome assembly GCA_024138015.1 of Lumnitzera littorea. NCBI lineage: Eukaryota > Viridiplantae > Streptophyta > Magnoliopsida > Myrtales > Combretaceae > Lumnitzera > Lumnitzera littorea. The sequence goes on from JAMXBB010000007.1 coordinate 16,598,100, forward strand.
AAGTTGCATCTTGGTATGTAGAGAAACAATATACCTGCCAGAGACACAAGCCCCATGAGAAGCACAACAGAGAGAGAGAGAGGAAAGGACATCAACTATCAAAATGGTTGCAAGTAAAATAAAAGTAATAATTATAATAATAAGATTTAGAAATTAGATTGCTCAACATTTTGACGGGATTTTTCTGTGTTAGAAGGAGAGAGTGTGTGTGTTTGTGTACGCAACACGGGAAGCATGGAATCAGAGCGAATATCACGTGACGTCTATTGATTAATCACTTGCGTAATTATAATTACATACATCTGATATACATACTTGTTCATTGAAGGATGTGATATTTATATACCAGGTTTAATACTTGCATATTTAAATATATTTATTTTTCTCTGTGGTTAAGTGTGTAGTTATATCATTTATGAATGTACAAGATAACATCTCCCTTTATTTATTGAAAGTGTGTTTGTATTATAAAATTTTATATGGATTCAATTAAGTCCTAGCATTTTGTTTTATGGTTTTGGAAAATAGTGATAGTTCTAATTTTTTAAAATCTATTTCTACGTGGTAGGACACCGATACAACAATTCCATATAATGAAACTTGTGCCAACCATATAAATTCTTTATAACAAATAATATTTAGCATAACAAAATATTATATTTGACTAATCATATGGACTGAGCCCATTTTGCACATCAAAAACCCTAAAGCATATCATATTCTAACCACTATATCATTTGCCTTTCATTTCTTTCCAAGTTACTAAACTACTTTTGAGAAAACCCATCTTCGTTTCCTTTACTGCTGCTCAATTTCAACTTATAATCCTGTATGTCTCATTTTCCTTGTGAAAGCGTGAAACCGTAGAATATCTTCATCAAACCCCATTTAAAATCTTTAGATACCCTATTAATAATTTAAAGATTTTTTTTTTAAAACCTCTCCACTTTATCTATATATTTCTTCACAAAAGTCCTTAATATTTATTTATATTATTTAGAAGAGTCATAATACACAAATTTAAATTAATATAATATTAAAAATAAAAAAGTAAATAACATATACATTTTAAGATATTTAGTCAAGGATCTCTCCCGATCTATCAAGAACCTCAAAAAGGAGGTTTTTTATATCCGTTCTTAGGTCAAGAACCTTGGATAGAGATCCAATCTTCAATTTACAACAACACAAGAAAAAAGAGTTTGATTGAATTTGTTGTTTCCTTTTCCAAAAATTACTTTATTATAAAAATATAATAAAAGTTTTCATAAATTCCACATGATACCCTATACTTTATATGTTTTACAAATTAGCAAACCATAGATTACATAGGGGTTTCACATATTAGAGGATAAGTTGCACTTCTAAGACTTTAATGTCAGTTTCCGTAATACAAATTATGTCTCTTATTTTATTTACCCTATATTAAGTATCTAATAAACTTAATGAGATCAGTTGTGTTAAATTTAAAAATATTTCTTGATATATCCCTTTATAATTGCTTGCTTCTTAGATTACTTCTCAACATTGAAAAACAATCATAATGTCCTCTAAATGTCTAAAATAAAATGAGATAAATAATGAAGAGAAAATAGATATAAAAAGTGGTAGGATGCACCATAAGCATGTTGATTATTGGGAATGAGTATATCTATCAGTTATAATTAGAGCATAACCATTTTTAAATAGTCTAAATCGAATAGCAAATTTTACTTATAAATGTGATTTATGCCAAAATGTCATTAACTCTTCATAGTAATTGTATCGTCTCTTTATAGATATTTTTATCTTCACAATATCTGGAGGTGAATATATATATGTTATGAACCATGTACTATGTACATATTTATAATGTTACTTTAATATTTATCCTTAACCCACCTCTTTCTCTAATGCCCCCAAACTCAGAAATACCATAGACCGCTACATGTCTCTAGTAGTCCAATGACACATTAGGCTAAACTTTCAACTAAAAACTCCAAAATGTCTATAAAGTCTTCAAGTAACTCAATAAAATTTTATTTCTCGAATAAAAATCACAACAAAAACTAAATAAATTTTCTTAAGCTCTTGAACAAGAAGTACTTCTCATAAATTAAAATCTAACTAGCTTAGTTCAGTTGCCATCTTCACAATAGTAAAACCGATTATCACTCCCTAACCTAGTAGTCTCGATAATAATCTCCAAATTCAATATTTTCATTGATTTCCACTTAAATACTTGCACTTGAAAAACAATAAAAGATAAGTTGAAACCTAGTACAAAAATCCACAGCCACACATGCATGTTGTGCATCACCCACACAATATCACATGTAATTATGCAACAAGAATAACAACCAATTCATTTAATTAGATTTTATTAGCCTACAAACAACACGGCTTGTGATCATTTGCAACCAACCCAAACTCGGAGTAACTCATGACTCTCCTTCACAATTCTTAGGTTGAGATACTGAAACTGTGGCCCTTGTTTAAACAAGTAATAAGACACTAGCACTACGACCCTTATCTAAACAAGTATTAGGACATTGGCATTACGGCCATTAGACGCCACCTAACCTACTTGAATCTAGTATATTAGTATTACAACTCCCAAAGACCAACTTAATCTGTCTCGTATCATATCTAAGGGAACTCCACCTAAGATAATGTTGCTCAAAGATCAACAAGGTGTTACTTCAAGGATACTAATACTACAATCCCCTAACCTCAACCAAGCATAAATAAGCATAATTTAATTGGACTCAAGATTTATAACCTAAGCTCTTCTATGATCCTAACTGTCATCTATCCTAACTTTCCTATGATTTAATAACTTAGCTCTAATACCACTTTAATTTGTAACACCTTAGACTCGGGAATGCTATATATTGCTATGTATCCCTAGTAATTTGATGATACGTCAGGCTAAACTTTCAACTAAAAATTGTAAAACATTTGCAAAGTCTCCAAATAACTCATAAAATTTTATTTCTCCAATTAAAATCACAATAACAATTGAATAAATTTTCTTCAACTCATGAACAAAAAGTACACGTCACAAATTAAATTCTAACTAGCCTATCTCAGATGTCATCTTCATAACATTAAAACTAATCGTTGCTCCTTAACCTGGTAGTTTCAATGGTAATCTCCTAATTCTTTTTTTTTAGTAATTTTTACTTAGATATTTGCACCTAAAAAACAGTAAGGGATGAGTCAAAAGCTAGTACGAAAACCTACAACCACATATGCATATCATGCATTGTACACTTGACATCACATGCAGTTATGCAATAGAAATAACAACTAATTCATTTAATTATATTTTACTAGCCAACGAATAGAAAGCTTGGGATCATTTGCAATTAACCCTAAACTTAGAGTAACTCGTGATTCCACTTCACAATTCTTAGGTTGGGACACTGACATTGCAGCGCTCATCTAAACAAGTACTAAAACACTGGCACTATGACCCCTAGACACCACCTAACCTACTTGGATCCAAGATATTGGTACTATGACCCCCGGACACCAACTTAATCTTCTTTATATAATATCTAGTGGGGATTGTATTTAAGACAACGTCACTTAAAGATAAATGAGGTACTACTTTAAGGATACTGGTACTACAATCCCTTGAGCCTAACCAAGCATAAACAACAAGCATAATTAAGGCAAATAGTGATTAGTTGGGCTCAATAATAGCTTTACTATACAAGTACAATCAACAAATAAAGGTTTCATGTACCTAAGTCCTGAGGATAAATGATAGTATCTAATTCAGAGATCTTTTCAATGTTATCACCTGAAGTATATACAAAAGAATAACTTAAGTCTTTGTTTCCTTGTTGTCTTACTCTAACTAGGTTTGCTTAGTTATCTCACTATGCCCTTAAATCTAAATTTCAGCTTAATCTAAGGTTTTAAGATCAACTTAGGCTCCCCTAACGTATTTCAAATAGGCTAGATTAAGTTTAAAGGAAGAATATGAATGATAAATAATTGATAAAGAAAGACAATAAGAATACACCTAAGGTTCATAGTTATGCTCTTAGATTATGTTCCTTCTTTAATCTTAAATCAACAGTTCACACTCGTGATTGTCTCAAGCTACAAGATCACACCCAAAGTTCATGGCCTTGTCCTTGGCCATAATCTTCTCATAAATAATTTTCTTCTCTTCACACTCTAAACAATATCCATGCTAAGGGCTTTACGGGTAAGATAACAGCCATGATCTTGCTCATGGTCCTTCTTAATCGATATTTTCTTTTCTTTTTTGATTTTTGACCTCTTTAATCCATTCCAATTCAATCTTAACTTATTTGATACTCTAAATCTTCTTTAGTTTTGATTTTTCTCATCACTTAAACACAACTGAACACTCAAGTGTGTTCTATTGTATTCTCAAACTCAAAATCGAAACAACAATAACAACCAAGGTAACAAAGTGTCTTATTCTCCACTCTTGCCACAAGGATGAGGTACAAAACCCCTTTGATCTAATTGCAATTCTTGATTCTACACATGCAATAACTAAAATCAATAGCAATTCCTTCTTAAATAATACCTTACCAATTTAGAGTTTTGCATAACTCCACAATTTCCACACATTGTTTTGCAAAACTGATCTTCTGACAGCTTGTAATGCTTTGCTCTCACTTTTACCCAAGTAAGTATTCTATAGAAACACAATGACAAGAATGAGACTCTAAATCAAAATAAATCCTTTTTATACTCAAGTATGAAATGACCACCTTGCTCCTCTTATAAAAAGTATATTACTCGTTATTATCCTGACCTTTACTTCTTTATTTTCTATTTTCCTTTACTATTATTTAATTTTCATGGGGCTCACACCAACTTTCATTAACAATCATAAAATTCATATTAAGAATGAACTATGATTCACGCCTTACTTATAAAATTTCAATAACGAATCAACCAACTTCTCACATTTTCCATACAGTACCAATTCAAATCAACATTATTTCTCTTCATTTTCAATAAATTTTCTCTATCCTTCATCATATCTTCCAAAAGGATTTAATCTTTACCTCATTAATTTGCCAACAAATACCATTGAATTTGCTTCAAACACAAACCAACATACCAATTTCATAAAGCAATGACAAAGTCTAAGATCTATAGATTGGGTTTCATTATGACATTGTTTACACATAGAATTCATAACAAAGATTCTATTCCCTTTATTCCTTCCTTTAATGGAATCTAATCATGACAACAACAACAAGAAGCAAGCTCCTTTCCAACAATTCGCAAGTCATGATGACATTTCAACCACCTAATTCAGTTACCATAAAATTGAAGAAAATTACTTGTTTATAATTAAAATTAAAAAAAACTTATAAAAGTACAAATTACATAAAAAAATTATCAAAATACCAAGTCTATATATCTACCAAGCTTATATCGTATCTTGAAGATGCAATATAGGTCTAAAATATTGTCTAAAAATAAAAAAAAGGTTGGTAATTGATCTTAAAGGACGTTTTTCAAGCACAAAATGATATCAATCGAGCAAGCCTTAATTATATTATTGTAGTACTCAAAAAGTCCTAAAAAACATATAATAATAAAAAAAATTCTTCTTAGATCGAAAGTTACATATGTTTGAGTGTAATTGTGAAAAACAATCTAATTTATTATAAATCAAGACTATATTGCATTTATAAAATGCGATAATGGTCTAATATGGATATATTACATTTTATAGATACAATATGGTGTTTGTATCACTTCAATTTTTTAAAGTTGAATCAAACTTATATTGTATTTTTAAAATACAATATTATACTAGTGTTACGTTTCTAAAATGTGAAATAAGGTTAATTATACTTTGTCATTATCGCACTTTTCAAATAGGAGATTTATATTGTTATGAATATTGTACTTTAAAGATATAATATAAAATTGGTATTTTTTAACTTTTTTTATACAATTTATAGTTGTGTAATTTTTTTAAATATTAATAGACATGTATTTCAACCTATAAAGTTTTGATAAAGAGAGCTCAAGATAGCTTTTAGCCAATACAAATCGTACTCAACAATATGCCCGAAACATGAAAAGGTACGCGATATAAATGCAAAGTTGTGTGTAAGTATGCAAATATCCATTTTGGACGTGCAAAATATTGTATTCCTTAATGCAATGCTGGTAATAAATAATTAAATATCGCATTGCATCTATTAAAACCGTTGATAGTGTACGATGGATTTCGAATTTGAAAATTGATAAGTCATATAAACACACTTTCAGTAATTAATCAAGCGAGATCATATTCTATGATAAGTGTTTTAAGACCTCATAGACCGTGACCAACCAACGCATACTTTTGTTCCTCAAACATTTGTAATTTTTTTAATTGATTCTTCTTCTTCTTTTTTTTTTTTTTTGTTCCTATTTCAACCCTTAAAGTTTACAAAAGAATTCTCTTTGCTATTAAATTTTTTTGTTAAAGGTGACACATGGTACGATACAATTGGTCAAAATAATTAATTTAATTAAATAAATTCATAATAAATATAATATTTAAGTAAAAGTATTAGAAAATGTAAAAATATAAAATAGAAAGATATGGAAATTTAAAAAATTAAAGTAGTAGTTGTAATAATAATATGAAAAATTAAAGAAAATTTAGAAAGTAAATAAATATTAAAAAAAATTAAAAGCTTGCCACCTTACCCTTAGGTGGAAAAAAGTGAGTGGATTGCAATAGGGGGCCACCCGTGCCTTTGGAAGGTTGGATTTTCAATTTTTGAAATTTTCTTCTTCTTCTTCTTCTTTTTTTTTTTTTTTAATTTTTCAAAATTTTTTATTATTTATTTAAGTAGCATGCATATATATATATGTGTGTGTATGAAAATATATGTAATGTTACTTATTATTGATTTAGCAATTTTTATTTTTCTTTTTTTCTAATTTTTTATTTTTCAATATCTATATTTATTTGTTTATTTAACAAATCACATGGACCAATTAAATCGTGCCATGAGTCACCTTTAACAACAAAATAATGGAGTTTTCTTTTGCAAACTTTTGAAAACTTTGATAGTTAAAATATAAAAAGAAAGTAGGATGACTCAATTAGAAAAAGATTTACAAGTCTAATGGTAAAAGTATAATTTTCCCAAGATTTTAAGATAGGCTACAATTACAGTTCTAACTTTTGGAAAGTTGCACCAATGAAATAGGATATGAATGAAGTATCTCCATACTATAGAATTTATACCAATCATATAAAAATTAAATTTTTACTTGTTTATTAGTACATGTCATAAATATTACGTATTTATTAATTATATAAAAAATATTATCAATTTACTATATTTATCTCATATCTCCAAGATGCGATACAAGTATTTGTGTCTATCTCACATTTATATTAATATCTCATCTTGTGTCTATCTCACATTTATATTAATATCTCATCACTTGGATGTGATATAAGTATATGTGCCTAGGTAACATATATATAATTAATGTATGTTACATTTATTAAATGCGAGATAGTTACGGTAATTAAAATATTAAATCGTATTTATGAAATGTAATACTTTTATGGTTTCCATTATCACATTTTTCAAATGCAATTTAATATGTGCATTTATAT